>PQWD01002718.1:186894-575467 GCA_019425675.1 Leucinodes orbonalis | reverse complement strand
GCAGGTTAGCACTATGCCAATAACGGTGCAATAGTAAGTTTATCAAGCATATTTAAATGTTAAAAGGTTTTAAGTATCGTTATTTTAATTGTATACTAATACTAAAAAGGTAACACAAAAACAGTTTTTAATAGAGATATTTATAGTCATCATGTTTCTATACCATTATTTCAATTTTTTTTTAATTATGTTGTTATAATATTTTTTCTAATTGTAAATATTGAAAGTTTTTACATAATCACAGGCAGAACAGGCAGTATTTAGTAAATTACATATCGGATATACAAATGAAGCTCAGATACCTATTTCTCTTTACACAGGTAAGTACTTTTAATGAAGCTTTCATTGAAATCTATTTGACTTGTCTAATATGTTACATATAATTTGTTTGCATTATTATTAATATTGGAACATGCAAATCAATAACGGTCAATAATAGATAATAATATTTATGTTACAAATAATCATTTCAAAATAAACTAAAAGGCTTAAATAAAACACGAATGATGTTATATTACACACTCATAAATGTTTTTTTTATTATTTTCTTTATAATTTCAAAGAACAGATTTATTATAGGAAATGATTCCTTATTATGGTAATTATTTTATGTTATGTTACTTTATTATACGGAAGCTTTCATGGGCGAGTCTTACTCGAACTTGACCATTTCTTATTTAAAACAGTAATGCCATAGCATAACAGCTTTAACTATAGTTAAAAACAATTTTAAAAAAGTGCTCACTACCGGTGACTCAAACCTTGACAGGAAATAATTATGTTTAGGTAATAGCAGACGTTTGAGGTAACTTTGCGGGAGGGGTGCCAGCCCTTACTCGTCTGTAGGGCACGCGCGCGCGCACCATGCACGGAATTCCGATGTCGGCGGGTACGCGGATCGCGACCGTTTATAGAACGTTTTATTTCTTCGCTAGCTAACTGTACCTCCTATATCTAGTAACTTCAAGAATTAATAGATTCACGCTTTATTTCAATTACTGGAATGTCGCTGAAACAAAAAAGCTGTATGTACAGAAAGTAACAAAGTTATACAGTCATGTGTTTTAACACACCTTTTGTTTATAAATATTATATATAACTAAAAATGCATTCGATGGCTTAAGGCAAGAGCCATCTCCATGTGCCTATTGCCTCATATCTAATAGTTATACGCTAGTAACCGTCGTGTCGGTTTGCTCCAGTCCGTGGCAAACATTACGAATATACGAATACTGACCACTGTGATGGATGCCTAACTTGCAGGATCATCAATTGATCGTGCTAGTGGATATGCCATCGTACTCTCAGAACATAGGACAGGGTTCAGTTTATTTCATATCATTTGAGTTACTTATATGATTACGCAAACGAAAGTCAGGGAAACTGTGGAATGTACACATACGTTTATATAATGGCTAGTGTAGGAACATAACAAAGTCGTGACGACAAGATATTATCACTCTGTATTATATGTGGCTTAGGAGCACGATTGGTCGGTGGGCGTACGTTATAGTTTGTTTTCTTTGTACCCTTTTGAACAGCTACGAAAGCGTCTAAGCTCAACAACGCATGTGTTTCAAACGTGATTGTTATTTGATCAATAGTTATTTATAATACCCATTTGAACAGAGTACAATAATAGAATGTTACTATGTTATTAGTGGTTCACAAATGCTTTGTTATGTTATTACTTATTATAGACAGTAAGGACTTTTAACGCGGACTTGATATAATTTTTTGACACATGCATGATACAACTATAAATGGTAATCTTTATTCAAATAATCTGTTACAGATACTTTTGAATCGTAAATTGTTATTATTATTATATTTTCTATGACTCTACCACCAAACTGGACACTTTCCATATTTAAATAGTAAATGCATATCGACTGGAAGAAAAGGAGAAGAAGGAGGAGAAGCTCAATTCCATACCATAATGAAGAACCATGAAAGAAATCCGTCTAAGATTGTGTAGCGGCGTTGCTTCGACACGCAAAGCGGGGCAACGATCTCAGTGTGTTGGCAGACCCCTACTTTGTTTTAATTCACAGGCGTTGTTATGGTTCCGGGGGTGCACACGGAGCCGATGATCGTGCCTAATCGCACACGGGCGTGTACGTCATGAGTATGCAGCCTAAAACTTCGAATTGCATGGGTTTTTGGCTGTTAACTCACAGGTTACATACGCCATCCCTTAATCTTGAAGTTAATTTCAGGTTTTGTAATCCAGTAATTGATTGATATGTGCAATTTCGCCAGATGCCCGCTAGTCAATCTTAAGTGTAAGTATCTATTAATTTATTACGTGACTTTGACCAGAGCTCAGGTAGCAGTTCTGTTATTTTGTAATCCACATTTACTTTGTAAAGATGTGTTATGGAAAAAAGTTGTCGCCGATGCGGTCAAAAATGACAAATATATGGGTTGTAACCTACCGGATGATTTATGTAAATAGTTTTTTTTTAATTAAACAAATTTCTTAAGTACATTTCAATGTTTTTTATTTGAAGCAGGTAGGTATCCATTAATGAAACATTTGAAATTCGACGAAAGAGTATATAATATATATATATATATATATACTCTTTCGTGAAAAAATTCGACGAAAGAGTATATATATATATATATATATACTCTTTCGTCGTATATGTATATATGTGTGTGTGTGTGTGTATATAACACACTTTTGTCAATTTATTTTAAGGGTTCGTGATACATGGCTAAACTGGCCAGGTACTTCAAAGGAAGGATCTTTTTGTTAAGTGTTGAAGTCTTACACAAACAACGAAGGTATGAAATCTGCCCTCAACTCGTTACACTGGGACACCCACGCCCCTTATGCCCGCTGTGAAGAACAAAACATTCGTCAAATAAACATCTCCCGTTGAAGTTCTTAGAAGTGCTGAAAGTTTTACTTAAGTATATAAAATTAGAGGTACAGTGAATTCAAAATTACGGGTTTAAAGCATTAAACATTTATGTACCCAAAATTGGGTATTTTCAAATTTCAGGTGAGCAGCCACATACCAATAAACTGTTTAAAAAACGACGCAGAAAGATGATGATGGGATCAATATTAGAATTAAAAAAGCTGATATTCCTACTTCTTTCAATTACCTTAGTCTATTACTATTATGCTTTTAATAATGACATCAACTGCTTTAGCATCATATCCACAACAATGCCACTTGAATAAACAAATGTTAAAAAAAATATAATTGTAATTTACTTGTATACTTCAGAGGTCACTGGCTTCATACTTTAGATGGAAGTCGTTTAGAGAACCAATCTGCAGTAGATCCGCGATATAGTATAAGGTCAAATTTCCAAATAATTAGGAAGTTTAACTCAAGCACTCAAATTACTTATACATATATGTATCATTTAGTATTTCTTGTTCAGTAAAGACCATCAAGTTATCAAATAGGATCCAAGCTTGTGCAGTAACTAAAAGAAATCACATTAAAAAAACATACAGTCTGATTGCGTAACCCCCATTTTTGAAGTCGTTTTAAAATAATGACTTAGCGACGCTGTGCTGCTTTACCTGTATCAAATACCACTTCAGTGCCAAAGCTTGAACAGTTCCCAGAAATCTTTATAAAAAAATATATATAAGTAGACAAGCAAATTACGACGCAGTTACCACACACGACGTAATGCACCGTAGACAGATAGGTGCGGCGTTACCCAAGGTTGTGCATTGTTGAGTGACCTCTAGACGAAATTACCTGTAGGTTCCACTCAGGGATACAATGACTCCTTGCTAAGTGGGTGTTAACGACGACAAATATTCAAAAATTATGAGCATTGATGATTGTAAGCGACTAAGTTTGCTAATAGGCCAAGAAGTGAAGAAAAATTGGCATGCTTTTTACTTATGAAGGCATTTTATATTCACTTAAAGTATATTTGCGTTAAATATCGTGCTGCAAACCCAGATTCGACTGTATAAATATTCTCAAAATAAAATATAATGACAGCCTCGTCTTCTATGTGTCTAGTTAGTTTTTTAAAGACGATCGTATTTTTTTAACAGTAACCTACTTGCCAAATTTTAGTAACAATATTTACTCCCTTAATGTCCCTATTTATTCCGCACAAACAGTTCTGAACCATTCATCATCATCATCAGCCCATTAAACGTCCTCACCGAGGGGCATAAACCTGCCCGTATCGGTACCCTTATACACCGGGTGTGTAGGCCTTAGTCGTCTAAACGGGCCAAGCACAACCTTTGAATCTCTTCGCTGGCGTGCGCAGGTTTCCTTACGATGTTTTCCTTTACCGTGAGAGCATCGGATAACTTACATATAATTTATAATCTGTACATTGAATCTGTGCCTACTAGATCGGAAGGCAACAGTCCACACCATTGAGCCACCGACGCTCTTGTATAGTTCCGGTATATTATAAAATACGAAAACAAAGAAAAATAACGTTGATTTGTCATTAACATACACAGTCTATATATCATACGGTCAACATCAACAGGTGATAATAAAACAAAGCGTGTCTTATTGGCGTTGTCATTAAAAGTAGTGTATAAAATTAAAGCAATGAAAAAATATAAAACAATAAGTAACCGACGATGCCTAGTTATTACTGCCAGCAAAAATTGCTCTTTATAAAGTTCATGGTCTTCTATTTCATGCAATAGAAGAGTAAAGTATTCAAATTTGCATTGATAATCATGCGGCTATTCACAGCAAACTGTTTTATTAAAATAATTTACAATCATACCTGCATTTTGATATAATTCAATTTTAATTAAAATCAGCAATAACTATGCAAATGAACCACTCATAATAACTAAAAGGCAGTTTTGTACGAAACTCGTTCATGTTTCCCAAACAAGAAAAGGCAGGCAATCCCACGGTTACATTGGGCCATAATCAACAGATCTATCTGAATGATATCATAGCATTAATCCGGGTCGCCTTGGCGGAGGCGCCAAATACACATACCCACTGTAATACATTGCTTTTTGTTGCTGCATTTGAACTGAACGATTTCGATGATTGTTTTGTAAGATTTTTATTTTAAATTTTAATTTTGCTGTCGCACCTACTCTATCTTAAATGAGTTGCTGAACTACATAATGCATGAACATTGGACATGAAATGTGAATCTTGAAACGTGATGTACTTAATGACGTAACTCTTCAGAGTTATATTATTGGTTCCAAACTATATTAGAAAAAGTTCAAAAGAGTCACTCTTTCGATAATATTGAGTTCGTTGTCGGTTCTTCTCGAAGATCAAGACCCTACTTTTTTCAAACCGGTGGTTAAATATATAAGTTTTAATAATTATAGATCAAAAAGTATCTGTAAAAGATTCATTTCAATAAAGATATTAATATAATAGCAATGCGTCCTACCCGTACTTACATACGCAGCTGAGACATGGACACTGACTGCGGGATTGGTTCACAAGTTCAAAGTCACTCAACGCGCAATGGAGCGAGCTATGCTCGGGTCTCTCTTAGGGATAAGATCAGAAATGATTTAATCGTAAGAGAACTAAAGTTACCGACATAGCCGCCGGATCAGCAAGTTGAAGTGGCAGTGGGCTGGTCACGTATGTCGCAGAACCGATGCCGTTGGAGCAGACGAGTTCTGGAGTGGAGACCGCGTCTGGCAAGCGTAGCGTAGGACGCCCTCCGGCCGATGGCCGACGACTTGCGAAAGGTCGCTGGTGGAGGCTGGATGAGGAAAGCGGAGGACCGGATATCTGGCGCAAAATGGGGGAGACATATGTCCAGCAGTGGACTGCGATAGGTTGAATAGGATAGGATTAATATAATATGTATTTAATATTATTAAGTATCTGAGTTTGAGACGAAAGAGCTCGATTTATTTTATCTTGTTCCCTACATTACACATGTTTTTGATTGCGTAAACATGTACTTAATGCATCTACTTGTTTATTAATTCAACAAACCATTTAACATAGGAACTTAATTGAAATTAAATTATACTGATGATGTTAGTTCATTGAATTTGTAAGTGTTATACGTAATATGATAAAGACTAAGTATTGACGCATTGTTTTGGTAGCATTCTGTAATTTTTATCTTTTTAATTGTCAAATGCGTCATAATGACGCTCTTTAAACCAGCCATGGACCTGTAAAAATATGCTTATTCAGAAGATTCTTGCACCAAAACACATACATAAGTCTAAAATGTCCACTGCTGAACACAAATCTCTAGTCTTATTTTACAGTCAAGTCCTTTAAGACGGGAGCTAGTCTTTATAATAGATAAGTCTTAGTCTCTTACATCATTCTTTTGTGGTAAAGTTATACTGCGCTTAGATTGTTTAGTTGAATCGTAATTAGTTAGCATGAAGCTGCGCGGGATTAAAAAATGTAACGTCAAAGACGATGTGTTAAAAAACGTTATCATAAATTGTATCGTATTTAAAATATAAATGATGTACTAGCAAGTGGTCTTGTTGCTAGGGTTTGAATAGTTGTTGAAGTGCTAGTAATTTTCATTGTAAACAAAGACACAGAGTCTTCCATTACATGTAGCGTGCACGGATATCCAAACTGTTTCGTGTGAAAGAGGGCAACACCGATACGATGTGTTTTGTCATGCGTTCTCGCGGAGTTCGAAACGTGTGAAACGGGATGATTTCAAAAATGGAAGCCAACGTCTAACAATAAGTTAATTATTTTTAATCAACTTTCACAGTTTCTTCTTTTATGTAGATATCAATATCTGAATGATCGTTGATAACTGTCTAACAATCAATATTTTAAAATCTTACCTTAATACTAGTGCAATCGTGTTAGATAATATCATCTTATGTGCCTATTTGTCTTTGATTTTGTAATCAATAATAAGTATATTTTATTAGAAAACATTTAAAAAAGTTAAATGATTGACTTATTCAATAACTTTAAGTCTCTTTTGTTTTTTAGCTAATTAAGCTGTTATATACAAGTTTACAATTTAAAGTCTCCAATGAGGATTATTTATTTAAATTTCTTTCCAAAAAAAAATCTCAAAAGCTTAATCTATACTTACCACTACAAGTGATGAACATTTAAATGTTTAATGTTGTAATTTTAGATTATTGAGTTCTGGATGTGTTTGTACAAGTATATTATATTACTTTCAAATTTGTAATTAACATTTGATATATAAGAGATACAGCAGTCAATCAGCCTGGACAACAATATACGGTTTCAGTATGGGAACCCGGTAGGTTCCGCTTGGTTGGGCCTTGCCGATAAGTGTGGTGCACCGTTACACAACACATCGTGAGATCTGATCAACAATGTATTATCAGCAATTACAAGTTCTTCCACAGCTAACACTTAGTCACCGTTGGTTTTAATTTTATGCACGCAGTCGGTCGCTGAACTCGAAGTCATTTCCAACTATTCTCTTATTAAGGAGTATGATGATGCACGATATTTGGAATTCATGAAAAGACTGTCTTAAACAATCTTGCCTTAGGATGACGTCTACATACAGATTTATAGTTCGTACGTGTATGCATAAATTTGAACATCAAACTGGAAATTAAACAGGTTTTTTTTGCTAAATGTGGTAGATTTAAGATGTGTTTGTATCAAATTTGGATAGCATGAAGCGATTGTATAATAAAATGTTTTTTAAATCTATATCATCCAAATATCATGTATATGAAATGTATAGGATATAAAGCATATACACTTAATATTGGAGTGATGATAATAACTGACATTGGTTGCATGGCACTCATTCACGTCACATCACTGTTTTGTAGGTGTTATACTTTTGCATAGGTATAAACAAAAATGAGCTATAGCTCTCTCATCTTATTAAAGAACGGATATTCGTTGTCCATTCCTAGGTGATAAAACACCTTGATAACGGCAATCACTTACTAGGTCGTAGACTCGATATTGACCTTGGTAGGTACCATCGCAGTGCCAGATATCGTTCCGTAAGAGGGGTGAGAGGAGTGTATTTTATTTGGTGGTTGGGAATGAAGGCACTCTAGATAGTTAATTTACCGTGTATATGAGACCTAACATCCGTCGCCTCAGGTGCTTTATATTTATTGTTTTGCTTTAATACTGCCATGTCATGATCAGACATACCACTTACAATAAGGAGGGCTGTTTTTAATTTATTAAGTTATTTGAACTGACCGTACAGATAACTTAATAACATAAAAACAACCATTCCAGATCAGAAGGTCTGCATCCACGGTGACATACTAAATATCAAGAAAAGAGCGTATTCCTTCCTAAAAGGCAAGCAACGCACCGGTGACACCTCTGGTATCTCCGTTGTTCATGGGCGGAGATGATCTCTTTCCGTCAGATGACTCTCTAGCTAGTTTGCTCCCTATAACAAAAAAAAAAGAAAATTGTGTCAACTGGTTTATATTTTGCACGTTTTAAGTGTACCTACCAAGTCGTACATAATGTCCCAATTTACCAATTGGGCATTAGTACGGTAGCGCACATTGCGCAGCCTATTAGTAGCTTGCGGCTATAACAATGGGAGACTTTCACTATTAGTCCGCACATCTAGGCCGGACGCAGTTTCTGGACCATAAAGGATGTGTAACATATTGTTCTTGGCTTTTGTCTTCGTGCGTTACACGTTTTGGATGTTACATAAATTGCTTATATGAAATGGGTTTCAAGCAATCAGTAAATTTGTAAACGACGATAACATGCAAGATTGAAATACATACATTTTCCCTGGTGATTCATATTCATACGCAGTTGCGTACAAGTAGACAACTGTTTATTTTTTAGTTTTTTTTAGTTATAAGAGTACTTGTATCAATCTAAGTCGACTAACCCTGATAATGCACTAGTCTGGCAGTGGGTAGATAGAAGGATGGGATATAGTTCAGATATCGATACGCGTTAATGTTTATACCATATTCCACAGCAAAATAAATTTAGGCGCAGTACGAAAACGGTCATGAAGATGGTGATTAGACCCAGGCCAGGGTCAACATACCATTTCATAATATAAGTTATTTACAAGTATTGAAATATTGAACACATGCAGGATAAGTACCTTCAAGCTTTATTAAGCACGTTGTTATGAAATAATCAGCTGAAAATGGTTACGTCATTTGTCGTCCTTAAAATAATAATGTGTTCATTGTAATAAGTTTCTCAGTGACTCAGTGGGTCGCCCGATGGGTTTAGAGGGCTTTGATTGAATACAAATAAGGTGACATTACGCTCTTCATGACTCACTACTTGTGATGAGAAGGGAGTAGAAATTATTAATCATAATTTATTGGACCCATTTACAACAGTTGACATTCATGATTCTGCTGCGTACTTTTATTCGTATCACTAATCTTGCGATGTGATTATATAATGGAACGCCGCTAGAAGATTTGCACATTTGCCCGGCGAATCCAGCCTGTCCACAATTCTACTAATTTACTTGACATTACGACACTTTACAATACAACTGTACATTTGATATTCCAGTACAACTTTGATGTTAATGGTCCTAAATGGTAATGATACAGTATACCACAGCCGATGTGCGTCGATGGAGTCCATCTCGAGGTTGTGTAGGAATATATCAACCTAGCCAAATTGGATTGTTTGGCTCACCTGAGCCAAACAATCCAATTTGGCTAGGCTGATATTCTTTCCTTCCTTCCTTGGCCGGCATCACTTCAAGAGGGAGGCTAGTAGGAGGATTCAGTTGGGCTGGGTGGCATTCGGAAAGTTACTTCATGACCTTAAGTCAAGGATTCCGCAATACCTAAAGATGAAAGTCTATTAGCAATGCATCCTACCCTCTAACATACGCAGCTGAAACATGGACATTGACCACGGGTTTGGTTCACAAGTTCAAAGTCACTCAACGTGCAACGGAGCGAGCTATGCTCGGGGTTTCTCTTAGGGACGAGATCAGAAATGATTGAATCCGTAGGAGAACTAATCTTAACGATTTAGCCCGCCGGAGCAGACGAGTTCTGGAGAGGAGACTGCGTCATGGCAAGCGTAGTGAAGGACGCCGTCCGGCCCGATGCTCCGACGACTTGCAAGAGGTCGCTGGTGGAGGCTGGATGAGAATAGCTGAGGACCGGGATATCTGGGCTTGAGCCGTGGTACAATACTTGTTGGAGGATTAACAGATTCTCGTGTTCAGATTCGACTGAATACATGTTGAGATGAAACTATCCCTATTTCTTAATCAGTTTTATTTTCATTTATAAAACAGAAAATCTAACATTAATCGTTAGATCGAATTTTATACAATTACGAAAATATTATTAACAAATTTTGTAATTCAATAAATGAAATGGTATTACATGCTTATAGGCGCAATAATTATTAAAGCATTACGAACTGTAAGCGAGCTATAATTCAAAACTTTACTAATACTCGTAGCATCAAAAGCGCGATCTTGCGATTTGTTGTAAAACTTTCTCTTTGCAGTGCTAGCCGCAAATTGACTCTACCTCGACTCTACGTGCACTTGTACTTAATACTTACAACATCAACTAGGTGGCGCTGTGTAGTTTTCAAGCTTTACGTTAGACTGCGCCACTTTGCACGTTGCGCTTTTTATCCGTACCCGGGCCAGAGAAACTTAAACAAAGTTCAAAGTTTGATCTCAGAACATTCGTTTTCCATTGCTGCGTTTGTAAGAGCTATATTGTATTGTAGTGTTTAGGACATGGTAATGGAAACGGTGTATGTGAGAAGTCGTGAGTGTGTGAGGCTGTGTTGGTGAGTTCGCGGACGCGGGATCGCGGCGACCGGCCCGCCGGCAGTCGAGACGAACGCGTTGTGGTGACAGGTGCACGCCGCCCCAAGCCGAACTTGCGCTCGCGAGACACCATTGTTTATAACACTTGTTGTCTTCTCCGCCCGTGTTCTCACAAAAATACAAGTTCCGCAAACAAAATTGTAACTCGTAAAATGTGAACTTAAGTGTCGTGAAGTGGTCTTACCGCTTGGTCATGTTGTCAAGTACGATTTAAGTGCGAATTGTTTTAGTTAATTAACGATGTACACAATCCGCATGGATCACTGTAGTGTGAAGAAAGTTGAGTTTCTGCTGTTTTATTTGTAAGTGTCAATTTTTATCTCGAACTGGTTTATGACGAATAACTAGGGAAGTAATGTTGTCTGTTTAGCCAAGCGTACGCATGGATCTTACATATATTTATTACTTATCATTGCAACTTGTATTGCTAAGTACGCACAAGTTTGCTTGGTAGCACGTATTTACTTCCTATATTATTGTTGTTATTTACGATTAGATATTTATGAATTGTATATAGAAATTCGGTATTAATGTAACTTTCTTTTTTGCATAAATTAATTCATGATCTTAAAATTTGTATTTCCAAAATAATTAAAATAGCATTATTTCACACCGTTTATTTGTTGATACATAAAGCGATAGTTAAATGGGTTAGCGTATTTCTTGTGCTGGTCCAAGTCGGCCTGTGGTCCATTAATATGTTTGATGGGTGAGTGCCGACTAGTGTTGCCAGTGTCCCGATTTGCGCCGGACTTCCAGATTTTCAGGGGTCTGAGGATGCGTCCCGATCGGGACCCTAAATGTCCTGACTTATTACAGAAGAAGACAGGTTTTACATTAAAAAATATATTTACGCTACGTAATTCTCATTACATCACTGTCAAATTCAAATGGCACACCAGCGTCACATCACATTTTTTATTGATACCTGTCTCGATCTGTAACTTAAATCCCGTTTTTTTTGGCATCGTGTACCGATTTAAAACAAATCGAACCTGGCAACACTGGTGCCGAGGTCCGCAGAGCTCGAGTTGAACGGCCGAGGCGCGCGCGCCGCTTGCGTCCAATCGCACCGCTCACCTTGGCAATAACTAATATCGTACTTTGCATTGTTTAAACCTGCTTGTAACTTAATACTGGTAACGGTGACGGTTGACTTGAATTAGGCCGTCTTAGTACTCAGTACTTGATACGCCATTGCATTGGTAATCTTACCCAAAGGACAAGCGCGTTGCTATGCATATGATGTGAATGCGATTGCCAACCTATAGGCATGAAGTGTATTGTAAATCCACTAACAAAGCTATGAGAACAATCAAATAACACGTTTTAAGACATGATACAAACATTAATCTCTTTATCGAACAAAATCTTATTAAAGGTTGCCAATAAAACATTTTAAAAATTAATCACAATATGTATTAAATTTTCCTATAGACTTAAGTATCATTATGAGCATATAGACAGTACTTATCTGATGTTATATATGTATTTAATAATATCTATATATACAATAATATTTATTTTATTAAACGTTGCACTCCATAGGGGTCAACTGTTGGGCGACAAACAATAAAATTGTATGCCTGTATTCCTGGCGTTCAAAGGGTTAATACTATCTAATAATATACTTATATTATTTTGCATACATAATTAGTTGACATCTCAACAATGAAATTTCATAAATAAAATAAAAAATACGTTAAGTAGGTTGGTAACTTACATTTGCTTATTCTTTTCAGCTCTGTAAGGCTTAGGCTAAGGTAGTAAGCTAGTTAGTTGTTCTTTGTCATCATCAGCTCATTAAACGCTCCACCCGAGGGCAAGAGCCTACCCGTAAAGCCTAAGTCTTCCACGTACAATCTTTGAACTTCTTTGTAGATGTGCGCAGGTTTCCTCACAATGATTTTTTTAACCGTAAGAGCGTTGGATAAATGTACATATAATTTCGAAAAGACATGTGTACGTGGCAAGATTTGAACCTGCACCCTCCAGATTGGAAGGCCAACCAATGAGCCAACGACGCTCTTGTTCTATGTATATGTAGATAAATCTAATTGTAAATCTAAGCAAATGTTGGTGTTGGGATGTAGATAAAAATAACAATTCTTTTTTATAATGCAAACCGAAACGGTCTTAACCGAAAGCGCCATATAGTCCGTATAACTTTGCAAAGAACAGGCTAAACGTATTAAGAGTGTTTATACGGATGTGCGTAGACTCCTATAAGTTTGTCCCCATCTGCGATTGTCTCATGGGACTGCCATATTTCTTTCTTTCGATCTGGCACTGTCAGTGATAACGAGCGATCTCATTTATTAACTTTCGTTTGAAAACCGGTATTTTTGTAGAATCTCCACCGGGGCTTACTTTATTTTCGGTTGTAACTTTCCTCCAATTTTGCGGCTCATTATATTTTCTCGCAAATTAAATATCTTTTCCCAAGTTAGAAGTGAGTTGAGACATACCTCAAATCGGGGTTTCTGATTAGAAACCGTGGAGTCGGGAGCGATAGGGTCCGTAGAGAGGGTCAAGTGCCCTCTTGTCCTCGATGAAGATTTGTAAATCTCGGTCCACTCTCGCGACCACCCACTTCAAATACTCCCGTGTACTCGTGCATCTTTTGTTCAAGTTCCTGAGCCGCATTTAAAGTCTTTATATTGCTGTTTTGTTCAGTTTGACGATTGATCTTCGATGTTAAAAGATGAAAGAATTTAATATCTTTAGGAGTTATACTGTAAATATTGTATATCGCTGTAAGGTTAAATTATTAGAAGAATTATTGTAAAATTCTTATGTAATATATGTAAGCAACTACACTTTACTCTCAACTATACTGGCGTGTTAAGATACATACAGTAGCCATTTATCATATTTTAATAATGAAACAAACAATACAGTTTGCTTATTTTACTAACGTTGTACGAAATAATCAACCTATCTGTTAATCAAACATCATTAACAAATCACAAAAGCATCGCGCAGCCGATAATTACATGTACGGACACGAACTTAAATAGGTGATTACTGGCCGATGTATGTATGCGTTCAAGTACTAATCTACATACGTGTGCCATCACGATCATCATGAATATTTGCGGCGGACGGCGGGCGGGGCGGCGCGGGCGAGGACAATGGGCCTTTGTTGCACAATGCCCATTTCCGATTACCAGATTGAATCGTGTCCGTCAAAGCGCTCCCGGTCCAATAATCGTCGTGCGGAATGGACGTCATTTTTGTATGACGGTATTGTCATCCAAAACCTAACATCTAACTGTCAACCCGGTTCATATTTGCACTGGCAGAGAAAAGTTTACGCCTGACAAAATTGGATCAACAATGAAAGAGCAAGCATAATAACTTCAGACGGAGAATTGGTTGTTGACATAAAACAATCGGGTGCAAATCAACTTAACTCTCAAGGAAATAAGACAATCTACTGAAGCAGTGAACGTATTGAGTATACATATATTACGTTAAGGTTGTACGAGTAGCGAGACCGTACCTGAAGACCAAGCGAAAATCTAAAGTTTATTGCAATTATTTTTTTATTCTCTTGTTCATTGCAGTTTATCAATGTTTGATGTAGGACTTGTATATTTGATTCAGCAATCAAACAATGTTTAAAGGGTGTATGAATTGGTGAGACTGTAGAAACAGTTTGCGGTCAGGAACTTCCAATAGAAATCGATAATATAGCTCCGACGCTTCACGGTACAGCACTCCAGAGGCAGACTCTAGGGATTCTCAAAGTTTGGTTGTTATTTAATTTAACCTCTCGTTATGCGGGCGGGTGAGTAAGCGCAGTCTGCGAAACGACGCCGTTCATTGTTGCGGAAATTTAGACGAATTTGCGACGATCGCGTTTCATTAAGGGCCGTTTTAGTAGAAAGGAGCACCGCTTTTAATTCACAAAGCGAGTGCGGTGCTAACGTAAAACAAGTTTTAGAGGGTTCTTCGTTAGTTGCTCATCGCAGGTGGGTGCTGGAACACGGCGAATATGTTAATTGTGATTACATACTTGTACTCGTACCACACTCGCTCGAAGATTAACGCGAGAGAACTGACACACGAGCGGGACTTATTAGTTCTGATAGTTAAGTATGGAGAGACAGCGAATTCGGAAATCAGGACAAGACGAGATGCATGGAATCATTTCAATGAATT
Organism: Leucinodes orbonalis; assembly: GCA_019425675.1. Taxonomy (NCBI): domain Eukaryota; kingdom Metazoa; phylum Arthropoda; class Insecta; order Lepidoptera; family Crambidae; genus Leucinodes; species Leucinodes orbonalis. The sequence continues at coordinate 560,530 of PQWD01002718.1, read as the reverse complement.
TTACCTCGGAGAAATAAGAAAACGGAACTGTTTCGCTATATTAGGTGCTTAATGAAGCAAGTATTCGCAGATAATATCGATAAAATACTTGAAGGAAAAGCGAACTTACTGCGTAATATCTGTTAAAGAAATGTTTCAAGGAGTGAGTATTTTAAATAACATCATTGTATGTAAAATAACAACTTTAATGCACAGAAACTCATGCAGGTCAATAATAAAACAAATACAAATCAATAAGTATAATTTTCAAATTCTTATATTTAAGCCTTGCGGACTTGACCAATTAATGAGCATAAAAAATAATAGAATAAAAAGGAGATTGAAAATTACTTATATACTTTACATATATTACATAAACCACAAATATTTATATTTAAATATATTTGTGTATAGAAGTACTGTAAAGACCTTATGAAAATACTTCAGAAATTCCGCATTGCGAGATGAATTAGATAGTTATCTTCACAGTGATTTGCCTTATACGATGGATATGGCAAGTCACCACGAATGAACATGAGAAAGTAATGCAAGTGTTTGTGGTAGTTTTACTTTTAGTCTCGCTATCTCCTACAACCTAGCAGGTCACTTTGAAAAGTTATCCCTTTTTTGCGTTAGATATCCGGTCTTCCGTATATCGTTTAGGGGCTTGTTTATCCTGTGCTACGTTTCGAAACACGGTCCAACTCTAGAACTTGTCTGCTCGGACGGTCATCAGTCTGCGATATGTGATTGACCACTGCCATTTGCTGATGGTGGTTAGATTAGTTCTCTATGAACAACATTATTTCTGTTTCATTCATGGATTGTCTAATTGTTTTTTAAGCATATTTTCGAAACCTATTAATTCTTAATTACCTTCATTTCAAATTTCATTATATATGCCGTAGCACCAAGTAATCTATCATAATTATAAAGCGTGTCTAATACATTCTTTTCGTACCATGGATTTTATATTTTTTCGGATTCTATTACGTTAGTAGTAGGTATAGTTCTGATATGAACCATACTCAAGTATGGTTCATAATTTTGATTACTAAAGTTAAAGACATAATATTTATTATTTTGTATTTAAAAAAATAAGTAAAAAAATTAAGAGATGGTAGGTACTTGTATTGATGTATTGACTTTGATTTTATGCTCAACGTAATAGTATAAATAAAGGTGTTTTGTGCTAGCAAGGGCATTAAAATATTGGTACATTAACAAACCAGTCCTGCAGGCTCTATCAGCTTACTTTTACGCGCGACTTATTACTAAGCTGTGATTTTATTGAAACATTTCCTTCTATACCAGTTAAATTCACAATTAGTTATCAATACTACCTAACTTTAACCAACTCTTAATTATCACAAGTATATGCTGGGAATAGAAAAGCTAGGCTTTCAAGATTTTCTAGTTGGACATACTCGTATGGGTGACACACATACTATAGACAAGAATCCCAAGAATAATTAGTAGCTAAAGAAAACGGGTCTGCTTCCTTTCTAAAATTAATTTATTTTCTTTCAGCCAAAGTAAATATTATGAAACTAACCTTTTTTTAATCACAAGAAACTATATTAAATAAAGTATCACAAAAAAAATACGGAACTACAAAAAGCAGGTGTAGTATGCATATAATAAAAAATTCAAATAATCCTTTCTAAACATAAAAATATATTCAGTATTATGATGTATACGCAAGTTAACGACACGCCTCAAAAATATATCTTTTACAATGATAAGAACTATTTGAAACAAATTTAAATTTGCAATGCTCACTGCTAGATGCCGCCAGCTAGATAAGCAAATGGAGACAAACATTTGTGAGGGTAAAGCTTAGTTGGCTTAATGTACCACAGAATAATTCAGTGCCTACATTATCCGGCGTTCATAGTAAACGTCGCCGAGGGTAGTGAAATGATGGAGCGATGCCAGTGCGCTGCACCGTTCATTTCTGAATGCGCCCACCTCTAGAATAGGGCGTTATTAAAATTCCATTTAGTGCCGCCTAGTCACTATGCCAGTCTGCAAACGATATTAAATGATTTATGTTTAACTTTCGATAGGAGGGATCTTTAAGGACCCAAGTGAACTTTGTCTGGACGTGTGCGTCCTGCCGAATTGCAATCGAGGCTTCGGCGACAGTCAATTCGATTTATTAACTGATATCATTTTTATCGCTTTTTGAGAAGGACGAACATGCGGCCCGTCTAACGGTAAAGGGTAACCGTTGCTTATAACTAGCAACAGAAGATAAAGCTATGCCGCTGCCTTACAACAAGAGAGGAATCTACTCAATAAAAAAGTGTCGTAGCTACACTGGCTGCTATATAGTATCAGAATTTGAAAGCACGTAGAAGTGATTAGCAATATCATGCACCTAAGCTAGACTCGCCATTATACGAGTACCTTTGCGTACTAGACCATGGAGCATATAATTATTTTTGTCTGAGGCTTCATATTAGTGCTGCTAGCATCTGTTGTATATTATTAGATAATATACCAACTGCAACCAAACTGCTTAATCACATAAAGTTACTTTCACCGTGAAACACTGTCAGCTGTGTCACTTGTATTATATTTAGTAAAATATATTAAATAATATAAAAGTAATGATGAATTTGTTATTCTATCTCAAATCAAGGGACTCTGCGAAGCCTAACACAATATTGCAGCTCTTAATTAATATCATTACCGTATCAGCTCTTACTTTCCTCTTTATATGGTTTCCATTCAGTTGAGCGAGTATCCTGGTAGAGTCAAACGAAAAAATCCTAAATGATAGCGCTGCAACATTGTTACGAGCTTTAATGCCATTGACCTTTCTCGTTACGTGATTTCAATAACAATAGCCATAAAGAGTTGAATTCGAAAATAATAATGACGGCATAATTGTTGTGCTCTATAATAAACAATACAACGAACTAGTTAATTCCCAGGCGAGTCGAAAAATGTTAAACTGTGGGCGGGTCGAGTGTATGGAGGTGAGCCTACATGAGCCGTCGGCTGATTGCCGCCGCTAGCGGACCCGCGGGCTACCTGCCGTAATTTGAGAGTCGAGAAATTACTCATAATAATAAATGTACCTACTAATTTCGGAAAAAAAAACCTTTAACTTCTTCGGTGAACCGAGAGCGTGGAAGTTGCAGCAGATTATCTGTGAGTCAGCCACGATTAAGTGTATCGCTGAATCGTTAATACTTGCCTCGCAAATTGTTCGGCATTCTTTCTGCCTCACCACTTATGATATCGCTCCTTAAAATTCTAAGCACTTTACACAGTTTAGCAGTGTTGAACGTATGTGTATATCGCCGATAATATGTCATTCGCAAGCGATTCGCAACTACGCTTTTTGGCGCCTTTCCAAGCTACCACTCGGATCCAAGTCATCTGTTAACTTTATTTTAGAGCTATAAAATTCATTATAGTTCATGTGGGAATTGAAAAAGTACGGAGTTAACACAATTTGTTGGTTTCGTTGGCGATCCGCGGTTGTGGTTCGAATATAATTTCGTTACGAGTAGAAACTGATATAAACATGAAACCGCAGGATATCATTTCCGCAATCTGGCGGGTTACCTGGGCAGTTCGGGTGAAATTCTTTGTTGCTCCGGGTGACTTTATCGAGGCAGCTGTACGGGCTCGGCGCTTGCCTGCTTTATCGCTTTGAAGCGCGAAAAGTGCGACTTGTGTTCTGCAAAGTTTACGACGTCCGCCAAGATATGGCCTCCCTGATCAATTTATCCCTAACGTTTTTTATCACGCTGTGTGAGTCCATAACTCTACATGCAGCTTACGAGCGTGCGTGCGAGTTATGGTCGCATAAAATTCGACCTGGGTCATTTGACTTAATAGAAAAACGTAAACTATAACGAAGCTTGTTCAATTCTGTAACACAAGGTAATCAGAACGCAAGGTATTGTATTTTTTAAAATAAAATTGTAGTAAATGCAATAAAATTATAAAGCGTGACGTATTTCTGTTCATGGATGTTGTACATTGTTTTATGTAGTATTGCTTTATTTTAGAAACATTACTTTGGTTTAGTTTTACAAACTCTATCTATCCATTAATCTAAAATGGTACTTGCTTTTAACTAGTTTTCAATATACATATATAAGAAATAATAAAGATTATGTAACCACACACCAAGCGACTTTCTATCTGATTTAAAAATAAAAATTCTAAAAGCTTATCTACAATCTCATTTCAAAATAACTGTCTAATTACTGAGTTAAGTGACAATACAGAGCGCGTTTATCATAAAGCGCTCTCAATAACATTTCAATGCTATTATTAATTTAATTTTCTGTGAGTGTCCTCTTCTAGACTTAAAGCCTCCTCACTGATAGTAAAGGTTTTTCGTAATCTTCAGCTGAGTTGGTAAGCACTATACCCTTGTGCCGCGGGAAGAGTAGGGGTGGTGACAGTTGTATTCTAATCTGTCGTCAACTCACCACACGGTAGATTAAGTATAATAGAAAGAAGTATGTCTAGTTAACACAATTTCTAATTCCATAAATAGCTTGGACAGACGATGATTTGAAGAACAGAGCAATGCGTCGCAAGTCGCGCCCGCGTCTCCATTAGTATGCGGAGGAGTTGCGTGTCGGCATGCGCGCGCGTCCGCCCAAGTACGACGTTGTAACCAACTCATTTGACTATTCTGACAAACAAAACATTAATACATTGATACTTTGACGACTGATATACTGATTACTTCATGAGGGTTGAGAAAACACCTCTTACACGGATGATTTCGGTATCGACCATCCAGTGCAGTGTGAATATGTCTGTGTTTGTTTTGTCCAGGCCCTTAAGGTGTAACCACACACCCTATTATATTGAAACATACTCTCAAACTCGCACACATCTCCATCTCACTCCAAATTAAGCATCTAACTATCTAATATGCGTGCATGGAGTGAAATCTTTAGTAGGTATGTATTTCACCAGTAATGTAGATAGCATGTTCCATGTATCTCCAATACAAAATTCGTTATTCAAATAAAACTTTTACAGAAACTTTTGACGCGTCAATTGTATTATTATGTTTGCATGACTCTACCACCAGTTTGGAAAAAGTAGGATTTTCGATAGAGACGCCATGAAACTCGATAGTTACTCATGTAAACTTTTATATAATTGGTAATAGAGATTAGTCATTTACCTACACGTAACTTAAAAATATTTTACAAATATTTTGTAACTGGAACACTATGTGCAAGACCACACAACTTTATATGATAAATTCGTCTATTGTATATAATTTTTGAGGATTTTGAAATCCTATAAATTAACCACTTGCTGTGTACATAACATTGAGATATATATTGTATTAATGGTACATACATATTTATATTAAAAAGCTTTCAATCGTTGACCTCATGATAAGTCGCCTGTAGTTATATACTAATGGTCCAAAGAGAACTATTCTGCCTGCTTTCGGTTCTCACTCATTTATTCAAGAGTCCAATGATTGCGATAGTTTCTCCCCATTTTTTAAAAATATTTTATCAAGGATCAGTAAACCGGCTAAGTCGCAACTGCTCCTACAATACAGTGATTATTACAAAAAATTAACAACAGTAACTATAGTTGTAAATATGCGACGAAGAAGTGATAAGTCCTTGTGTTATTACTGGGAGACGTAGCCTCAAGATAAAGGGTCTTGAGGGTAACTCATAGGAATAAAATAAGAAGACATAAAATGTTTTTGGTTTTTGAAGAGTTCCATAATAGTCAACATTTTTAAATATTAATTATATATTTTGATACAAAATAGCCTGTGTGAATATGTCTTTGAAAGCACTCATGTTTAATTCATCCACACTACATACAATCTGGCTCTACTTTTAAAATTCGTATTTTATCTTTACTTTGTCTCAATAGTTAATTTTACATGTTAGGAATTCTACTATTTATTTAATACCATTATCATTTTTGTATGACATGTCAAGGACTAATTATTGTTTCAATTGTCTGTAGTAATTCTAAATTGGTGTTATGACGCGTTATGTCAAAATTTGTTGAATATTTTTATATCTAAATAAAACATACGTCAACGTATGTGTCACGCGGCTCGAATACTTTTGGTTGATATTTCTTAGTGATTGTGCATCTAGTTTATCGTTTATCTAAGGTTAACCCAAAACCAACAGCTTAGTGAGTCTTTCGAAGCACGGAGGCCTCAAGATAGTACATAACCGTCGCCCGTTGCTTTACACTTTGAGTACCTAGATTGAGAGAAAATATTTCAATTTATTGTTATAAACATTTTCACATCGAGCTTTGGTAGAATATGTCGGAAGCATAATTTTAAAGAACGCCCTGTTGTACCATATTCCATCAAATCAATCAATTTTTATTATCATAAACCAACAAAATTTCGGTTAAACAACATATTAACTGTAGCTAAACTGGACCACTAGCAGAGTTCACTTCCTTTGCCACATATTTTTTATACACGAAAAATAATAAAAATCAACGCGCCCAGCCTTCAACCACGAAATGACCGTAGGATTCAAATGTAAGAGTAATTAAAGCAACCGGCAGCCTCACTAACAACACGATAATTGCCGACACGTCAGCTTTTCCACGAAACAGTTACAGCAAATGAAATGTATTTTTCCTGGAACTTTATTCGTTATACTTATTATCATAGCAACGTTGTCATATAGGCATGCGTTACTGTTCCCATATTTTATTAAGCTTAGAATGCTTTATATATAATACATGTGCTGTTAATTCTATCACAGGTTTGATCCCTTCATATAAGTGCCTTAACTGAAACGTTAAATTGTAACTGTAAAATAAAAAGAATTGTAAAATTTAAAAAATAATTTATGAAAAAAAGAAATTTAGTTTTTAATGTTTGTTCTGTAGTATGAGACGATTTAAAAGAATACCTAAAACAATGTAATGCATTCCATTACTCTAAAGCATTTGTTTATGCACGCAACATCACGCTCGCGCTTCGTTAGAAACAAGCCATAGTAGCGTTCGTCGTATTTGACATCGACAGCCTTTGGAAGACAAGCGAACACCATTTGATACTTTAACGGTTCGTTACTCAGTGCATATGAGAAGTGGCAGACGTGAGAACATGTGTTACTGTGAAACGACATTATCGTGGGTACGAAGCGCGAGCGGGGGCGCAAAACTGTATCTAATTGTAGATAGCTATCACGCATGCATCCTCTCGAACAAACAAAAGGAAAATCGCAACGAGTGGGATTCGAGGGACGCGCAGCTCCCGCTCGTCGCAGAGCCACGATGTCAATCGCGACTCTTTTTTTTGCTTCCTGCTCAGACAATGACGGGAAAAGGTTTTCTACGTGTGGGGATGGGGTCGGCAGCGGGGTGGGGTCAATAGCGGGAGCACTAATCTCTGCCGGGATCGTTCGGATTAATGTTCGTTTGCCGTGTCGGTTGTTTGTTTCCTTAAAGTTCTTAGTTTGTCTTCTTGTTACAAGTTTCTTGATGCGCTACATTTGTGGGCGATGCGTTTTCTTTGTGTTCTGCGAGTGGGAAAATTTACGTTATTGTTCTAAAATTATCAACTATCTTAGTTGATAATTTACTAAGTATAACTTAAATACATAAAAAAATTAGTTTGTTACAATAATATGTATTTCAAAATTGTAAACCACTTTTCATAAATGGACTCATTTAGTAACTCATTACCAATGTTATCGTAATACAAACTGTTCTGTACCAAACAGCAACTTTGAGTTACAAAATAACAGGAAATCGTAGCTAAAACTTTTGTTCAGTCATAAAAGCTGGCAATGAGTAATATTTGAAAGTATGCATGAACGTTTTAAATTCTCTACAATATATAATATAAAATTTTTGATATGAAATCCTACTGAATACATGATATCATAGTCACAAATTTTAATTACTAATTTGTAAGAAATAATTCATGACACTAAATTCTCTACAGATACTGACTAACACAATGTCACGGATATATTTTAACTTTTTCAGGTCATTTCAGCACCGATACAACGTTTAAATGCGTAGTTTAAATAAATTATTGAAAAATTTTACACTTGCTCTATCTTTGTCTAAATCGGCCAGAATTCTTTGTTACAGCATATCGTTATCTATACACATAAATTAAATTGGAGTGTCTGTTTGAAATACTGAAAGAACTGTTTTTTACTACATGCATAAATGGTTAATATATACGGTACTACACCATAATACAATTTTTTTGGATGTTTGTTCCGGATATTCTCTGTAGTGGCTGGACCAATTTAATTAGCAGGTAGATGATTTTATAAAGAGTAATTTAGGCTATTTAACAAAGGAAAAAATAATATTCTCGAAAAATAAAGTTATGTTGAAATGACGATGTATTGTCCAGTACCGAGCGCAGTAATTTTATAAAAAGAATATATGGAGTTAGTTGACACTGGATAATCACATAGGCTCTACGATTTACTGCGAGTATATCTATACAGTGTAGGCAACCGTAGGGCACTTGTATTAAAGTCAGAGTTGGCCATCTGTTCTTCTAACCAAAAATTAAAGATGTGCAACAAACAAACAGAAAGGTCTTGATGGCCAGTGGTCACAGGAGCTATTTATCGCGACTGTTATCCAGTATGTTGATTTATTGCAGTTTAAAATAATCCTAAACCATGTCATGATATAATATATGTGTAACAAAATCGTAATAATCGTCTGCAACACACAGCCCTAAACGAATGTGTTTGTACGTAGAAAAAACCGAATGAAATCGCCTATTATAGACGGCGCTGCTACTAATTAAAAAAAATTGTTAAACCCACCCTCAATGTCCGCTCTCTGGACCTCCCGGACTAACTTTTAATGAGGATATATCTGTTTGGAGAACCTTTGGTGATTTTACTATTGAGTCTCACTGCAAATAACTCCGTAATTTACTACGAAACAATTGGGTTTGCAGCGAGATTCCTAATTAACATTCGAGTACGCGTTATTAGTATCCTGAATTTAGGGTTCAATATGACGTTACAAATTAAACCTACTTATTCTATTGGGGTGATTAAGATAAATAAAAATTGGGGGTCTGTTAGTAATTTAGTAATTCTTTGTTTATTACATGCATAATGGAAATATGTATCGTATAAATCATGTCAGTACATATAATATATATATATTATATATATATTTATATATATATATATATATATATATATATTAGTATAATATATATAATAAAGGAATCTCGCAGCCTCGAAGTATTCAAAGGCTATACGTGAAGTCGGACAGTGGATAAAAATGGCTTATACATCCTTCTCGGGTAGGCACTCCCCCTCGGTGGGGACGTTTTATGAGCTTATGATGACGAAAGTAAACAATTGTTGTTGCAGGAGTGACCGGCTTCAGAATGATGGACTGTCTGTGCCCGGCGCCGCGCACTATAGCCGCCGCGTGGTGCTGCTAGACGAGCGGGAACTCTTACATGAGATACAGGTGAAAATTTTATATTTATATTTATGCATACAATACATAGTTGGGAACAATATATCAANCAAGGCTCGGGTCTAAGGTGAGGATGAATTCAGTGAATCGTACGTAGTCTCTATGAATATTAAATTCTATTTATCCCGGTCTGCTACGCTGTATACGGCATAGAGACAAACTTTACAAGAAAACCAAACAACAACCCACGAATGACGTCCTAGTGGTAACTTACAAAAGGTATAAGGAGTTCTGCAATAAATTGCTCAAGAAAGTTAAAAAGGATTACGAGTGTTCAGAATTTGAAAAGCATAAAAAGAATCCCAAACGAATGTGGAATCTATAAAACAACTTTCCAATCTGAAACAGGGGGTGTCGTCATCTGATGAACTGCTTTCCACGTGTATCAATCCACATGATTCGGTGAACTCTGTAAATAGTTTCTTCGCCAACGTAGGGAAAGATCTAGCATATAAGCTTACCTCAAATCTTCCTGATGCATCGACTCAAATTCCTCCTAAGGAAGTGGATGTTTCTGAGAGAGAGTCCATGGTAATGCTTAGTACAGATGAAAAAGAAATAGAAGAAATTATTTTAGGGTTGAAACGTGATTGTGCTACGGGTTGGGATAGCATTCCTACCTCTTTTATTATCGATGCAAGACATGTTTTAATCCCGGTTTTGAAGAAGTTGTTTAATCAGTGTCTATCAACCGGCATTTTCCCGTCAGACTTCAAGAGAGCATTAGTTCATCCCATTTATAAGAGTGGGGATAGACACTTTGCAAATAATTACCGTCCAATATCCGTGCTGCCGGTATTGTCTAAAATACTGGAGAAAATAATTAATAGAAGACTAACTAACTATCTAGAGTCAAAAAACTTGCTCGCTCCCAACCAATTTGGCTTTAGAATTAACAAGTCAACTGAGGATGCGGTTCTGGAAGTCACAGGTACTATAATTGAAAATACCAACAGTAAATTGTGCTCTCTAGGGGTTTTTATTGACATAACTAAAGCGTTTGACACGGTGTCTGTCCCTATACTTATGGCCAAACTCTTTAACCTTGGGATTCGTGGTGTTGTGCTGGACATTTTTAAGAGCTACCTCAGTGGCCGAACACAACGTATAAAAATAGGAAACTTCATCAGTCAGGATGAACCTATCGCCTACGGTGTTCCCCAAGGAAGTGTCCTAGGGCCTACCCTGTTCCTTATATACGTGAACGACTTATGCCAAATGAAACTACCTAACAGTGTTATTGTAGCATACGCCGACGATACCGCAATTATCACTCATGGCAAAACTTGGGAGGATGCTCGATTGAGTGCAGAGTCAGCTTTTAAATCAGTAATGTCTTGGCTGACTCAGAATCTGCTTACTCTGAATCTAAGCAAAACTAGATATTTAACCTTTTCACCAAGATTATCGTTACAACCTGATGAAAAATTCTCAATAAAGGCCCATAAATGTGGAACAGAATCCAAACAGAATCCGTGCCACTGTGGTTCAATATTACGTGATAGTAATATAAAGTACCTGGGGGTGATACTAGATAGCGCCTTATCATGGAACGAGCACATCAAAACCATCACTGGGCGGATTAGGAAACTGATCTTCATTTTCAGTAGATTGCGAACTAGTGCCGATACTCCGATTCTTAGAACAGCCTATTTCGCCCTTGCACAATCAATTATTAATTACTGCATACCAACTTGGGGTTCTTCTGGTAAGACTAAAATATTACCACTAGAAAGGGCACAAAGAGCTGTCCTGAAAGTAATGGCCTCAAAACCGATTAGATACCCAACCAAATTATATATAATTTTTGGGAAGTACTCTCAGTTCGAAAACTTTTTATTCTCAGTGTCATTTTACGCAAACACAAAAATCTTCCCTACGACCAAACTTACATAAGAATAAAAGAAGAAGTGATAAGGTATGTCCGATAAATAGATGTAGAATAGAGCTGGTCAAACACCATTACAATTATTTAGCTCCCCTACTTTATAATAAAATAAAAAGAATTAAATATTTATCCCCTAAACATGTTTAAATGTAAAGCTGTTCTAACTGAATGGCTACTTAATCTCGATTATGATTGTGTGGAATCTTTGTTGAAATAATGAATGTTTTCAAATTTTATTATATATACACTTATGTTACTAACGCAGGTAAGTTAACATGCACATACACTCACCACACGCGCACGTACCCACGCACATACACATACACATACACACACACACACGCACGCACACAAACGCACATTCAAACACACACACTGACGCGCACACAGACACGCACATACACACCACACGCAAGCACACACGTTTACTTACACTCAGACAAGCACACAAGCACTATCTTGTAAGTTTTAGGATTAAGTTAAATTTTGTTTTATTGTTTCCTTTAAATTTTGTAGTCTGAAACATCTGTCTTCGAGGCGGGCGCTAATGATTGCGACACAGTCTTTGACTAATGCGGTCATTAACGCAATAATGTTTGTGATAAGTTTGTTTTAAGTTTCAATAAAGATTATTATTATTATTATTTGGCTAGCATTGTCGCCGCGTGGTGAATGTGAGAGTGCGTCGCTTGACGGCTCCACGCACGGCTCTATCGACTTACGACCTCCTCCTGCATTATCTTAGTATATAACACCTTTATTACAGAGTAAATACGTGACTCGTTTTTATCTACATGTATCATCATCATCATCATTACAGCCTAATTATGTCCACTGCTGAACGAAGGCCTAACCTAATGATTTCTACGCGGACCGATCCTTGCAGTTGACATCCATCTGCTACCCGCCACCTTAACCAGATCATCCGTCCATCTGGTTGGGGGTCGGCCTACGCTTCGCTTTCCGTTACGTGGACGCCACTCGAGAACCTTTCCGCCCCATCGGCCATCGTTCTACGCACTATGCACATGTGCGTAGTCACATAGTCCCCACTGCCACTTCAACTTGCTAATCCTCTGGCTATGTCAGTCACCCTAGTTCCTACGGATATCTCGTTTCGGATTTTATCGCGTAGGGAGACACCTAACATAGCCCTCTCCATAGCACGCTGAGCAACCTTGAGTCTATTCAAGAGGCCTTAGTGAGCGACCACGTTTCGCTTCCGTATCATAACTGGCAACACACACTGGTCAAAGACCTTCGTCTTGAGACACTGGTATTTTGGACGAAAAGATCTTCCTTAACTTCCCGAACGCTGCCCATCCTAATTGGATTCGACGAGAAACCTCCTTCTCGAAGTTGGACCTACCCATTTGGACTACCTGTCCCAGGTACACATATTCGTCTACAACTTCGAGGACAGAACTTCCAACTGACATCGGTATAGGTACGACATGGGCATTAGACATGACTTTCGTCTTGTCCATGTTCATTTTTAGACCCACCTGTTGAGAAGCTCAGTCTAGGGTTTCGAGCATAATGTTTAAATCCTCCATGAATTCTGCCATGACTACTATATCATCGGCAAATCGAAGATGAGTGATGTACTCGCCATTGACGTTGATGCCAAGTCCTTTCCAATCGAGCAGCTTAAACATATCTTCCAACGCAACTGTGAACAGTTTCGGAGATATAACGTCTCCCTGTCTCACTCCTCGGTGCAATTGGATAGGTTGTGTAAGCTCTTCATGTACACGGACTGACATAGTAGCGCTCTCGTACAGACATCTCAATGCTTCGATATAGCGAAAGTCAATATGGCACCGTTGAAGGGCCTAAACTCTAAAGGGAAAGGGGAAAACTCGAAAGGGCCTCTAGTCTTCTGTATAACCTGCCGCAGCGTATGTATGGTCTATGGTGCTGAAGCCTTTGCGGAATCCCGGCTTGTTCGGGGGGCTGGAAATCATCAAACCTACGCGCGAGACAGTTCGTAATGACTCTAGAGAACAACTTGTAAATGTGGCTCAATAGCGTGATGGGTCTATAATTCTTCAGCAAGGTTTTGTCGCCTTTTTTGAAGAAAAGCACCACCACGCCATTGCTCCACGCCTCTGGCGTCGCACCCTCACGGATCACGGAATTAAAAAGCTTCTGAAGGGTCTTAAACACAGGCGTGCCACCTGCTTTCAAAAGTTCTGCGGTAATTCCGTCTTCAACAAACATGTATGTTACTAGAAAAATAAATAAAGAGAGTCTCTCACTATGACTGCGTTTATAACTTATCATTATATTGCTTCGATTTTAAAAGGCTGTAATTTGTCCTAAACTATTAAAATACCGGAAGTCAATTTGCAGTAACAGTATTGCTCTTGAAAGTTTTTGAGTTAATGCAAACTTAGAACACATTTTATGCGAAAAGGCGAAGTGAAAAAAGCTATTTAAAGAGCCATCACAGTAAGATTTAGTTACAGCGTCGCTTCCCGGCCTTAATGGTCCTCCGTCGGCGACCTCACACGCAATCTCTATTATCTCGAAAAGTCTTGCAAACTTGAAAACACATAAGACCGCCGGCTTCGAACGAATTCCGCAGTTATTCAGATAATACTTACATAAGTCTCTGTCATAACCGTAAACAATGGGGGAATTTATCCCAGAAATGCTTTTGTTTGGGCATATACGAAGTCCCAAAACTTGTTAGTCAAACAAACTCCTAAAGATATATTGGGCTAAAATCATCCAATTTGGTTAAAGTGGATGCGACGAGAGTTCGACGAATCTAGTTAAGTTGTAAGTATATTTTAGATAAATTGCTATTCTTCTTATTCTTACTAAGAGACACTTGTCACAAATACATCCGCCGTAAATCTTTTCGGCTTCTTATTTCATGATCTAAATATTTTTTCTTAATACGATTATCGATGTCGATTTGGATACGATTTGTGGCGAAATAAAATAATAAATTATTTTTTTATTTTGAATAAATAACATATCTTATATAAACTAATTCCAAAATATATTGACTTAATTTCCTATAAACATTATAGCATTTAGAGTACACTTTTAAGTTAAGCGCTCCCTATAATCGGCATCATGGTTTTATTACGTTTATTATAGAAGATTATAGATCCGCCGATCAATGAGACACCGCAATCGCCCGGCCTTTGGTACTCTAATATCTGAACAAAACAGTCACGACGCGGAAAAACACGTACATTTATAGCGATGAATAAATGTATACCCCGTGATAAGAACGCCAAGAAAGGTGTTGAGAGGTATAAAAGGTTTTGTTTCGCCTAAATCGTCAGACGCCTTGGCACTATTTTATTTGGCTCAAATACTAGAGAGAATGGGGAAGGCAAGGAATTGTACAGCAATTTATGGCACAAGCCTAGTGTCGGCTGCACGAGGTCATTGTGTTGTCGCGCCGGCAAATTGACTCGACAGCATTTCACGGTCTACTGCGTAAGTGCACCTCGTGGCCCGTTCTGCTTTATTGATGGCGTCTTCATTGTCCCCATGCGCGAAGCTTTTGTTGTTGCCAATTACAAGTAGGATAAACGCTGTCATGTATATAACATTATGTTCTAATAATTAAGTACGTTATGTTTATATTTAGGGTTTCATTAACATTAAATAGCAAGTAATTAGGAACGTTTAATGACATGAATGTTCCATAACATCACGATTACGAGTAAAAAATAATTATATATGTGGATCGCCTTTTATACTTTTGTTTATTTTACTGGTAGGTACTGACTCAAAACCATTTTTTGGGATACGTATAGTTTTTAGCTATGTACTACTATTTTAGTAAGCTTACCTACAATTCTCAATCATTAATTTTTGAAAGCCTTCATCATCAGCTCATTATACGTCCCCACCGAAGGGCACGAGCATACATCTTCTCGAGTGCAAAGTCCGTAGTCGTTCAGGCGGGCCCAGGGTGGATTGGCCAACTTCTCGCACTACTTTTGGCGTGCATAGGCTTCCTAACGATGTTTTCCTTTATCGTATAAGAGCATCGGTTAAACGTACATATATTTTTGAAAACTCTAAAATTCATTGGTACGTGGCAGGGTTTGAACCTGCACCCTACAGATCGGAAGGCAACAGTCCACACCAATGAGCCACCGACGCTCATTGGAAACCTTATTTGTAAGCAATGAAAAATCTTCAATTACGGATGTACTTGTAAATTAAATAGACAGATGTAAACTGTTCGACAAGAATTAATCTCTTCACTCATCTGTTCCTAAAAAAAAACAAAATAAAAACAATAAAATATCATCCCTGGAGATTGATTTACAAGCATTGTGGGAAATAAATTGGTATATGTTGAAGGGTAAACAAACATTACAACGTATTGGGACGAAGCCCGCGGGCTCGCGAGCGCCGTGCACACTACATACGTACATCCGGTACCTACATCGCCTGCTGCCAGATTTTCAAATCGTTTGTTATTTTTCGAGCTGAACGTACGTTGGGAGCAAACGGGCACTGTTATTAAATCATTTATTATTCAGACCAGAGATCTGTTTCGCAATTTTCCCACAAAGTGGAGAGGACTCTTAAGTTCGGTGATACGTTGCTTTATATATTTCTGATGTTTTATTGATTGTGTTAATTCACATAAATATGAACACGCAAGTTTTCATATTTTTTTTCTTTGAATTTGCCAAGTACTTAGCTAGATAGAACACAAATATAACTGAAAAACACTTTAAACTTAAATATACGTAATTAATAGCCGATTTCGTACTCTTTCATTACAATGCATAAAATATAGTTTTAAATCATGTCGCAATGATTTACTGGATTACACTGGAGTATTAATCCCTCTATTTTAACTTATTTCTGACGAAATGAGATAAATTCATTACTTTTTAAAATTAATTCATCATATTATCAAAGACTAAATACTTCCAATACTAAACAACGACTTCGCCGTCAAGTTTCATTGATGAAGATAAGATTCCACCAAACCTAGAAATCAACTCATTCCGATAATCAAGTCATTGGCTCACCTTCCTTTTATTTTTCTGATACAAATATTATATTTATCAAGCCGCATATTAGTTAACATTATCAATAATTTCTAAACAAAATTATTATTACTTAATTGACCGCAAGCTTCGAGACTACGCATTCGCATGAGAAATGTTCAAATTATATTCGAAAACGAAAGCGAACCGAGTCAATTATTCGCAAAATTAACTCCCGATCGGTAATTTTGAAGGAGTTCAATACCTAGTCTGTATTTATCACGTCACGCGGACGCACACGCAATTTTGAAGTTCCAGTCGTGAGAGCGACGCGTCTGAATCGACCCAACCGCTTATTATGGTGCACACACATCACTACCGACTACTGGTCTTCCACTCGGATATTGCGTGCGAATGAACCTAATCGAGGAAAGTATTATACAGAAATGCTAATTGGAGACAGCCGTGTGATCGGATGACTGTTGCTTTCCAATGTGAATTAATGGAATTACGGGAATTGAGATTTTGCTCATTAGAGCAATACGCGACGTCTTGGAATTCGTCAATAAGGTCTTATTTTTGTGTATTGTAGTTGGTGGGTGTCCTAAGCTTCATTCTTTGTCGTTGCACTAGAAAGATTGTGAAAAGGTTATAAAAGTCAATGTGAAAAAGGTGATAAAAGTCCATTTAACAATAATTTATTATGCTAATGGACGTCTCTTG
This sequence comes from Leucinodes orbonalis, assembly GCA_019425675.1. Lineage (NCBI taxonomy): Eukaryota > Metazoa > Arthropoda > Insecta > Lepidoptera > Crambidae > Leucinodes > Leucinodes orbonalis. The sequence continues at coordinate 543,478 of PQWD01002718.1, read as the reverse complement.
ATTCTAAAGTTGTAAGCTGGGCTTTCTTACATACAACGATATACATATTAATACAATCACTGTGCTTAAATGATCATTAACATATTTTAAAAGGTTTGACGATATATCATTGTTTTGAGTACTTTTGATTAAGAATCTGATGCAGAGATGTTGTTTTTTATTTTATTGCACACAAGTTACAGTTATGCTAATTGAAGATAACTGAACGGCATCGTTTTGGCCAGTAACTTTCTTTTCAGTTTATTGCATTGACACATTCGTTTTGAATATCCGTGTACCCCTGTGTTTTTTATTATTTTACCACCTGTCTATGTGTGATTTTACAGTAAAAATTTTCAGTTATACGTGTTGCAAAAACAGAGATGAAAGTAAAAATATATTTAATGAGACTTTTACCTACATTATTCAAGTATAGTTGAAATTAAAAAGTATATTAACCACATAACAAAGAGACTGTCGGTGGAAATGGATTGTTGCATTGCTCGGCTAGTTCAGTGATTCGTACCACAACACATTCGTCGTTATTATAGGTAAGTTAAAACTGCGATTCTCATAAGATATTCATTTAAGGTGAATGATAGCTTGTGTGAATGAACATGTCTGTTTGTATTGGTCTGGGTGTTGTCTATGTATAATTGTATGTGAAAAAAATAATATAAGTTTACCCGTTGTTTAGTACCCATACACAGGCTTTACGCTTAACTTTGGACTAGATGGCGCTGTGTGAATGTCAGTGGATATTTATTATTTATTCATTCATCCGTTTGATACTAATATTATTTATATTTGTAAATAGCTCTGTATTTTTGCACGTTATCCAATCATGATACGTGTTGTGGGACCAATCACTGACTTAGCCTTCCGCTCTGGAGAGCGTGGGTTCAAATTCCGCTACGGACCGTGTTTTCGATATTTCAAAATTATAAAACGCTCTTACGGTAAGGGAAAACATCGTGTGGAAACTTGCGCACGCCTACTAAGGAGTCTAAGGTCTTACGTGAAGTCGGCCAATCCGCACTGGCAGGGCCTGCGTGCACAACTACTACCTTACACTCTTTACGGGTAAGCTCGTGCTCGTGATGATAACAAGAACGAATAAAAGCCTAAGGCTGAATCATTTCGTGTATGCTGCATACTCGTAACTCCATATAATAAATAGAATTTATGTTAACTACTTGAACAAGGCGTAGACGCGTTTCGCGTTTGCCATTACGCCTACTCGTATAATTAAGTAGTTAATCTTAAGTTTTAAGTCGATTACAGCGTCGTTTATCAATCAAGTTCGAACAAAAATGGTTTAAACTAGCCTTGGCATTAATTCGTTTTCGCCGTGCAAGTTTTAAACAAATGTTATTTAGCCGGTTCTTTAATGAGTGCTTATAACAGATAATTAATATGACTAAACATGGTACAGTGTTAACAGTTATACTTCTCCGTTATTTCTTTCTTGTGGTAGACTTGATACTGAGTCGTCTAGGTAATTACCACTGCAGTGCCAGATAGCGTCCTGTGAAACAGGAGTGTTATGCACTTTTGTGTTTGGGATGAGGACACTGTAGCTAGTAAAATTACCGGGATTAGTGACTTAACACCTGTTGTCTCTGGTGTCGGGCGCAGTGCGGCGTTGAGTAACTGTAATAACTGCCTAACAGTTGTTGTGCTCCTTCATATAACATATATGAGTCTCCTTCAATGCCGAGCGCATTACAGAGCTCTCATGGTCAGGCGTATCACTTTCCATCAGATGAGCGTCCTGACCGTCCTGTACACTTATAAAAAAACTTTTTAGTTTCCCCATAGCTATGCTTATGCTAGGCATGCGCCTGATGATAATGATATTATTTCATTTGCAGGACAACAACACAGGGCAGGCACTATTGGATGTGGTGTTCAAACATCTAGATCTCCTTGAAACCGCTTATTTTGGTCTACGTTACGTAGATCAGGACAATCAAACGGTAATACTCGTAATTAATAGTAGCCATTTGTGATTACGACCAAATGTGGTTTGTGTTCATAAAAACATTAACAAATTTTAAGATTTCCTCTTTTTAATTATTATTTTTCTGTATTTATTTGATACAATATAATCCTACTACTATTATAAAGGCGAAAGTTTGTAAGTATGGATGTATGTATGGATGTTTGTTACTCTTTCACGTAAAAACTACTGAATGGATTGAATGAAACTTTACCACAATATAGCTTATACATCAGAATAACACATAGGCTACAATTTTGAGGTTTCTAATGTGAGGTCGTAAAAAAACACATTTTTTGCGCTACATTGCAAACGCTGACTGAATCCTACAAGATAGATCAAAACAATGTACTACAGTATTGTACAACTTAAAATGGTCTACAAAAAAGTCCGTGATGGTAAATGAACCTGAAGTCCACGCGACGAAGTCGCGGGAAAAAGCTAGTAAACAAATAAATGTCTTCTGACATCACGCAGCGCCATCTAGTCCAAACTTAGCATTTAGCCTGTTACATGGGTACCTACTAAACAACGGATAAAGATGCTTATAAATATTTTTTAAACACATATTATTTTACATATAAAACCCCCAACATACAAACATATGTGTTAATGCACTCATGTTTGTACTGCCGTGGATTGAACCCGGAACCCTTGGTGTATGAGCCGACATCTCAACTATTACACCAAATGGTAACAATATCACATACATGATATTGCATTATAAAATCAAAATCATGCACATTATTTTGTATATTTGTTAGGGTTTGGCTAAGACGGGGATAATCGGCGCTTATTAAATTTGACCTTTTATTATCAGGATATGATGATTGCCTGGTCGCACGTTTAGGTTAAATTTGTATGTTATTATTTATCTTCTTGTCTAATGAATGTTTATAAATAAAAAATTAAACATAAAAATATTTACGTTAAGACATCTATCTAATATGAACCTCATATACATACTCCTAGAAATCTATAAGTGTTTAAAACATATAAGTTAAAATAAACAATTTAGGAACATTTAATAAAATGTCTTAACAATTAAAAGAAAAATTGAACGATAAAGAATAAAACCCCTGTTTTAATAAATTAGCTCGAAAAGTACTCGGTGGCACATTGACTGTGGCTTTGAACAGGAAGGCGCAGGTTCAATTTCTGCCATGTACTATCTTTTTCGAATTTTCGAAATAAATACGTTTATCCGATCTCTTACATACGGTGATGGAAAACATCGTGATTAAACCTGCGCATGCTTACGAAGTATGTAATTCAAAGGATGTGTAAAGCCGACTTATCCGCACGTGGACATTTAAGGCCTATACACCCTTTACAGGTAGGCTCTTGCCCCTAGGTGGGACATATAATAAGCTGATGTAATGATGATGAGATGAAAAGTACTTAATGCTTAAAATTACCCTTTAAATTGAACTTATGATAACTAACTCGTTATCGTTCTTTTAAACAGCACTGGCTGGATGCTGGAAAACGTTTGCGAAGACAACTGAGGGGTCCGACCCACACCTTTTACTTCGGCGTCAAGTTTTACGCGGCGGACCCTTGCAAGTTACTAGAAGAAATTACACGGTAAGATGATTTGTTTGATTGTTGTGTTATTTCCTGATATCTGTATCTGACCGTTTACATTGTCCTTGAAATTAATCATCAGCCTATAACGTCCTGCTAACGGGCACATGCCTTATGGCTATGGGGAGTTTGAGTCGCTACCCACCATGCCAGCTTTACGCAGATTGGTGGGTGGTAAGATAATAGTAATCAGGGCGATAGCTTAATGTGCTTTCAGAAGCACAGAGAAAATATCGTGGATTCGAACCCACGACCTACGGATTGTGCGGCACTATAATACAAAAACTTTATTCTATTAACCTACAAGGTTTTCTATCCTCTCGGGATTCTTGTCAGTCTATTTTAATTTTTGAGGGCGTAGTCTACTAATTGACTGGCAGTTAAGATTATAAATAAGAAGTTACTTCTTGTTGGGCGTCGGTGGCTTATTGGTGTGGAGGGTGCATGCTCAAATCCCACTAACCAATGTGTTTTTAAATTTTCGAAATTATGTGTATGTTTATCCAACGATCTTACGGTGAAGGATAACATAGTGATTAAACTTGCGCACGCCTACGAAGAAATTCAAAGGCTGTATTTGAAGTCCGCCAATCCGAGTCAATATTCACCCTATACGAGTAGGCTCGTGCCCCTTCGGTGAAGACGTATAATGACAGTGTGGCGGCTTGGGTATCACGATTATACATCCTCAGTCTATTCCATAAACAGCTTTGTTGACAATTATTTTTTTATTCAAATACTTATCCCTATCTAGTAACTTCAAATTGATAAATGTACATCTTTAGTTTTCTAAATCGAAACCTCTTGTTTATGTATGGTCTCTGTCACTGTAATTTGGGGGTCGAGAGAAAACCATAACTTGACTTTATAATATAATCCACTCTGGTCCCTCAAGATCGAACTGTGATTGGGGAGCCAGTGAACACTTTACTTATTGGGGGCGAGAGTCGACAAAATCATTCGTATTTATGAAAGCATGTCTCTTCCACACTAAGACAAAAACAGTACATTGACTAGTATAGGACTCATAATCATGACGGTTCTGTAAACTTTATGTAGAAAATGAAAATCTTAATAATTCAGGTCAAAACAATTGTTTGAGTGTAACTTAGCCAAATAACGTATACCGAACAATGACCCGTTATTAAAAGCGTCATTGTCCGACGCACTAGTTCAAATTCTCTTTTGCGAGATATTAAGACTCGGATTTCCACAAACTCAATACTTGTGCTTATACAAATAGAAAACAAATTCATGTAGTAAAGATAGATCTACGACGGTTATATCAAATATGTATGGGAATATTTTATGACGTATTACATCATTTATGCATTGCTTTTTCACAGAACTTATACATTACTCTGTTTCTGAAAACAAGGTCTCCATTAATTATGAAAATGAATAGAAACTTCATACATAAGAAATATTATTTTAGGACTCTTTCTAAGAAAACATGATTAATTATTTCTGTCATGTGGTACACATAAGTGTATTTTATTAACAGTAGCTGAAGTATACTCCTAATTTGATTACAGAACATATCTGTGTTGTCGATAATGGTTCCACTCAATATATCTATTTGATTTAGACTTTAACTTAAAAAATAAACAAAAGACCCAACTGCTAATTATACACACTGAATAGTGAACAACAGGCTATATAGCGCAAACATTATACTCGTATACTTTTCATGTTATTGCAGACGGGAGACAGACAAATGAAAACATTTTTTTTTATAATTACACTAGGTTATTCTAGTATTGTACTTAGCGTGATGGATGAGTTACATGTAGCCTTTCACAATAAAAAAGCTATCTAACAGTGAAATATTTTTTAAAATTGGATTAGTCGTTTCTGAATTAGTGCGTTGAAACCAATAAAAACGTCATCTTTAGATATCACAAAGCATTAGCTTTAAGCGGGCAATTCTTCAATGTTTAGGTATTTGTGTGTGTGTGTGGTATGTATATATATGTATACTTATATACATTGAACATATATGTTTAGTTGATTTCACTATAACACTATTAAAACAGTTTGAAATCTAAAGCCTTAACGGTACTAATTCACGTGTAATACGCACTGACAGATACCTATTGTGTACCAATAAAGTAGCAACTTACTAATAATACTAAGATCTAAAATCTTCTCTTTAAGCTTATCGGATCCTTGTTTCAAAGCAATTTTAACGCATTACATCAGTCTTCATATAAAATATGTTTGTTATTGTAGGTAATCAATTGAAGCTTAACCGGGAACTGCACGTGGAGATAAAATTAATAGTTGGATATTAACATTTATAATAATTTCCATCTTTATTTATGAATGTGGTTTTCATCAAAACGAGATGTAACGCGTTAACGGCCTAGTAAGTGCTGGTTACGCGCCTAGCGTCACGAACATCAATCGCGAGGAACATTAATATGATTCAGGGCGTTGTATAGATGCGATAAAACACATCTGGTAAGGGTGAAGCCCCACTCAGCACTTCCACGGTTCCGTCGTTACCCTGTCGTTTTCAATTGCGTCTTACAGCTGACACTTATTCGATCTTCAGTGGAACGTCTCATGATTTAGTGTCAAACCTACAGAACTAATAATAAATAATTATTAGTTTTGTGGTCAGACCTCACCTCGTGGATTTCGCAGAGAGAACTATCATGTTAAAATTCGAAGTAGGTAATTTGTCAAATATCGTACAATTTCTTTGTATTGCATTTCTTCAGATAATTAGTGTAATATATGTTTAAAAGCTTATCAGACCTAATATATCAAAGTCAAAGTCAAAAACATTTATTTCAAATTAGGCTTACAAAAAGCACTTATGAACGTCAAAAATATACAAAAATATAATAAAAAACGATTAAAATACTGAACTAAAAATATGAGTTTAGATGCTTTGAAAAAAAAAGCGCTTCAGTGGTTTGGCCTGTTGATATTATTTTCAACAGAAAGACAGAAATTTAGTAGGCTTAATAAAATATGTAGGTTGGTATCGATAGGCACAATTTAGAGAACACAATATTATAACAATTTTACGTTTTATATGTCCATATTTTTTCACTTTTTTAAAGTTATGTCATCATCATCATCATCATCAGCTCATTAAACGTCCCCACGAGGGGCACGAGCCTACCCGTATAGGGTGATTAGGCCTTAGTCGTCCACGCGGGCCCAGTGCGGATTGACGACTTCACATCACACAACTTCGAATCTCTTCGCAGGTGTGCATGAAGGTTTCCTCACGATGTTTTCCTTCACCGTAAGTTTATGTAAAATAATATATATTACAATCTTTACAATTTTCAATATATTTAAATAAATACTAAGATGAATAAATATCGCAGGTAATAATAAAAATAGTAGAAACTGGTCCTTTATTATGACAAAGTGTGACACTAAGCCGAATACAGACCATATAACAGTTTCTTACAGCTGGTCCTGGTGTCCGGTTGCCCTCCATGATATAGTGCGGTAATAAAACCTTTGTCGCTCGAGTAGCCATGTCATTTCATAATTTTATTATAACAGAACAATATGAACAGTAGATACTACACGTCTATGGCATAAATGGAAAATGAATTGTTGCTGTATTATGTACCATATATGAGAACTGATTATAAGAAGTCGTGATATAGAGCTTAATAATCCGGTGGGCGGTCTTTGTTATTTCGTTATGAGGTACCAAAGTCAATTTAATTGGACGCTAAACAAAGTTAATCCAGTAGTTTAACCGGACATTGAATAAATTAATTCGATTCCATAACACTTAATTTAATTCTTTGTGTTTTTTCTTTATCTTAAATATCCATACATCATTCACCCGTTTAAGTAAATGATAAGCAAAAAAACCTGGTTTGGAGACTGCATTTTGGACAAAGCTTTGGCCCATTTCGAAAAGCCGCTCGTGATGGCATTTGTCTGTGCTGCGGACATAACTAGACTAAATAAATTGTTAGAAATGTGGCATTAAAAGAATTAGTGAATAGGCTTTTTCTGGGCAAGCTGTGCAGCTGGATAGTCTGTGTCTGATAGGATAGTCAAGAGCAAGCTCATCAAAAAAAGGTACGACCCATATGGTGTTATTGCTTGAGATGTTGGCTCTTACCACAGATATCGTTGTTTTCGGATATATGTGGCTCTAACCAAGGGTTTCGGGTTCGATCCTCAGGCAGGACAAACATTTGAGTGCATGAATATGTCTGTTTATATTGGTCTGAGCATTTTCTATGTAAATTATGTATGTATTTACAAAAAAAGAACATAAGTTTGTTTATACGTTGTCTTGTACCCATATTACAGGGTAAATGCTTAGTTTAGGGCTAATTTTTTTATTATTTTACTAGAATAGGCATTTGGCCGCCATCTCACCTGATGTTAAGCGATAATGTGACTGAAGATGAATCATGCCTATCTAGGAACAGCCTGTTCACTCTAGCCTTGAAGAGTAATCGGGGAATACGCTAGCAGGCAAAAAGTTCCACTCCTTTGCCGTACGCATTATAAATGTTGAACCAAAACGTTTGGTTCGGATGAATGGTAAATTCACGTCATAAGGATAGAACGCACGCCCACGTCTCGTGTCCCGATGACGGAATGGGGCTGGGCGAATCAGATCGTGTAATTCCTTCAAACACACACCATAGCGTAGTCTGTAAAACACCGACAGACGAGCTACCTACGTCTGTGCTCGTGACTGTGCAACTTATGATCAGTCAGAGCTTGGTCACCAATAATTCTCTTAGCACGCTTCTCCACCGAGTCCAAAGCAGCCAACTGGTATTTTGCTAAACCATCCCAAAGGTGGCAACAGTACTCCATACATGAGCGAATTTGTGCTTGATATAGTTGGAGCAGCCGATGCGGAGTAAAATATCGCCTAACCTTCGAGAGTATACCTAGTTTTTTTGACGCAGTTTTCGCCGTAAACTCAATGGACTGTCCAAAATAAGTGGACACTCAGGATATCAAAACCATCGGTTAAAGGAACATAAACATCCTGGAAAGTTGGAGTAAAGTGGAATGGCTTAATCCTAGCTGAGAAGAGACACGCTTGCGTTTTAGACACGTTAAATGATACTAGATTAGCATCACCCCATTCAGAGACTGCCTTAAGAGCAGAGTCTATACGCTCAATCAAGGCCTCTCGATCGGACCGAATATCATCCCCACCAGTACCGGAAAAATACCTGTGATTGTTGTGTCATCTGCGTACCAAAAGTTCCGGGTTCAAGAAGGTCATTAATATGCAGCAAGAACAATGTCGCAGACAGTACTGATCCCTGAGGTATTCCGGCATCTATAGGTTGAAGATCCGACAAAAAACAATCCAAAACAACCCAATGGAACGGCCACTCAGAAAATCAGCAATCCAGGCGCAGAAACATTAGGTATCCCATGAGGGCAGCTTGCTTAAAAGGCTCTTATGCCAGACCCTGTCGAAGGCCTTAGATAAGTCGCTAAATGACGCTGTATGAATTTCAGTGTTTATTTCTGTATTTTTGAAAGACACAGAATAAAACAAATTTTCTATAACATTTCGTGAAGGTTGCTTATATTGTCATCTCTTATTACCCTCCTATGCTTCACCAATCACTTGAGTAAACAACCTAACAAATAAGAAAATGTTGTCTACAAATCTGTTACATACCGCAAAGCTAAGACAAAGCTCGTTCACATATGGGCACATGATAGTCTGGGAGGAGAGACTGGCAAGAAGTGTTATGTCATGGGAACCGCACTGCGTTCAGTAGCGTAACAATAATAAACAGTTACGTCATTAGTCTGGACTGTAGTCCGCGCGGTCCCCACGCTTGTACGGTTGGCACATGTTAATGAACAATCCTACTATATTTAGGTTTTAATAGCCCTTTAAGTCTTTGTGACGTTGAACTTTTGTAGTAGAATATGTTCAAGATTTTTACAGTCCATTGTATTAAAATATATCACGAATTAAATATTTCATGGCCGATTTTCCACGGGCATTTCGACGATTACCGTCAATCGTCAAACGTTTTTAATCGTCAATTCGCTCGCGCGAGCGAGTTAGCACTTTTCAATTTTACCAATTTTTTCTGTCATACACTCGCTATCATGAAATCTGACATATTAATGTATCATCATCATCATAATCTCAGTCCATTACGTGCGTCCCCACCAAGGGGCACGAGCCAACCCATAAAATGGGGGCATAAGCCATAGTCGTCCACGCGGGCTTAGTGCGTATTGGCCGATTTTACCTTTGAATCTCTTCACTGGCGTACGCACGTTTCCTCACGATGTTTTTCTTCGCCGTAAGAGCGTCGGATAGTCGTACATATAATTTCGAAATTTTCGAAAGGACATTGGTACGCGGCGGGATTTTTACCTTACTTAGAATATACGTTTTTGTTTATTAACATTCGACAACAATTAATATCTCAATCGTAATGCATAAGCATTTTTTGTGTAAATTTTTCTAAGTGATAACAAGTCCCAAAAGTGAAAAATACAATAGAAATTTACTAATAAGAATAAAGAAACATTAGACATTTATGGACACCATATTTGGTATCAGCGGCACCTCTAAAATTGCTAAAAACGCATAATATATGTATGTAGTCACCTGCACTTGAACATACCAGTAAGTAATACCTTTTCGAAACTATAACCCCTGGTTTCGTGTGCTGGTACTGCTTTTTTATGAATATGATAAACAAATTGTAAGTTGTTTAGCATAGAAAGGAGAACCTCTTGGTTATGTATGAAGTCCTAGTACTTTCTAGTTCAAACCTTGACGTTACACTGAATGTAATACATCGTACAATGAAGAAGATCCAGAAGAATTTACATGACAGTGAAACCAAAAACATTAACCCATTTAGTGTAACGTCAAGGTTTGAACTAGAAAGTACTAGGACTTCATACATAACCAAGAGGTTCTCTTTTTTGCCATCAAATCAATAAAATATTATTTTAGTATTCCTTATATATGTTCTCAGCATTTTATGTAAATATCAATTCACTATCCAGATAACTCACGACTAAACTAATAGGATATTGAAAGCAGATCCCAACGTTACTTCTATGTCAGTATGAAAAAGCATGAAATTACAGGCATTGAGTTTAATAACATATCAATGTCTTCAGGTATACTTGTATGTTGATAAATTAACTGTCACGAAAAACGAATGTTTGAAGAGGGTTCTTATCACTTTGCTGCCTGAGCCTGTAACAGCAGTAATGTCTTTTCAGCTTTATTACAAACTTAAATTTCCATGACCATAAAAAGAAGTTAAGCTGTGAGGGGACAAAAGAAGGTGTAGTGCTCTCGTAGTAAACCGGCGTGCTCGTAAACGGACCTCCCTCGTGATGAAATGAATGGGGCCAGCCGCGCCATGCAACGTTGAGCTGTCAATGAATAAAACCTCCCTAGAAATTTTCATTTTGTAATCCGTTTTAATTGGATACAGTCTATAAAATAGCCCTATTCATTTTACAATTTACAATTCACTAAGTCAAAACCCGTTAATTTTTGCTTTGTTTTCCATTTCTAACTTTTACCATCTACACTCAAAACAATGGACACAATCGAAGCCAGTTTAGCGGAATGTTCAAAAAGTTTTCATAATTCTTTATCTTATTCTCTTTAGGGGTGGAAAGGCAGAGGAAATGCTGGGATGTTTTATTAAAATTTTGTTATTACGGTGTTGACGCTCCCACCGCGCCTTACGTCACAGGCTACGTCTCCCTTTGCTAAAAGCTACAGTTTAATACTTATAAATTCTTTGAAAACATTTGCAGCGTTGGTTTTTTAATATTTAATTTCCTCTTAAGGGCCACCTTTCCTACAATACTTTTAGAAAGCATTCTTCGTTTACAGAAAATGAGTTAAATAAACGAGATCTATTCTTTATAAAATATTCCATATCCTACGAATGGAATGCCTTTTCAAAGAACTCTTTGAGCTACAAGATGGTCTAGACGACTGTCATTGTCCTTGTCTCTTTAAACATCGTTTGAGACATATTTTATTCAAAACTTGCCTCCTTTGCTTACATCCGCATACACGCAAGTGACGCGATTCAATTTAATTGTGGCACCATGTCTTTTATTTTTAAGTGCCCGTATTTTTTCTGAGATTTGAGAACCTTCTATGTTTCATTTTCACTTAGATAATAATACATTGTATTTTACGTGGCAGGTACCAGTTGTTCCTGCAGCTGAAACAAGATGTGCTTCGTGGTCGTCTGCCAGTTGGCTTTGATCTCGCAGCAGAACTTGCAGCTTACGTTCTACAGTGTAAGTACTATAAAATTTAATCAATCCTAATGAGTCATGCCATGTTTGTCAGAATATACAAATAATGTTCATATTCTATATATTTCGTATAATAAGTATAAATCTTTCAACAATATTTGAACACGGCCACAATCTTATGGTAGTACACTAGAGAAAATATCTTCCGAATAAGGAAAATTACTGATTTTAAAGTAATAACATTAGTTTATTTCTTACTAAAGAACAAGTCTAGGAAAAAAACCCTTTTGATATTTATTTTGAGTTGGAATCAATCTTACATCCTAGCATGCTTCACGTGAAATTGAAATGTTAAAAGAAGTCATCCATGTCTTATATTGGTTTTTTCATTTGGCAAGATGTTTATCTAATATCTTGCGATAATATAAAAACTGTCATAATTTTTCCCATTTAAATCCACATTTTTGTAATAATTAAGACAATGTTCATCTTGCCGGTTTATCTTGGTGCAAAGTAAAGAGAAGGGAAATTAGTTTCGAACTTTCCGCTATAAAGTTGGCTAGGTCAATCAAAATTAGCTAACTGACAGTTTTCTACGTAAAATATGATTTTTGTGATGCAAACTTTAATATAATTAATAATACTGCTAAGCTTGTCTAAGCCGGCATTGCATATAATGTACGAGATGAAATAGGAGAACCAAATCAAATCTTAAAGTAATCAAATGTGTTCCAGAACCTACTAACCACCAGGATTTGAGATACAATGGGAAATGTTATGTATGTCTGAAATGTTCGAACTGGGTGGTAATAGGCTCAAGAAAAAATGGATTTGCATAAGCTAGTACCTAATTAGCAATAAAAATACCTGTTTAGCTGATAGTCCTTATGGCTTCCAAGTAAATGTGGTATACAAATACGAGTACTCCATTGTTATTGTTGTAATAATTTTTGCAAGTCGAAACAAGTCACCTTTCTCGCAACATTTTTCGTTATTGTAATTATAAACTAAAGCAAGAAGGCCACTGTCATAAACATCTGGCATAGCCTTATGATCAAATTATAGCAAGAATAAGAACAATAACAGCGTAAGAAAACTTTTATTTTTATTTTGTGTTTTTATAAAAATACCTTTATTTTTAAATGCACTTATTAATCTGCTGTACCTATAATACCTCTAAAGGCAACACTTAGGCAAGAATCAAAATATACATGGGAAACAGCGTCGGGGATTAAACTCGCTCGGTATTTGTAATGGCGGTAAAATCCGCGAGCACCGTCCGTGCGCTGCGTACAAAGAGCCGGCAGTAACCCGATGGCGCCAGAGTCACCCACTTCACCAGGGTTGGCCAGCTCTACTAGTGCTATCACTAGTAGAGCTGGCCAACCCGTTTTATTAACCTAATTTTGAACTCTTCTACTATATCTATATGTACACCGGAATAATCCTGCCATCAAAAATTCTAACTTAAACTCCCTATTTGTAGCCAGGAACTGCTGTATTTATTTGTTGGTCAGTCAATCCTCTGAAGTAATATTACTCTATGACACTCATCTACTTAAAGACACAAAAAAATATAAAACGTTGCGTGCAGCATATCTTCAATAAGAACGATCATTATTTCATCATAACGATCAAGCTGTCAGACATGCTAAGGCTGAATTTGATATTGAGAACATTGTGAACACATTCTCACGTAAAATATTCGTGTAGGTGAAATAAAATTTGCTTAAAAGTTAGGTATATAGATTTGTAGGACACATATCTAAATATATATAATTCAATTTTACATTAAATTTTGGTATGGACTGTCGCCTTCCTACCGGGAGGGCTCAGATTCAAATCCCGACACGTACCAATGTGTTTTCGAATTTTCGAAAAATATATGTACGTTATCCGACGCTCTTACGGTGAAGGAAAACATCGTGAGGAAACCTTCATGCACACCTGCGAAGAGATTCGAAGGTTGTGTGTGAAGTCGTCCAATCCGCACTGGGCCCGTGGACGACTAAGGCCTAATCACCCTATACGGGCAGGCTCGTGCCCCTCGGTGGGGACGTTTAATGAGCTGATGATGATGACATTAAATTTATATAATCCTTCGAATAAGTTAGTCAAATCTCTATGAGAAATTACATTTATTACCTCTTTGAATCTGTACTTGAGTTATTATATATTTATAGTATTACCCTGATCTTTGAGTTAAGATCTAGCTAGATCAGAAGGAATTAATTATTTTTCAACCCATAATATACTGTATTAAAAATTCAAGTAACAAATTATAGATTTCTTTTTAAGATAATAAGAATACTTACTTCGAAAACAAGTGTTTAAAAATTACAAACATTTTCATAATGGTTTGTAACTTAGACAATTTAATACATTCTCAACATGTCACATACAAAACAAAAAAATGTTGTCAACAGTTCGTGTGGAATGTTGAATGTTAAAATCAATGTATTCTATTCAATTTTAAACGAAAAGTGGAAAACGTGAAGCTTCAGTGTGGGATAGAATACATAATGAATGTGCGTGTAACGTTTTGTCAGTACTAATATGCCGGCAAAATGTTCATTAGAAATATCGGAAAATGGTGCTACTATGCAAAAATACGAACGTAAAGCCAATATCGGATTGTATTAAGGGTTCTCGCATTTTCTAATTCACTCAATTGGCTCCATAAATAGTCAAGCGAATGCTGTCGGTCGCATTCAATTCTGCTCAATGGCAATAGTTAGAGCCATTCTTTCTCGGTATGCTGCGGTGGCGAGATACCGAGACGCCATCTCAACGCGGATGCAACCAAATTATCGTGCATTTCAATTTAGAGCTCCCTTAATATCGAATGAATAATTGAAACTGAGTAGATGCTGTTTCTACGACACTTTTAAACTGGTATTTTTTTCGTCAAAAGGTGAATGTACCTACTAAAACGGAATAATAAATTACTTGGCACAACCTACCTTTGATGTGAGTAATTAATTACTATACGATCATTCACATAAATATATATATAGTAATGAAGATCCCTGTTGGAATTAAAACTAAGATCACAGAAATATTTAAGTACGCTGCAAGGAAAATAAATTAATATTAAAACAACTATGAAGAATAGCTGGTTTCGCAATAAGTAGATAGGTAAAACTATATGAAGAAAGTATATTAAGTCGAGTGAGGAAGACAAAATAACTTTTGAACTCTCTACATTTCTAAATGATGTTTTATTTGGCTGCTCATAATACCTGGCCACTGGAGTAAAAACTCGACTTTTCAACATTTCATTGTGATGGTCCTAATAAAGCTTATGCGATGTGACTAGAACTCGAATTAGGGCTTACGAGCGGCCCATTACCAACAATATGGTAACACTTTAAAGAATATTGGTACATGAAAGGCGGCGGCATTAAATATGAAGGGAGTTCGCTAGATTCTTTATCACCATTACATATAAGCTTTTATCTCTGTATCTTCAACTGTACAAAAGCTTCCATCAAAACCTACCGACTTGCCCAGTCCAGCTCTGCTTTGTTGCTAACCTATAATGGATGCATGAGAAAGGCTGAATGAAGAAACAAAAGGTTTTTTATCAGGCGCATCATTTTACAGGAGTTACGTAAAATGAGGCAATCAACAAAAACGTTAACTTATTATTCGTGGGTTATGGAGGGTGTAACTGGCGCGGTAAGAGGGCGGCGCTCGAGGTCTAATATCGATGCGTTATTCAGGAGGTAAATGAGCCATCAGTGGCGAACGTCGTTTGCATCTAATCTAGCTGGCGTCAGCGACCCTCGAGAAACCCAAGGGACGCCTCTGCCCACCCGCTTACTTCATATCGTTCCGCTCTTTATATGGCGTTCTAAGTCAAGCTCGCTTAATTGGCTCAAAATACAGCTAAAAGCCAAGATATTTCTAGTTGTAATGTTCAAATACGATTGGGAATAGAGGTCGACGAACTTAGTTTATCGCAATAATATTTTCTTCTAAACAATTTAATAATAATAATTTTATCGTACTGGATTTGGTAATTTTGCGTACCTACATTAGAAACAAATCATTCATATAATTTACTCAACTTTAGTTATGGCTAAAAGTTAGTAATAAAAAGTTGGGTACTTTTGTTCAGATTCAAATTATTCCGGCTATACTAATTAAACTTACTTTTGCATTACATAAACTGCTGACAAATAATACATAAGTGCGTGTATACAACAATGACATCTAATGTTTCATATTGAAATTGATAGGAAATATTTCGATAAGTTTTCCACTTTGCCAGTTCTGCTTACCTTCTATATGTTCCTTAACATATATTAGGAAAATAAAAAGGATAATACTAAACAAACATAACAAAAAGCTTCCAAGACGACGAAACACTATTAATTATCCGTTTCGGGAGTATGTTTCGGTTGTTACTCACTTACTTAACTTGGGTTGATTTGGGTTGAAAGTTTGGACGTCGCTTCGTTTTGTTCAGCAGCTGGGAACAACACATTAATCAGTGTAATGAGCGAATACCTTTTAATTTAACATCCATTAAATAATATCAAAACAAGTGGCTCGATATAGAGTAAGAGATCAAAGTAATTTTGCTTAATGACACGTTTATTTGTTTAAAAGATATTTTTTTACTTCATAGATACAAAAAGCTTTGTGAATATAATAATGATGCTTGTCCCATAATAAGATTTATTCGAAGACTTAGATAGCGCATACTTCACAAGGTCCCTAATGAAAAGTGTATTTTTGAATGTTTATTTGCTATTTATATAATTTTTATCCAATGTTTACGTTGGTTACGTTACCCAAAATGGACGTATAAATAATACAGCAAGTTGAAGTGGCAGTGGGCTGGTTACGTATGTCGCAGAACCGAAGGCCGTTGGAGCAGATGAGTTCTGGAGTGGAAACCGCATCTTGGCAAGCGTAGCGTCGGACGCCCTCCGGCCCGATGGACCGACGACTTGCGGAAGGTCGATGGTGGGAGCTGGATGAGAAAAGCGGAGGACCGGAATATCTGGCGCAAAATGGGGGAGACCTTTGTCCAGCAGTGGACTGCGATAGGTTGAAGAGAGAGAGAGAGGGCATTTATGCTATAAAATTTTAAGTATCCAGTTAAATTATAATGATATCTACTTACTAACAATATTGAGTTGGTTCAAAGGTATATACCAATGATCTTTTATGAATTTTAATGATAAAATCCATGTAAATGATGAAGCTGAATGTTTCAAACGTGATTAATTAAACCTAACACATGTTTAACAAAAGGGTTACCACTAGAAATATCAGACATGGTATATGTTCTGTAAATAACGTAATAGATACTCGTTCTCAAGTTGCGAGTCATGAACATGTTTTGTTTATTGCGTTCTTCAACTGCCAACCGCAACATTTGTCTGGCAGACACCCCGACATACCTCCACACCGCATGATCGATGCTCCCTCAGATCATTTACTAATACGAAACAGATTCGGTGCCTGTGACTTGTATTCACAGTCGGAACGGTTACATATTTGATGGGAACCATCAGCCGATGAAATGCTTTGATGTACGAAAATAAGTAATAACGCACGGCGGATCCTGTTTAAAGTTGATTACATTATGTCTTAACATCGATATACCAACCTATTTACGTGTTTTTATTGGCGTGAACTGAACATTTTTTTCATCATAGAAAACTGAAATAAAAGCAATGTTGCTTTTTTACTTTAGGGACTACTTAAATGAAGAGCAATTCCGAGAGCTCGTAAAATGTCGGGCGAGGAGTTAAAAATATCAGATTTATGAGTGTCCTGGGCTATTATTATTGAGGATTAAAGGACACCAATAAATATAAAGTAGCTGTAAATATAAGTGTCAAAGGCTGTTAATTGTGTATGTCTTTTATTTTGTTGTAGATCTCTCATAAAACATACTAGTGTCAACTATTTATTTAATTACTTAACAGAAACCTTTGAATTAAAATACTTAATTATTTAATCTTTAGAGAAAAATTAAAGTACACGTATAATTAACATTCGTTTTTTTTAAATAAAAATTTCAATGCATTTGACTGCTATCTCACCTAATGCAAAGTGAATTGTCACTTCAGTCTAAGGTGTATCACGCAAACTCAAAAAAGTGCCCATTCAGTCTTGCCTTAAATCTTTAAATTATACTAATTTTACACTGTAGTGAGTATTTGAAATGTTTTCTATAAATTATGTGTCCCTACTAATTTCCGTATCAACTGCTGCATTCACTTTATGACAAAAGTCGTCATGGTACGCCTAGCCATGCAGTAGATTGCATGACCTAAACGCTTCGAATTTTTTTCATTGAGTCAGGTAACTAGAGACTACTCTTCTTTTCTTCTACCTATGTGATAATATCACTTAGCATCAGGTAATGCTGATGCCCATTTCCAAGAAAAAAATCCGTGAATGTATTAATTAGAATGTATCTAGAACATTTTTCGTTGTACGTATTTGTGTTTTTGTCGTTATTTTCTTATAAAATAATAACATTTAGCAAATCATTCGATCCATTCTAATCAGTGCCTTCGGAAAAGTGTTTATTAGTGCTGTTGTAATAAAACAGTTTCTTTTTATTAGTACTTGTGTAAGGCAACCACAGAACTTATAATAAGAGAAAGTTATTAATTCTATGAAGGCACCGGGGTTTTATTTACCACCGGCAACACTGACGTTATCGCAACATGCGAAAAGTCCCAGTCACAGAGAACGCGTGTTCTAGGATAGAGCCAGATGTTACGATTTCCAACGACAAAAAAAAGATATACGACGGGAAATGACTGTCAGTTTCGTTCGAGTTATATTTTTTCGGAAGAGTCAAGTTCGTTTCGTCCTGTTCAGAGGCGACAGCGTTATATTTCTATGATTTTCGTACAAACATTTTTATATTACTTTGAATTTTTGCGCTTAGTTATATCATAATAATATAAGCATTGAAATAAGTATTGTTACAGAAGTAAATAAACGTTGTCTCAAGTTAAATGACAATATTTATAAAAATATTTCATAACAGAAGATCATTTACCTACATAACATAAACATTAAATCTGTGTTTCTAAATTAATTAATTAGTTGATCGTTACATTTGAAATAATATGCTTAGAAATAAAAAAATGTCTATTCATACAAGTACATAGTTAGAATTCTGTTTCCAGTCTACTTAAATTCTACATACTTTATTTTGTAGGTAATTATTGTAGAATCACTAATAAATGTCTTCCCTATACCATTGACGATCCCGGCTACCAATACCTATAGTAGACGTTAGATTCTGTAAATCCACGTATGAAGCCTAAGGTCGTTTTGAAAAATCTGACACCATAGTTAGATTGATAAATCTGGTTACGCCTACTCGCTAAGAAGATTTTATTTGACTTCTGCTTTTAGGTCAGCAAGACTTAAGAATACTATACGATAATATAACTTATTGTCAAAATCTTCACGCTTTGCTGGTGGGATGGAAATAGCACCTATAAGAGGATAGATATCATAAATGAATTAATATACACACAGCGCCATCTAGTCCCAAACTTAGCATTAGCCTGTAATATGGATACTAAAACAAACAGACATTTCAATTGTTCCTGCACACAATTTTTGTACTGCCCGGGGATCGAACCCTTGGTGTAGTAGCCGACATCTCAACCATTACACAAACTGGGTCGTAAAAAGTAATCAAATGGATATAATGAGAGAGCGCAACCACAGGATAGGAAGTATTACATACCAAAATACTTACTATACAATTTTCGAAAATATATGTACGTTATCCGACGCTCTTACGGTTAAGGATAACATCGTGAGGAAACCTGCGTACGCCTGCGAAAAGATATGAAGGTTGTACGTGAAGTCGTCCAACCCGCACTGGGCCCGCTAGGATGACTAAGGCTTAATCACCCTATACGGGTAGGCTCGTGCCCCTCGGTGGGGACGTTTTGAGCTGATGATGATAATGCAGTTGAAATTGTATTCTAGTCTGCTATCACCACATGATATAAACAAAAATAAACAGAGTGAACTTTTTAAGATACGGTGAGCTTAGAAAGCTGAGTACGGATATCGACAATCACAATAAGTAATAAACTGCCAACGTAGTTAGGAACGGTACATTCAAATATTATGAAGAACGGGAGTTCTGAATATATTTTTATATTATTTCAGGTGTATTTTATTAGATAACTGTATTATCTCAATACCATAACCATATACCGCTTACATTGTTTTACTTTCGATGTGTACACAGCGAGGTTTGTTTAGGACATGTGCCCTCTGTCTTTACCGAATTAATTGCTATTGTTACGTGTGTCATGTTGGAGGGATGCGTCGCATGGGTATTTTGTTGGTTGTTAAAGATATTCTCGGTTGGCTTCACGCGTCTAAACATGGTGTTTGTTCCAAATACGGATCGTCGCCCGCCCTCCCGGTCTATTTCTGTGTACACTTCAAACTATCTTTGTAGTTAAGTAAGCTTAATTTTTATAGGCATGGTAAATATAATTTGCGTGTTCAATAGATTTTCTTGAACTTAAAGGTTTAAATAAAATAAATACTAAATTTATTTATTTAAATAAATTTTCTCGTAAGACCAATTACTTTCACTTTAATGATTTGGAATTTTGATTAAATATAACTACCTACACATCATTTGAAATACTTAGAAGTCAACCTACTATTAAGGCAGTGGCGTGCACAGAGATTATGTGTAGGGTATGTAAAATGTTTTCAAAAATTCGAAAATACTTTGGTACGTAGCGGTGTTTGAACCTGCACCCTCTACTTCGGAAGGCAACAGTTGACACTCGACACTTACGCTCTTAATTTATTAATAATCAGGAGTTACAGAGCTTGTGAAGAGCTTTGAATACTCATATTGATTGTTAAAGTAGCTTCTTAATTTAATATATCAACTTTGTTATTATGATACAATTTAAATTAAAAAAGTTATTTAATTGTCAGGAAGTCTTAGTAATGCTAGAATGGGTAGTTACCCTTGGGTATTAACATCCCCATATTACGAATACGTTTAAAATTAATACAAAAATACAAACAACATAATATGACAACTAACACACCTATTCAATTATAAGTGTTACCTAAGTGTAATTAAAATTAATTGAGTCATGTTGAAAGGGGTATCGCACCCTACTTGTACCCAATCCTGTAACGTGTCATTAATATGAATTTAATTTGCATACGGAAACGCAGCGGAGCTGGGTGACTATGACCCTCGGCGGCACTCGCCGGGTTACGTGTCCGAGTTCCGTCTGCTGGCACACCAAACCCCAGAGCTGGAGTCAAGAGCCGTAGAAATACATCGAACTCTTACGTAAGTATAACTTGCCATTATTTTATATGATGGTTAGCTATCATCTGTTGATTAATCAGTTTGACGTGGGGTAAGAGTCAATCGTCTTTGATAGTAAGTTAAACTAAACTCTAGCGGGTGTCAACGAACACCATACTAATATATAAGCCGCGATCAACTCGGTTGGTTGTCAGGCTTAACGTGCCCCCGAAGCACATAATCATCTTTCTTTTCAGACGGTCAGATAATTTTGCCCTAACCAACCAAACAAATGGCTATGCGGTCTATCCGTGGGATTAAAATCCATCAGTGATCTTAATTTAATACTAAGATCACTAGACCACGGTTATGGCCCCGCATGGCCGAAAACATTTAATTAAATCTTCTGAGTCACTGTTATACTATCATTAGTACTGTAAAATTTGCTTTAACAGAAAACCATGTTCACTTGAGCATAAAGAGGCCGCGTGTTAGTTTCAAGTGGTGTATCCTCTTTGTTAGCTCTTCCTCCGGCAAACGGACTCTGAAGGACTCCACAACTAAAACTTACTGCACTTGTGATGTTTGGTCCCATAGTTTCGAGTGCGATGTATAAAATAGTAAATACGTGTACCTTTTCAACTAAGTGCATTCGAACACTTGAATACTGTCTTTATAACTGGACTATATTTGTTATATGAATTAAACTATGAAATGTGTAATTGAACTTTTTATTGGCATATAATTCAGTTACCTACCTTTTTTCGAAGTAATTCGTCGTTTTTTTAATTCTCTTAGATTTGATTTCCGATACATTGTACCACCAGACATACATTGTAAACTTAAACAAATAAAAAATACCCCTAGTTATTAAGCCGATGTCAAATATACATAACCGAGGATTTATTACTTATAAGCCTTAAAAACAAGTACCTATCGTTCACAATAGCTCACGAGTCGGTCTGAAGAAAGCAAGATTCCAGAAATTAAGCTCTCAAATGTAGCAGTTTGACTGCTCGGCGTCGCTATGCAACCCGGAAATTAAACTTCGCTGCCTTTCTCGCTTAATTGAATGAATTTTTAACTGTGCAAAGATGTAGGCAGCAGCCGCTGGTTGCTCACAAAGCTGCAATTACATGCAAAATTATGTGAGCCTACTTAACACCAAGCTGGTGTGAGTTACGGCTCCAAATCTGGGTTTATGTGGTTATATTGATTGAAAAAATACTTAATAAACGAGTGACACTAAACAAGACATAATAGAAGTTGTATTATTTTCCATTCACTTGTTCTGTCTCAGAACGTTCCATTAATAACCTAAATAATAAAATAACCTATGTAATATGCTAAGAAAGTAAATTAAAAAATAAACGGTATATATATGTATAATTGTACAATCTCAAATTGATGAACGTGGAGTCAAAATTACAATATACAATGTTTCACAAAATGGGCATTATGTAAGTAGCCCAATAATGTCAACATCCAAAAGGTCATGACAATCCACCCTTTTTAACTCATTGATCTTATCACAAGCTTTTAAGGTTAGCATTAGCAACATAATGGCTGTAACTACGTTAATATTACTTAAAAACTATTCGCCAACATGCGCTCGTGTTTCCCATCATTAGTAGATACATACAAATAATTCCTTCTTTTATTAGGCGCAGTTTACATGGCTTTGACTTTGCCCTTCGTAATATCCGTAAGAAGTATTAACCATTTCCAATTATTTGTTACGCACATTGGAACGCACGTAAATTCCCGTGCTTATACATAGGAACTTACGTACTAAGTACGCTAGTAAACTTGTTATTTTGAGATAAGATCATAAACTTGCACAGTCATCCAAACCCATTTTTATAAATTCAGACGCTAATCCAGGCATCTTTTCCTACTCTTTGCCAATTTACTGTGTCCGTAAAGTCTGTCATTCGGTTCTCCGATATTAAACTGTTGTAACGTTTAGTCTATTGTTACAGGGGCATATCACCGGCGCAGGCTGAATTGAGTTACTTGGACAAAGTGAAATGGCTCGACATGTATGGCGTAGACTTGCATCCAGTTCTGGTAAATATTTTATTTAGGGCACTGCACGGCTTTGTACACTCTCGTGTGATGGATGATTTATAATACCCCAGCCAACATATGTTAATCCCATGCCGTCAGCGGTTACGGATTTACGTTGCCATTTTAATATTACGTAGTATAACATTATATTGCAATTAATATTCACAAAAATTTTAACGCGTAGGCACTCGACATAGTTTGTGGGCTTTGTTTAAGATAATATGTATTCATTATGACAACCCCATATTTAAAATGTGAAATCTGGTTATGCTTTAACATAATACATACTAAGAAATTTGATACAATATTTCATGTGATCCAGACCTTTTGAAAATTTTAATTCTGGTTTAAAAACGTCTGGCGTCAAGTTCTTGTCTTAAGTGAAAAATAATATCAATATCAAATAAACGGTTACTTTACTAAAAAGATAATTAAAAATAATAATATATTGGAATATAATGTTTCTTATTTATCTGTAAGGGCGAAGACAGCGTGGAATATTTCCTCGGGCTGGCCCCAAGCGGTCTTCTTCTTCTGCGTGGCAAGCACACCGTTGCGAACTACTACTGGCCACGAGTCTCCAAACTTTATTACAAAGGTCGCTACTTCATGCTCCGAGTAGCTGACAAGAACGTAAGTAACTTGTTTGACTTATTTATCCGTAGTAGTTTAGTGTTTATAAATACCCTTTTTTCCTAAGTGTATTTATGCTTAAAGTATTGTGTTGTCATTTACATCGACTCAAAACAGTAAATATATAAGAACTGCTCTATCATCGATTTTATTAACTCAATCAAATGAAATATGAGGGTTCAAATCTGAAATTCACATCACTGTCCTTAATAAGGTAAGTGCAAGTGGCATTTTTACATAACGTAAAAATGCTATTAAGTGTACACCACCAATGCTATCGATATATAAATAATAATACTAGATGAAATCACCTAGACCTTTGAACGTTAAATTATATATCAGAATCGAATAAAGTGAAAGCCCCCAAATCCGTTGAAAGGACCCTCGGCGGGATCGTTTTGAATGACAAATAAATAAACATCAAAATCGGGTCCACTTGACCCGTTTCCCGGATCACTTCCACTGATAGCGCACCTTGAATGGTGGTGCAAGATGGAGTCCACCTTGTGCGCTTCCTTGAAAGACATTCGCAAGTAGGCAATTACAGATAAGTCGGGCAGAACTGAGCGCAGTATTTACAAGGCTGTGGGCAAGTTAGATAACGCCGCGCGGCCCCCGCGACGCCTGCTTGTTATTTATTATTTAACTTCCTTCGCGAAAACTATGTTATGATTCCATCCTAACTACTTCACCTGAAGTAGTTAGGATGGAAAGAAAATACTGTGCAACAGCATTTCGTTTACTTTCAATTAAAATGGGAGATTTACATTTAATAAGCCAACTTAAAATTTTCATATTAATACTTTTTAGTTTGAGTTTGCGTGATACACCTTAAGCTGCATCGTCACTTTCCATTAGATAAGACAAGCAGTCAAACGCTCCCAAAAGTTTAGTAAAAAAATTAAACGCGAACGTAAGGCTTCAGAGGATGAAACTCAGAAGTAGCTAAACAGTCATTATATTGGCAATTCACCTACTTGCATTGTTTTCATACAATCAAAGACATAATTTGCTGGGTGAGCGTATAACAAAAGGCTGGCATTAAGACGTTTCTAATACCAAGCCTCTCAAGATATGCGTATGTGACTAAAATTATCCTGAAATTGAACTTCTTAGAAGGATTTATGAGACGCAAAGTTATGGAGCGTCATTTGAATAACAAAGAGATGAAAACCAGGATATAAGTAGGTAAAACAGACATCAGCTAAAGGATTACCTTATTATTTATTAAATCAACATTCTATGAATATATTTAAGTTTTCTTGGACAAAAATCTATTTTTTCGTTTCTTTCATGTTTATTTATTTCATGTATTATGAGGTTTACAACATAGGTATTAAGAATACACATTAACCCTGCAAGAGCACAACAATATAGTATTTTTTTTATTCTAATGCTAATACTTATTAAAACTTTCACATAGGTACGTATTAAATTAGGCAAATGAAAATAACAAAACACAAAACAGAAAAGAAAAAATATATAATTTCCAACACTCAAAGCAAAATACATATTTCAAAATATTGTATAAAAATCAAAATATCTACTGCCTTAACAATAAATATGCTGAATATGGTAGATTTCTATCGGTACCAATTAAACATAATATTGCCGTATACAAAAGCGGCAGCCGGTCGGAAACCATTCATAGCGCGAACGGCGATAGGTCAATGTTTATCAAAACAACCACAGGGCCCAGTAATTGGATGCACATTGAATGTTTTGAACGTGTTCGGTGCCATTATATGCGGAAATTCAACTTATGATTCTGTAGCTGTGATTATATACTTATAGTATATAGTCACAACACACAGTAAAATTTTGTCTGTGTGGATACATCTATACCATCCTTTTTCACCAAAACGTTATTATCTTGTAATACATAGCATAGATTTTAGTAAACTCATGTTTCGGCTTTATGGACGAGATATAATCGAATTTACACAACCTTATGAAGTCTATCTGCAGCTGAGAGCAGTAGTCAGAAAATAATAGTAACAGTTTCAGCCGCCTCCACTGTCTATAGCCAGTCGGGACCTAGTAACTATTCATCATCATCAGCTCATTATACGTCCCTACCGAGGAGCACGAACCCACCCGTGAAGGATATATTGGACCTTAGTCGTCCACGCATTGCCAGTGCAGATTGGCCGACTTCTTTGTAGGCCTGCGCAGGTTTACTTAGGATGTTTTCCTTTACTGTATGAGAGTCGAATGAACGTACATATATTTCGAAGACTTTGGTACGTGGCGGTGTATGAACCTTCATCCTCCGTATCTGGCAACAGTTCACTCCATCCCGTTACCCGTACCACCGGATAGTACCCATTACCACATACTTCTTTATTATATTTTAATAGCCTATAATATGTGGAAGTAAGTGGTAACGTGTACTATCCGGTGTACGGTAACGGGTCATTGGTGTGAACTGTTGCCATCCCCTCCAGGTTCAAACAGTTTTTGTAACAATATGATGGTTTATTTTCATATCCATAATAAATAGGGTTTATATCACTTTATTTTATTGTTTCTATATCCTTTGAGTTTTGTTTCAGAACGACACATCAACGTACGGATTTGAGTCTCCGACGCGAGCGGCGTGTCGCCACCTTTGGCGTTGCTGTTCGGACCACCATGCTTTCTTTCGGCTGCAGCAGACGGCGCCAGCCTCTGCTGATATTTTTGCACTAGGCTCTAGGCTAAGAAACAGGTATGAAACAGTACTTATAAATAACTAGTTTTCGTATTTTGGATATTTAAAGGAAGGTGACTTACTCATAGTCAACGTGTTACGAAAGATATGTTGGTCTCAAAACCATGTTATCATGAAGACAGCTTAGGAACTATAGAAGAAGTAGCATTATAAGAATAAGAACTGATCATAACCAATGTTGTGTACAGGTGGACATTCGTCTCTAATATTATTGTAGTCAGCTTTGCTTCTCATTTTTATTTATTTATTCATTAGCTCACCAACACAATACACATCGAATCAATACAAAAAAATAAAAACACGAAATCACAAGCTAAATGGTATTATTGTAGGCAAAACAAGGGAAAACTTAAAAACTATGTACTAAATTAAAAGATATAGGCACAATAAAATTAAAAAATTCTTATAATTACTAGCTCTGGCCAGCGGCTTCGCTCTCGTTGAATTCGGGGTAACATAATTTCTCATTCGTGGTCATTAAAACAGAAAATTATTAAAGCTACTATAGATGGTATTGTACATATTTCCATCGATTTTTATCTTCCTAACTTGTAAACTGCGAAAAGTCTCAACTAAAATGTCACACCCTAGGTTAATACACCAATAGTTTATTTCAGAAACTAGATTTTTTTAATCTTCATAATTCAAGACTAATATATCCACTGTACTTAGAATATAATAAATTATTCGTATTCACATAAAAAATATCAATTTACAAAATAATCTGACCTTTTCACCAAGACTTATAATGTTTCTGTGCATTTATCCCTCCTGAACACCAACCCACTTGCAGCCGTAATAAAGAGTTCATAAACCATGATGGATAATTCCGAACAATACATTAGTTGCTATCGACGGAGACGAGCGGGAAGCCGCCTTTATCCAACGTTAGGAGCTCGGGTAAATTCTCTAAAACTTTAATCTTTAGAAGTTGCCGTATTTGGTTTTCAGTTAAATGCACGCCATTTAAAGTGGTTTCAATAACGCAGCGGCGTATTGCATCAATTTTAATGGTAGTCGCATAAATCTATCTAGGGGTTTCAAGATTTTGTGTTTTATCTATATTGATTCAGCAAGGGTGGTTTATTTTAGCTATTTTTTTTTGTCAGATGGTCTTCTATTATATGATTAGCTGCTGATAATAACACTATATTAGTACTTATAAAAAGCCATTTGAGCCATTAGAGCCACCTTAGACCACGTGATTCGCTTCGGGAAGTACGTATTTAAAGCAATCGATATTTTAACTGTAGCGTCTCAATACATTTACCTGAATCTAGTTTATGTCCACAAAAATCTTCATTTGATGAAGCTAAATATGTGACTTACATAATTTACTTACAAACAAACTTGCTAAGGTTATTAAGCATGTTAGACTGAGACGTCAACATCAAATCTACTGAACTAGCTATTTTTCAGTAGGTTACATATAAATATTTATTTCAGGATGCATTTTTTTTAATAATTAAATTGATAGATTTAAGACTATAAGTAAAATTTTATTTTCAAATCAATCAAATATTTTTATTCAGCGGTTCAGAAAGTACGAAATTAACTTAAACAATGTAAATCTCAATAGACAAATGAATTAAAATAAAAATACTTCACACTGAACAGGAGCCCACTCAGCAATGTTAAAGTATATTAATTACTATAACGCTGATCGTCCGTGGACACAAATATTTGTAGGTATTTAGAACATTTCGCAATATGTGGACCAAAATATTTGCAATTACAGATTTTTGAATCTGTTTCATTCATGTAAAGTTACTTTATTCCATTATGACAAAGACAGTTTCTGTTTGCACTACAGTAATAAGAACATATTATCGGGTTTTCAATTTTAAAAATTCACCATCATTCTTTGATAAAAACCGTCTATATATCTTTACTAATAAAAAGTCTCAAATAAATGACATGGTATAAGGATGCTAAGCAATTTTAATTAACGTTAATATTTTAAATTATATGAAGCCTTATGCATGCTCCACATAATTGCTAATTTCAACATGCACAGGTAAAATTCGATTCAATCAATTAAATCCGGCCCCACTATTTCCGTTTTTACGGTCCAATTGTTTGACTCTTATTTACTGTAATTTGTGTTACGTTATTTCTTGTATATCTTAATTTATTGGTTGAGTGTTAAGTTCAAACTTGATGTATGTAAGTAAGTGTAAACGTCATAAATTTCGGAATTTATATGGTCGCTCATAACTCTAAATCACTGAGTGCATTTCCAAGCTTCAAATTAAAATAGCAATAATAAAAACGTTCATTTTAGTGTCAATTAATAACGTCAACGATTCCACAATGCTTAAAGACAAAAAACTTTGAGCCGCCCCCGAATCATGGGTTTCCTACACTTAACACACTTGTGTACGTTTATGCCGCTTAAAGAAGATGGAGACCTGTGAAACTCGGCGCAAAATGGGATGAACTGTAGCCGTTATGGGTTCAATGCAGGCAGTAATATTTTTTGATTAATTACTGAAATACCATAACCTATTTCCTCATTTTAAATTTCTTTTTTTATACTATTATAGAAAAATAACTAAAGGTGCCTTTTGCAGTGCACGTGGGGGACGGCCTCGACCTCCGCCTGCGTTCACTAGGACTCCGTCACGACGCATCTCGCGCCAGCCCCACGCGTCTCACACGTCTCTACATGACGGTATGTCATAATATAAATATTGAAAATGGATGTATATTCGTTTAGAATAACTTTCAGAAATAAATATCAAAATTACGAAACATGAAATTGACCTAAGGCATGATTCGGATTTTAAATAACGAACCTGAATGCACTTTAGCCCGTATATCGCTTATAGCTAAAACTTCGCAGTGATCACCGCAACTTTGGGCTAGTGCTGATTCACGGTCATGGGTGCTTCGGAAAGGACTTCACATCGAACGTAAAGATAATCCGTCTTGTATGAGTGTGAGTTTTAGTTCTTGGTTTTCACATTCATACAATCTGAAATACATAGTTGGTACAAAGTAGAGCCAGAGGTTAAACCTTGAGAAAATGAGCAATCGAAGCAGATGTCGCGACTATTAGTACTGTCCTTTTGACAGTACTATTACACAAATGGCGTAAAAACAACCACTCCATTTCTGCAGCTCGCATAAGAAAATAGAGGCCATGAAGGCCTCCAATGGTGTTAGGTAGCTAGCTAATGATAAATTCGGCAAAAATCCAGATGAGCTTGTGTAATTAGTCGATCCTGGTCCTGTCATCACTCAATTGTACATAAAGTGCCAGAACGGGCCTAACTTAGACATCCGATGACAGTGCCATGGTTGTTTTTTCCTGTGTATTAGTGATTAGAAGAATGCCGTGGATTTAATAGGTCCCTTACCTACCTACTACATATCCTTAAAGGGTTCGAACCTAATCTAGTTATGACTATGAATTTTAAATCTTTTTAATCTTCACGTTGGAAAAGGATTATTTTTCATTGTGCAGACTTAAAATTAACAAAATTAGTAACTTGATTATAAGCATTTAAGTTTATATAAGTTTTAATATACGGTTTTGTTTCAGTGCCCAAATTAGAAGACTTGAGAATAAAAGACTGCCTACCAGAGATGAAACAACCTACCTCAGTACATCGACCTAATTCGTAAGCCACTTCCAAATTCATTATTATTTGTAAGCATTGACGCTACAACCAGGTAATGCTCGCTTTTATAGACAGACATATCTTTATGAATCGTTAAATTATAGCCATACCATATATTCCAATGGTATTAGCTGTGGTGGATGTTTCAGCTTTCAGTTTATCGTGAGATAATATTTAAGTGACGTCAGCAGTTATTTTACTGGTTGGAACATTTACCGATGAAACAGGACCGTTTTTTGCCGTATTTACTTTAAATTAATAGAATAACAATATAAATAAAGACACACACGTTTTGATAGCGTAGCGGCTAATGCGTTTCAGTAATGATCGTTCAACTAGATGACTGAAAATGTAATATTGTTTCCGCCTACTTTCAAAAAATGGTAGTTGTTAACAGCCAGTTATTTCGACAGGTTTGGTAGATTTGAACGGGCCGTTTTTTGGCAGGTAGCTGATGTAATATGGAAAAACTAAGGCTACTTTTATTTTCGGAAACCCTTTTAAATTTAGAAAAATAAAGTAAGCGCGTGATCTGCACGCTTTAACGTGACTGAACGAAGCGGTTTTAGGTTATGTGTTACTACAGGAGCATATCTTAAGCGGGGTAAAACTAGTATATACATAATTAAATATTCATTCTGTGAACTCTCATTTAGAATAAACAGTTAAAGAGGGTCTTCCAAAATATACCTTCTTATATTGTTTTTTTAACACAGCTATATTCAAATTATAATCAAACTACTTTTTGTAAGACTGAGGTCTTGAAGCTGATGACCTATAACGGTCCTTTGTACAGAATTAGCGGAGATGCGAATGGTGAGCCGCCAGTGGGTCCCGGCGGATCTCCTCGTTCAACTCGCTCGGCGCCGACCCGTCGAGGTCTTACTCGGCGTCCCCTACTGCCACGAGACCTCCACCCGCACCACGGCATCGCTCAGCATCCGTAGATTCACAGAGTTCCAACGATTCCAGATCAAATCGCAAGTAAGTCATTGGTTTGGTATCTTTTCTCGTATCTTTGTCTTTCGTTTGATTCTTATTTATTTGCAATAGAACAGAATACCTATGTTGTTTGTACATGTTTTAGTAAGGTTGCATTTTGTTCAAAGGCACCACAACTTGGCCTCTATCCTTGATCGAAGGACGACTCTTAGTTGAGGTTTGAGTCCTATGTCATTTGAGCCATCACTCCGTTTGTGTCGATAAGTCCCTAGAAGTTGTCTAGTTCCACAAACAGAAACTCCAAGCCCTACAACAATATCCTTATGACGACATTGTTTTTTTTTGTTATCGTCCCTGAACCCATATAAATGTCTATAGCACTTTAGAATATTATTTACCTAGATAATTCTTGAATTGTTTGATTTTATTTTATGCCTTTGTTAGCATATTATATATTATATTTATTCTGGAGCTAGCTAAAAATAGTTGTTTAGCGTATCTTCTCGTACATATTCAATAATAATAAAAAAATGAGAAAATTTAAACGTAGGTATAATAAATCTTCTAACTAATAGTTATTTCAATGTTAGCTATCTTGTTTTCGTGAAGGCTATTGACTTCATCAGCAGTTTAATTTCAAACAGAATCTTCCCTTACAACATTCGATTAAATGTTCCTAAATTTTGTTTATGCTATAGAGGTGCTATACATAAACACAATTTGTCAAAATTAAAATTTAGCGGTCTGCTCCTTTGCCCTCGCAAAGGACTACTAAAACTTATCCGAATATTGTCAACATATAAATTCATTTGTAGAACACAAAACCCTAGAGTTTCATAAGCGCCTTTCCTGGAAATATTCTAGAAGCTTGGGCTGCACAAAAAGTACCTTAACGTAAATTCTTCGCAAGGTTGAAAACGTTCTTTGATTCCAGCCTATTGTATTCAACTTTTTCAAAGCTC
Source organism: Leucinodes orbonalis (assembly GCA_019425675.1). Classification (NCBI taxonomy): domain Eukaryota; kingdom Metazoa; phylum Arthropoda; class Insecta; order Lepidoptera; family Crambidae; genus Leucinodes; species Leucinodes orbonalis. Next base: position 511,428 of record PQWD01002718.1, on the reverse strand, counting down.
TATTATAATAATTTGTGAATGTTACACCTTGTACGTAAGATAATAAACAGATATTTAATTTTGAATATTCTTAAAATTATAATTATATGATTAGTTCATGTGTAGCGTTATTCAAAAGGTTGCCATGCCCACTCTAGTTTTGTGATTGTATCAAGAGTATCCAAAGTTTCGAGTTGACTTGGCGTAGGTTCAAACTTCTTTCGGTTACGGTTAACTTTCAAAGTTAAACGGCTTCCGGTCCAGTAGTAATTTATTTTCGAAAAATACAGAATTAGCGCCGAAGTGTCTGGTTGCGAACTCCGTTCGGCTCACAAAGTTTTAATCACTTCTAACAAATCGTGTTCTCGACCCCATAAAGATACTGTTGAATTTTGTTCAACACGAAAAATTTTCCAAACTTTACTTAAGCATCTCGTTATGCAAAATCATTGTATATAATATAAAATATATTGCCAGTTCATTCCTCAAGCATTTGCTTGAGGAATGAACTTTTATATATTAAATAAAATCCATCTAACGACCACAATGATTATCAAGTGACCATAATTTTTATTTTAAAAAATATTGGACCTATTCGCTCTGAACATCAAATTACACAAAATACCTAGATGGGGAAATTTAACAATATCTAAGCAACAGACTGGACGTGAGCCCCAAGGAGCAAAGTGCACTCTAAGCAGGTGAAGCTTAACAAAGACTTTGGAACTTCCTAGTGCACTTTATTAGCAAGACAGAACTTTGCACAATAAGCCTTTGTACTTACCCCAAATGAGACTTCAATAGTGTCAACTCTGAGAAGGAAAAAGGAATGGCAAATTTGCCTCTCTCAAAGGCACATGACAGAATTATATTACCATGCTTTGAAAATTAATTACTATTGATATAAAATTGACGTTGAGTTTATTTTAATTATGTTCATATTTACCATGCATAATAAAGGGTCACAGGATACATATTTTGTAACTAATGCCAGTCTCACCTCAGTTGTGCATGAATGAGTCATGCGTGACATATTTTATCATACCAGATAGCGAACGAGGCTCTGGCGATCAAATAATTAGCTACGGAGGTAGATGATATTTTAATGTGCAATTCATTTAAAAACAATAAGCTGGGTGAATGGGCCTTTTAGTCAACAATCTTCAAATACAATGTTTCCTGGACTTGGTTATAATTTATGACATCTACGATAGAAGTAGCAACATATTTGTGATATATGGCATGATTTGGCTGCAGGTCAACAAATCAACCACAGTTGGCAGTTTTCCATTGCCTAGAAACAACGAAATTCATTTCAACTTTTGCAATCATCTAAACAGCTTTGCAATTTGAGCATTAAAGCCACAAAAGTGAAAAACTTAATGTTCATAAACAAAATATAAATAATTAGAATAAACAAGTTAACCTAAAATGGCTAATTTAGTGACTCGTCCCACAACACGTTCGTCCCAATGGACGAAACACTGTATTAAATAAACAGTTTTATTTCTAATTAAATTTTTGCAAAGTAATATCAGCAAAAATGCTATAAAAATAAAAAATATATTAATAAGTACCATTGTAAATGTTGTAACTACCGTTGTAAATATAATAAATGTTGATTAAGGAAAACAAATTATTAATTTTATAAATGTAACCGTCTTGAGATGACTGATTTCAAATTATTCTAAAGATTTAATTATTTGGTGCTAAATTTATTTTCTTATACTAATATCCATTAATAATTATCTTACGAATCTATAAATGATAATATTTTTATTATTTTTCCTAATCTCGATTTCTTGTTTATGTATGATCGCGTCGTGCAATTTCAGACAGACGTGTTGTGTGACGAATCTAAATACATACTGATTTTCTTGTTCACTATTCTAATAAGCAATGCAAAATATTTTGAATCGTGAACATAGCCACTAGTGGCGTTCAGTCCATATATGCAAATAAGTACACACACTGCATAACTGGTCATTTGGCCACCTAACTTTACGAAGCTACGAGTAAACTGATGTGTGGAAATCAGGGAGACTTACATTGCATTTGCAAAATTATTCTGTGGAGAACAGTTAGCAGCGCCTCTCATTCACCTTATTGGTGTTGCTATCTCCGATCAATGCTTTATGTGGAGATCTCTCGTTGAGAAGGCCTAAACTTTCATGAGATGTTTCCTAAAGTCAAAGTATTGACCCGAATCGGAAAACATCAATAAACTCTTCTACCTGGAAAACTCAATCTCTATTTCTCTCGCCATAACATTTGTCTTTACTTTTACGCCCGGAATGCAGCAAAGTTGCGGGGTGAAGTGTTAGGCAGTAATTGACTGGAAACTTATATATACCTATTAACAAATTAACAGCCAGGAATCTAGACACAATGGAATATCTATTATTAATGCCGCTTTAAGGCATATCGTGCGGTTAAAGGGTAATGAAATGAAATGAAATGAAATGAAATGAAATGAAATGAAATGAAATGAAATGAAATGAAATGAAATGAAATTTATTTTTCAAAACATGTGTCATAACATAACATATAACATGAATGCTCGTCTTAAATAGTTAATTGGGTACCAACATGTTTTGCCATCAATGGCGTGTAAAATATTAATATAGGAAATATGTCAATTTTTAAGAATTAAAAAGAATATGTCATTAAAATAATAAACAAGTCATAATTAAAATTCAATACTACTGAAAAAAGTTAAATTAATTATAACATAATACAATTTCTATATGAATTCATTTTATAATAGTATCATTTAAAAAGTCATCAATGCTGTAGTAACATTTGTCTATTAAAAACATTTTAAGATTTTTTTAAATAAATTGGTGTTGAGCTTTTGCAACCTCTGAGGTATCTTGTTAAATACCTTGGGCGCCATGCAAATCACACTTTTATTTAAAATGTGGTTTTGGCTGTATGCAAACATAATCTATCGCCACCACGACGATTCCAGTAACAGCATCCGACAACTTCGGGAACAAGTGAGGATTACATTTCACAAACCCGCTACCTCGTATAAGTACAGTGACGGAAGTGTTAAAATTTTATGTTTCAAAATAATGGTTTACAGCTTTCTGTAGTCTTAATGCCAAACATAGCCTTACGCAGCGTTTTTGTGCTTTAAATGCGGTCTCTTTATTAGTTGAATTTCCCCAAAAAATAATGCCATATCGAAGTACAGAGTCTGCCAGACCATAGTAAGCTGTAAGTAGTGCGTCTTTGTTAACTACTGCTGAGAGTCTGTACAGAGCAAACGCTATACTACTGACTTTTTTATTTAATTCTTCGATATGATTTTTCCAATTTAACCTTTTGTCTATGTGCAAACCAAGGAATTTCGCGTTATCAACTGCATTTTTTATTGCCCTGATAAAAATACAAAATCAGGAGATTTTGATTTTTGTTTGAAATGCATAATGTGAGTTTTATTAGATTAATTTTCAAATTATTATTATTAAGCCATGAGATAATTGATGTCAGTGATTCGATTATGTCAAAATTATAATTGTCAATGTCATTACACTTCAGAGTTACGGTGCTGTCGTCAGCAATAGTGTCATTGGTGTTTAGTAGCATTTGGCAAGTCGTTAATAAAATGAGAAACAAAAGGGGACCAAGACCTTCCTTGAGGACACCATATTTAGTATGGCGCTCATTAGACAGGTATTTTTCTCCCGTTATTAACTAGATTAATCCTAGATATTACCGTTTTTGGCTTCGATTCGTTAAATATGACTCCATTAAGTTTAACACGTTACCTCTTATACCATATGCTTCAAGTTTTTTATTAAAATTTTATGGTCAACGTAATCAAAAGCTTGTGTCATATCACAGTATAGAGACATACTGGAATTTTTTTATCGACATTACTGATTATGTTTTCATAAAAATTGTAAATAGCCATGTTTATTGTATGTTTCTTGCGAAAACCATTTTGTTCCTTACAAAAAATATCATGTTTTTCAAGATAAGCATTTATTTCATTGTAATAGTACTTTTTACAAAAACATGGTGGACCTTAAATGTGATTTAAGATCTTAACGTAACAAGTTAGCCAATACCCTGTGGTGACTTAGTTGCCCATTACCTCTGGTGGAATCCTTGTCAACGTAACTTGTTACTTGTTGTAACTTGTTCGGGTATGCCAAATAATAATTAAAAATGATTAATGTTTTTAAGCTACTCACAAAAATTTAAATATTATGGGAAAGACTAAATATATTCAATTTTTAAATAGAAACGGGAGAAGACATGACTTTAATGTGACATATAACAATTTACAATTGACAGAATCAGATGAGACTATATTTTTGGGTTTAAGACTAGATAATTACTGCTCATGGAAATCCCATATTGACCATGCTTGTGGAAAAATCAATCGCTTTAGGTACGCTCTTTGGAGACTGACAACCTTAACCAATATGCGAACTGCTTTGAAAGCATACCATGGCTACGTAGCTTCTAATTTGAGGTACGGGATTCTATTGTGGGGCAATTCAGTAGCGATTCAAAGAGCATTTATCGCGCAAAAACAGTGCATCCGTGCAATAAAAAATGTACCTCCCTTAACTAGTTGCAAACCATTATTTAAAGAATTGAAGCTCCTAACACTTTCTTCAATGTACATCTACGAAGCGTGTGTTTTTGCTAGACAGAATCTTGACTTATTTACTAAGAAAAAAGATGTATGTAACTTTAAAACTAGATATCCAAACAAATTAGTATTACCACACATAAAGACGGATATTTGTAGAAGAAATTGTTATTCGATGGTGGCCCGATTGTATAACAACCTACGATCTGAAATTTGTAAATTGCCTACTTCTCATTTAAAAAAAAAAATATTTCAGTTATTGGTCAACAAATGTTACTATTCTGTTTCAGAATATTTAAGTGATAAATTTTGACATGTACTTTATTTGCACCCTAAAAAATAATTGTTTATTCTGCCTGTTACGAAACTCATTTCAGTATATTTTGATTATAATAATTTACTGTGACAATTATTTAATCTTAATTATTAATTAAATTTTAAATGTTAATTACTCACATGACATGACTCTCTCCTTATAATAGTTGTAAATGATATACGATTACATTGTTAGTAGCCAGAAATGGTAAATGTGCTGTACTTATATATATACCTATTTAAAATTGTCACCTATAAAATTACCACATTTGAACAAATAAATGATTTGATTTGATTTGATTTGACAAACAACCTACAAACTTTCCACATTCCCCTATTAATAATAGTATCAAAATCTTTTTTCAATATTGTTACATAGGCATAGACATCGGTCGCGGCGGCAGCAGTCGGATGCGGAAAGCGAGCTGTCCCGTGGGTCTGGGAGGTCGGGGAGAAGACATCGTCGCCACCGTTCCCGCCACAAGCACGAGTCTGGATCCGAACGGGATGAATCCCAACCCGAAACCAAGTCAGTTGCAGATATATTTTTAATGATAAGTGCACGGGACGGTCAGTTAGCTCATTTGGTAGTTAATGATGCGTCTCGCCTGACCATGACAGATGCAGTTAAGGAAATTAATGAAGTCATTATTTTCTGTCAACACTGCCCTGCGCTCATCACCCAGACAGATGTTAGGTCTCTTATTCCCGCTAATTTTACTAGCTACAGTGCCGTCATTCTGAAACACAGAACTGCAAAACAATTCTTATAAATCTCCTCTAAAAATTCACCGATAGTGAATAGATGCTAGGGTCTTTTATAAAGGGGGAGTATTTTTTTTTTTACAGACAATACTACTAATAATGATCTCTTATAATAAATAATACAAAGAAAAGGACTAATGTCTACTTAAAATATGGTATTTAGGTTATTATATGGAATTATTAACCAAACATATTATCATAATAATTCACTTTCGTGTGTCTATGTAAGTATCTAAGTCTAAAACAAAACAAAACAAAGAAGACATTAAAATAATTCGAATGTACTTAAAGAAATATAAAAATCTGCGCTAAAGAAGCCAGCTTATACTTTAAAAATAAAATAACCCATAATTTGAATTTTGGAAATAACATTTTCATAAACTTAACATCTGAAGTCTTTTGGATTTCCTGACGGACTAAAGTACTATGTTATCCATAAATTGTGATTAACACATAGCTAGTCAAAAACCGCATAAGAAGGTAATTACAAGTTTTAAAGCAAATGGTTTAGCTGACAAATGGTTCTTTGAAGTTTACTGTATAAGCCTCTAAATTTACAGACATGATATAATCATATAATACAACCTAATTAAAATTATCTGGATATCATATTAAATACAATTTATTGTTTTAGAGAATACGAATTGATAGAATCTGAGTCGCAGTGGAAAGAAGTTTTAAGACAAACGAATGCTGGAAGTGGGGTACAAGTGAGTATTCCTTGATTCGTATAGGATGTATTACATACTTCAAATGACCTGATTTAGTTTATTCCTGAAGGAGATCGTGTGATGACCTTATCTGCGTGGATACAGTCTCTAAATTTAAATTGTTCATTGTCTCATTAAGGGATTTAGTTTCAATATAGAGATTTCAATTCCAGTAGGTATGCATTAACCCTTGAAGGGCATAGTAAATACCTATGAGAGGTTTTAACTAGATTTCTTTAAAATAAAGTAGGTATAGTATTATTAATAACTGTAACATACTACACAAATTCCGACATACACACAATAATAATACTTTAATTATTCTGTTACTATTACTTTGAAAGAAGCAGAATTTTGTATAATATGGAGGTTAAGGTTTATTACCTAACACAGATTAAGTAACCTACAACATTTATAGGATCTTTACCACCGCAAAAGATATGCTTTTATATATCTGTTTTTCGGCAACATAGCGGCGGTGAAATTACTGGATTCAATGTCGTGACTTGACTGGATTTGATTTTTAACATCATAAGTTGTGAGTGGGTGATGTGAGTGTGTGAAGTGTGATGGCGCAGGCAACAATTGTTGCGATCCATCTATTATCTCACTATATAAATACCAATGTGGTGTAACTGGTTGCGACGTCGGGTCTTTCTCCAAGGGCAAGGGCTCGATCCTCGGGCAGCAGTGTGAACGTCAGTGGATATTTATTTTATACTTATTCATTTATCTAATTGATCGACAACTTAATTCACTTAAATTAACTTAACTTCATGTTAAAATATTTTATTATACATTGAACGCTATAGTGTATATTATTTGTAAAGGTTGCAAGTGTACGGCGATCGCAACAGGAACCAGAAACTGGTACGCATCGGTCATCTCATAGACATCGAAGGCATAGAAAACATCGGTAAGTAATATCAAAAATATGGATATAGGCATCACAAAAATCTATAAGATATCACTTCAAGTATTATTTATTCACAGTTCAAGGTCGGGCTCTCCAAATGAGAAGAAATGGCTGCCGACTGAGTTGAAACAGCATTTAGAGTTCTCGTTAGTAGACACAACGGGAATGACTGAGGAACAATTAAAAGAGATACCGTACACGGTTGTCCAAACCAGCCATGCACGGCAAACAAAGCTCCGAACATCCTCCAAACATAGACAGTAAGAAAACTCGATTTTTAGAATATCACAGCTTAAATTTACAATAGGTAGTAAGGGTTTGTTTTTTATTGATCTCAAGTTTAAAGTTAAAATCATTTATTTGTTTCTTTAGAACTGAACATGGATCTCTAGCTAGACGAGACAAAAGTACCTCGTCCCATAACAAAAGTGTTCACGACAATCACCATCATCAGGGATCTCTTAGAGCTAGCTCAAACACGTTGAGTACACACAGGTCTACAGAAAAGCATGGAAGGTAAGAAACCATTTAATAATGGTATTTAGTCTATTTACCTCAGGTATTGGTAAAATATAATTTTTATGTTATTTCTAGCCATAAAAACATAGCTTTAAAATACAAGTAAAAACTCTAGGCATCCTTATCATGAAATTATAATTATAACTCTTTTAATGCCATCAACATTATTTGATTACACTCGCATCACTTTTTATGCCGAGTCGATGAACACTCGCGTGACATCGTGTTCCAAGTTAGTGGAAAATCCCTTTACAACATATAAAATACTTTCAGGCGTATATACCCGACGTACGACGAAGCCTTAGGTCGAAATGGTGATGATTTCCTCACGAACAACGGTTACAAAAGCACCGTGACTCCGGTATCAAACAACAATAACCCGTACAGTCCTGTGACGAACAGCAACAGCAATAGCTCGAGCGGGGAACTAATATCTGGCAGCGCAAGGGTCTCGCACGAGCACACCGACTCTGGCCTTGGAGCCGATCAGGATTACGCGTATTCTTCTGAGAGGTACATATTTGAAAGTTAAAGAACTTTATCATGTTTTCCATATTATAGTAATTAATGTCTTTTCATTGACCATGTTTTATGTAGACAATCTGCATAGGAAATCAGTATCTTCTGACAGCTTATGAAGTATTTTTCACTGAAACTCACAAATTGGTTTCATACCTTACAGAGTCCGATATTTGGGATGATTATTACCATGACTACCTATATTTTAAATAAAAAATAAGATATAATTTCTTTAAATCCGGTTTTGTACATAAATAAATCAATCTGTATTGGAACTGCGCGTGGTGTGGTGGGCACGGCTCAATATAGCCATGCTGTGTGAATTGAAAGGTCGGTATCCTGCAGTAGGCCGTTAAAAGCTGGATGATTCATTTCAATATCAATGTTTCATGCAATTTCAGGCTGTATATAAGACACAGACAGTCGTTTTTGCAATTTAACAATCGTTTTAGTCTCAGTAGTGACTTTGAAAACGGTTGATGTATTAAGATTTGTAGGCACTATCTCCTTATGTACCCGCGCAGGTCGAGCGACAGCGCGAAGTGCGGCGCGAACGGCAGCAGCGCGACCGCGCCAGTGAGTAGGCAGTGGTGCGGGCCCAGCGCGGGCGGGGCCGCGGGTGCGCGTCGTCCGCCGCTGGCTCCGGGCCGCGCGCGTGCTGTCTCTGGCTCACAGCGCTCGCTGCTGTCGGTGGCGAGCGACAGCGCGGCCTCGCGGCGACCACGCGACAGGCCCGCGCGCCCCGCCCCGCAGGAAGGCTTTTCTCTCTTCGTGAGTGGGCGCTTCGCTTATTAACATACTTCCGCACCCCGACGGCCCTTTCGTAGTAGTTTTTCTTGTTTTATCTTATCGCGGGAAAATAATACATAATATTATTTGGTCATTTATCCCCGCGAGTCATTCACCATTAAAGTCACCCAATCACTGCCAGAGATGTATTTAAGCGTCACAAAATTAATAATAATGTTATAGTTTTAGGATTTTAAGTGGTTAATTGGTTGACTGATTGAATTGGCTTAAACATAAAAATCATTGAAATAAAAACATGATACAATTTTATTTTGTATATTTACATAATCAAGCACATAATTATGATCAAAAATGTGTTTTAGAAATTTGATCGTGTAAAAGTAAATCTTTGTCACCTTACGCGGTATACAAGTCAATGATTGTTTTTTTGTTATCTACTCTTTAATGCGAATGTAACATAGACACCATAATATACTGACTGGTGTCGATGAAAAGTTATAAGTTTCAGATCTTGTGATTTTGAATTTGATAGAGTTCCTGTTTATGAATCATTACAATTGGATGAAAAATCAACTGTGGGGAAACTTATCAAAGCTTGCATTCCATTTTATTTTAAACAAGAAACCGTTATATATTCATGACTCATTCTCTTTTCAATAGATATGCAAATTTTAAAATTCCGAAAGCATTTTGTTCCAAAGAGAATTTAAATGGAAACGTATTTCACATACTCTCACATTTAGTCTGTTTACCTGAATCCCTGAAGGGGCTCGTTACAAAAAGTGAAAAATGTTTCGGAATTAAATAAGCTTATGGGGCCGTCGGGAATAATCCGCAGCTCCTGTTTCTGGCGCTGATAAAGCTAACCGTGTACAGGCTGCTGACAATGTTCAACATTTACCATTTTCACGGGATTAAGCGTCCTTTGAGCGCGAACTCAAAGAGATAACTGTTGTAAATGATTTTCTATCTATGAATAGCCATATTTGCGTAGGCTTATCTAATTCACTGACGGTTCAAAGCTAGAAAGGTGTTATATCTATGAATACCTTACTCTATTATATGCCTATGCTTAAGGGCTTCAATAGGGATTTACAGTGCTATAGTGGTTATAAAATAGGTATACACTAACAAAATTGGCATCAAAAAACAAGTCAACATTTTCAAACATATATCCTTGCAGTAAGACATAATGTTACCACTTTAGTACGACATCTGCGGCTATTGTTACGGAAACGTAACGATCCCTTCCATTTCTGAGCTTGTAACAATATAATTATGTGGTGTGCACCGGTAGTTTGACACGCGTATGATTATTGGGACACGCAGAGACATGCTAGCAACAACAACATAATGGTTGGCGAGAGCGGTTCGCTGGCGCGGCGGTACGTGCGGCCGTCGCGGGAGAGTCGGGGGGAGCCTCGAGTGGACGCGAGACGGGCCATGATGCGTGGCGCGAGCCGAGCCAAGAGTTGTGGCGCGATGCGAGACGTGAACGTGACCACAACGCGAATGTGGCACGCGCCCCTTCGCGATTCGCCCACGTCCACCAACCGCATCCACGCCACGACAACACACTCGACATTATCCTAAAACCCCTCATTGAGAGCACGCAGTAAGTAAGGCACAGGATCCTCACGGTTGCCAACTATTCTTCAATTATCTTTATTATTCCGCTATTCTTAAATTACGATCGTTGGTAAAGGCGTTTCGATAAGAATTAGGTTTATATGTTGCTATGTTTTTATATTCATAAACAGATAATTGAAGAAAAATCCCATACAGTTGGCAACCTCCCCACCGTCTATGTCGCAACCACTAGCGGAATGTTGAATGTGTAGCTGCACGCACCCCTGGTATGTTCGTGTCCTTCGTTGTGTCTTGTCTATTTATTTTTTGCATGCGGTTGGGTTAGCGGCTTTAGTTTGATATAGACTAACACTAATCTACTAACGATGTGTTTTAACTTGTTTTCATACTTTTGTGTTTTTTAATTGTGATGAGTTTTATGTTGCATTATGTGATTAAATTTTAACTTGTGTTTGCAATGTGTTTAATGAAAACAATAAAGAGATAATATGTTTAGGTTCTCGGTGTTCTAACTCTGGAAACTGTCGTATTTAGACAACGTTTACTGTAAAACAGGCTGCAGAGCAATTGAACCCGACCGGCGAGGCAACATCTGGTGCCCGTGGAGTCGACCTTCGACACTTCAGGCGGCACTAACAAGCCTCCCGGCTCTGCTGAGATGAGCACCGAACTGTAACCCAACATTCTAGTTACATGTAATTTTTATTCCGAGATTATTATACATAGAAGTCACGTTAAATCCAATGCTATTTTTTTTGTAAATACTATACACAGCTGTATATCATAAGTTCCCTCAATCTGCAAAATATATGTTATTCACCTGGAACGAATCACAGGGACTTATGGGAAATAATCTTATAAGAAAACGTAAGCAGGAAGGGTACATTATAGAGGCCTGCTAGTGTATCTTTTATGAAGGACGGGGAAAATATTATAGGGGAGATTTATGACGAACCGGGAGACTGAGGTAATCTTCGGTCTCTCCGGGAAGCACATTTAGTCCTTAAGCCGCATGTTTGTAAATATTTATTTTTGTACATAATACAAACCTTTATTGTTTACTTCATGTCATATGTTACTTTGGCTCCTTTATGTTTTTTGTACCAAAGAGGTTTTTTTTTCACACACAAGTGTATTTCTGAACTTTAATAATTTTATGTTAGTAACATATTTGTATAGTTTATTTTATATTCCCAGCAAACTAAAATTGATTGTGACAGATGTACAACATATTCTGTTGCCTCGGGTGACAGGCACAATCTGGCACTGGTGAAGAATAATCACCTGTTATCAGTTGTTCATTTGGCTTCATCATAGTCGAACGTATTATTTACCATCAGGTGAAAAAACCTTCAGATGGCTAGGTTTTGAGCTAATGTTTTCAAATTCAAACTTTTGTTAATAACTGTTTTCTAAAAACATACTAACTGCCAAAACACAGCTTTTTCATTTGAAATTACATTATTTTTTAGTCTTATTTATTGTCAATAACTTGCGATTAACCTCCTATCGCGATTTAATTGTGTAACTTATGTGTAAATATAAAGCACATCCATCACGAGTTCACAGGTATAATTATGTCATCTTATACTGGTGTGTTATTCCCAGTAATTGCATAATGTGATTTAGAATGCGTATACATATAGGCGAAAGCGGGACATTTTCCCTTGTTTCGCACGACCTACTGCGTGCCCGAATTAATCGGATCACCTACAATTTCCTTTCGGAGACATTAAGTATTAGTACCTCAACATTAAGCGTGATTTATCATTTGTTTAATACAAGGTAAATGACGGGTATATTTTTTACCATACTCATTATACAAGAGATACTCATTTGACATGTAATATACAGTTGTTGTTATACGGCTTTGTGTACAGGTAATTTACCCGTTTTGTACACTTGATATAGAATATATTACTTTATTAATAATTTAGCTATGAAATTAATATATTAAAGTGGAACAAATAAATTTGTCCGATTTTGTAATATAAATGTCTATGTAAATAAATTTAAATTGATAATCTGTGCAATATGCGGCGATATTTCATTAAATATTCTTCTCATTCACGTAAGATGATAACATTTTACAATTAGATGCAAGAGAATAAATTTTTATGATTAGATAACTTGTAGAAGTACATATTTTAAGTATCGAGCTAAGCCAAAGTCGTTCCTCATTTGATAATATTATCTGAAAGTGTTATTTGTATGCTCTTAGTATTTAAAGTCATGAGAAAACATTAGTGGTCAATTTGTACTGTTGCAAGACTGAGGATATGACGAGACCCAATTATAAATCATCCGATATTTGTAACCAATAACGATTTCGTAAGTATTTTTCCAAAGTTGGTCCATTGTTCGCATTAAAGTATACAATTTAAAATATTGCGTATTATTTAATAGCGTCCCCCGACATTAACGATATACAACGATTACATGTTAAAATTCTCAATTCTATCCCTTCATGTGCCCTCTTGTGGGACGTTATCGTCGAAATGATTGAGTAATAAATCTTGTGTCAGTAAAAATTTATCTTATCGTGCTTGATTGTTTGTTACCTACAAGACAAAATTATAATTATTTAAAAAAAAATGAGTCCTAAACAACGTTAAGTAATTGAAGAATACTGGTATACCTATCTGGCACAAAAGGGCAAGCCTACGAGTATGTTCAGCAGTTAATGCTGCGCTGAGTTGAGCCGTATCATGTTTCTTACCATGCTGATCGTAAACTCTTAAATTACCATGACTATACAATCTCGTAGCATCTACGCCAAGACATTGGTATTAAAAATAATCTAGTTTTTACTAGTAGGTACGTATAGTTAAAATCAGATCGCTCTTCTCAAGTTTGTCGTCTTTTATTCTGATAATCGAGCTTCTATTGTATAGATTATCTGACCAAAAGCTGTCTTTGGCATTAATTAAGCCGCTCCGACTCAGATATCTGGTGCCACCGACCGCCATTAACACTAATGAGGATGGTTGGGCTGAGCACTCACTGCCACCGCTTTTGCCTTTAAATGTTATCGGTGCGTGTAACTAACAGCTTTATAGCCTTACTCTCTTTGGCGAGAACGATTTAGAGAAGGGTGAAAATTACTCGTACTTTTTATGTATAGTCTTTGACTGGTTCCTTATGACTTTCGCGTATCTAGTTTAATGTTCATATATTTTTTATTTGATAAATTCCTTTGTGTTGCCAAACTTTGTAGGTACTTGGGATCATTAATGTCAACAGAAGAATTATATTGTTTCGACCTCGAGATATACAGTTTTCTTGTTAATAAAAAAAAGCGGCTGTTATCTTAAGTGCTTGCTTAAGAGCAATCAGAAGCCCTTTATACACCTATGTAGGTATCTATGAAAGCGCAGCTAGTAGCTACAATCGGTGCGATTCATTGATATAATGGTAGATACGATTAAAACAATACAGAATAGCTAAAATATCCATTCGTCTACTTACAATAGACTTCTCATGTATTTAATATCGTATACAGCGATATAGAAGCAAACACGTACGTATTGAACGTTAAAGCAAATTAATCAACGTTCAAGCGCCTAATTTATCTGCTTAATTGAGTATACGCGCCGTTCGAGCTAAACGTAAAGACAAAACAACAAGGCGCCGTCCGTCAGAGCTCGGATGTCCACTATTCGACGGGGTGAAAACTCATTACCAGTGTTTGATGAAAGGGTGTCCTGGGGCGTGTATGATTACTGGTTAATTGAAAGGCGGAAAATCAGAGGGCGACGAGACAAAGGTACCTTGTAAATTGAAAGTGAAATTGCGCGACAAGCGACAACGCACCGCGGCACCTGATCTCTGCGTTGCCACGATACGCCGGAAAACGAGGAAAAGTTTTTTAATAAATAGTATATAATTTTCCGAACGGCTTTCGAAAAATCAATAGTAGGCAGAAGATTTTTTTTAATATGTTTTCTATAAAAAGTTTTAATTATACATCGCGTGAGTTTTATCAGCATACTCGATTACCTAATCGAAACGCTTCATATTTAATATATATTGGTTACAATGAAATCTGTTTCACAAAGAAAATAAATACGATACAACTGCTACAGGTGTACCACAGGGTACTTCTACTTCAGCAAGTTCAAATTGTTGTAAAAACTAGAAACCAATGGTTGGCGAGGTTGAAGTACCTTCATCCTGTATTTGCGATTCTGAGATTTAGTACCTAAACGTGAAAGACAGTTTAGTCAAGATGAGATGTTTTAAGGTATATAGATCATGGGCAATACACAATAATACACAGACTAATACCGGGAAACCCAGATCAAATTTTCATGGCATCGGCCAACACTCGGCCTGCAGTCGTACTCATATTGAATCCAATTTAATGCCCACAGTATACAGGTGAATTACATTTACCTACTTGAGTTTGTTTCTCGTTTTGTGATCGTAACTTAGTAATTTAATTTATTTCAACTAAAATTATGTTATTTTATGTAATATCATAACTAACATTGAAATAAATGTGGTTACGGAGGATTAGAACACAATAAATTGTCACCTTCGCTAACGTTTAGGTGGGTACCTACTGCTATTCAACCCGCCTGCCAGCCGTGAAGATAATGGCAAAGCCTTTCATTATTGGAAGCTCACTCATATTTTCATTCTCACAACATGTTAAAAAATATCACATCTCAAATAAAATTGTATTTTTATAAATCATCCTTCCAGGATTTGTCAATCCTTTTAAAAGTAATCTTTAGTTATCTACTATATAAATAACATTATAAAAAAAGATTCTTACGTTTAAATTTGTAAGGTTTAATTTAAAAAATTGGAATAGAACTTGGATGCGAAATCACTGTTTAGCTACGTATAAAACTGATAGGTAGTATCCTACTGTAATCACGCTGAGTGCTTGTCGCCATATATTAAGTTCAGAGCGAGGGTTTACAGCCGTATTCAAAACATTACCAGGATTTCGAAATGAGCTCACAAACTAAAATTGTTTCGTTCGTATAATACGTCAAATATTATTTGTATAGTATTTTGTTTCGAACATAGGTATTTCTATCTACTTATGTATAATTTATTCAGACACCTAGACCTGAAAGGAAAAACTCTCCAAAGTTTTGTGTAATGAATAGATTAATGATAAATTTTCGAAATTCGTGGAGTGTTACAAATATATTATATTTCATAGAAATATAATATATTGAATATATTAATATTATATTCCTATGAATATATAATTATATTCATAGGAATATAATTATATCTTTAAAAATCCTTTGTATCATATCTTATAAGAGTATGTTTGGCAATATTAATAAATGGTTTAATTTTTGTAACAATTTTAATTTTTAATTGAACCTATACTATAAATTATTATTGCGATTTACTACAGAGATATCTTATGTTAGGTCAATTTAAGAAATCAAATTTCTTTCGCATTCATTCAATAAATATGTGTTCCTTTCTAATATAAACTCGATTAACCTGCTTTAAATTAAGTTATTTAAAAACAAATATCCAGCGACATTAATTTAACCAAGGAGCTTCTATGAAGGTTACTAAAAATGGGTTATCTTGTACAAACATTTTATAATTATCAAGGTAAGTACTTTAACGACTCGGGCAGTATAAACATTTGTGTGTATGAGCATGTCTGCTTGTACTGCTCTGGGTGTTTCCTATGTATAATATCTATGTATTCACAATAGAAGTATACATTAATATGTTTATCCTTTGTGTAGTATACATATAATAAACTAATGCTTACTTTGGGGCTTAATGGCGCTGTGTTATTGTCAGTGAATATTTATTATTCATCATCATCAGCTCATTAAACGTCCCCACCAAGGGCACGAGTCTACCCATAAAGGGGGTATAGGTCTTAGTCGTCCACGCGCGGGTTGGACGACTCCACGCACAACCTTTGAATCTCTTCGCAGGCGTGCGCCGGTTTCCTCACGATGTTTTCCTTCACCGTAAGAGCGTCGGATAACAAACATATAATTTCGGGAATTCGAAAACTATACCTTATCAAAAATAAAGTGCTGATAATAAGTTGATTTTAGAAATGGTAATGAACATTCCTCTTTCAATTAATGCATAAATATCCTTTGCATTTTATGAAATTTATATATGTATTTCATGAAACACATTAAAATTAAACAGTTCACTGGACAGGACTGTCGCCCAGAGACGGTGTACACAGCGTGATTTCGGGACTTTTTTAAAATTTTTATAGGCAATAAAAATATTTAGGAAAAAAGAGTACTAACAAACTAATAACACTACAATTAAAAGCTTACCTAGTTCGTAAAGCTGAAGATATGGCTTTTTTAACAAAGAAAATTATCATTGAAGATGTCTATATCTCCATTATCCCCACCTCGCACGCGGACGAACTCATTGTACATGCGACACATTCTCACCAGAGGGTGTTATAAAACGTGTTATTTATGTACACTTTATAAAAAATATATTTGTATGTCGACATCTATACCGAGTATTAATATTTAAAGACGAGAGATTTGGTGTGTCTACTGCGGAATTAATTATTTTATGTAAATAGAGGTGGTCATAATATCTTTCACGTCGGGTTTTGTGTGACATTACACCAAACCTAGAAAGTCGATCAGGATAGTTTGGAAGAGAGCGTCCGCAATTGTGTTTACGCGTCAGGAATAGCAAACATCTCTTTTGAATGATTTCAATATTGTCAACGTGTATTTTATAGAGTGGCGACCAAATTGGACAGCAATACTCCAAAACACTTCTTACAATGCTGAAGAAAAGGCAAAGGAATCTACGAGGTTCTTTAAAGTCTTCAGTAGTTTTCATTACAAATATGAAGTTAGTAATGACTTTATGTTTTATTATGCTTCCATACTATACGTCCGCTTATTGAGCAATTAGCCTTTGATACAACCTGACGCCAAATCATATTTGGCATGGCGTTTTCACAGTTAAGGCAATTAAGTCAGCCAATATCGAAACGGAAATGGCGTTTACTTTGTGAAAATGTTCATGTCACTTCATCGAACTAAATATTTCAATTACTTAAGTTTTATTTGATAGGCGACATTCATTATACGCATAATTTTTTTAAGAGTAGATATACTTACACCGTGTGGGTACTCTAAGCCTCTTTAAATTTGTCTTGTTATCTTAATTAAATTGAAGTCTTGGGACTCTATTCGTTCATCTGTAATGGTTTTTATTCAGCAATTATAAGAGCATAAGGCTATATATATTAAACTCATGGTTTGTATATATCACCCTGGATATTTAATAAGTATCTTTCAGGGATTGGTATTTTATGAATTTTTTTTTGTAATAAAAGACAAACATTGGAATCGAATATATTTCCATACATAATTAAGTTTACGGAGATCACTGCAGCTACGGTTGCGATGTTTCCGAATGGCTGAATAAAAAAGTTGCCGAGTGAAAAGTCAAAATATATACGTACATACTTCAAATAATATACAAAATATCGCAAAGCAAAGCTTGAAGGTAAAAGAATTTGAAGTAATGTAAGCACGAAAAGTTTGCTTTCGAGTTGAAGCAACTCAAGCCGGTAGCGTATTCGAACTCAACTGCCTGGAAAAATTAATTCGAAGCCGCGACGACGAGTGCGCCCTCTGCCAAGCAAACGGTGTACCCCTAGCTTCTCTTTACAGGATCATTTTTGCTCCTCATAAACGAAATAAACAGACTTGAAATGTCATACTTAACTTGCATCGCTTAGTGAGCAGTGAAGACGTGTAAAATAAAATTGAAAAGAAAATTTAGTTTCAACTCCACGTGCGAACTATTTCAATCGACCCCTGTATTTATACAGGGGTCAATTGAAATAGGGGGCGAATTATCTATAGTTTGATATCTTCTTTTACATTTAGTTATATTATTAACACGTTAACGAAGGCTATTTTTGTTATATATTTATTACTTAAATAAAATTGTAGTGTCTTTTACATTACAATAACCGTTTTTTACTAAATGCATATGATAATTATTTATTTACGCTACATATACCTATTTTTACACTACATCTATTACACTATATCTATTTTTTAATTTTGACTGTCTGTTTGTTCCGGGTAATCCCTGAAACGGCTGGACCGATTACGACGGCACTTTTTTGGCAGGTAGCCAATGTAAAATGAAAATACAAAGCCTACTTTTATTTAAAAAAATACTAACTATATTATTTTAGAAAAATAAAATAATGTAGTACCGCGCACAGCTAACGACGCGTAAGCTTCGCACTACGTTTTACTGTGGGAGAATATAATATACGCGGGGCACAGCTAGTCAATAAATTTAAATATATAGGGCCAAAAAACCATGAGATACAAAACAATCCACATAAGCTATTATTGAAAATTTTAAATCAAATTGATACGTGCCGGGATTTGAACATGCTCCCTCCCGATCGGAAAGCAATAGTCCACACGATTGTGCCACTGATGCTCATAACCGTTGAGAACACCGCAGCAACAATAACTGTAATTTTAAATCTTCCATATTTTCTACTAACATTCTCTTCTGATTAGCATATATTTATTCATTTCCATAGCAACGCGTTGCTGGGTGAGTAAACTGAATTGCAGGGGATATGTCGTGCTCGTCGCCAATTAGCTTGATGACAATGACATTCAAAACGTGTGCAAATAGTACGCACCGCTGAATAAAACTATAGTGTTTCTATTAAATACTGAATTTGCACTTGCGCGATGACATTCTATTATGTATGTATACAAACTAACAAAATTTTATTTGAGGAGCTCCATTGTAGGTATATCCATGTTTATCAGTTGTTTAGTGCGCTAATTACAAGCCCTTATTTAATATGGGGCCAGAATAGCGCTGTGTAAATGTCTGTCAGTGGATATTTATTTATTAGCTATTGTCTTGACTTCTATCTTAGGATGGCCTCCCACCAATTTTCATAGGGCGTTGAAGGCTAGTAGATTGGTTACTGCTTCCCTATTATGACCCATTGTAACATATGAAAAGGTGAAGTAACGTATGAAAAATTTTAACGTATACAAATGTTCTTCAATCTATTTTTTTTATTAAAAAGACACATTGATTATAGCTTAAAAGCATTTAGTATTAGTTCATAAAAAGGAGCAGATTTTATTTGTAGGCAAAGCTTTAAAACTAGTTTTTATCTGAATAAAAATACTGAAGAGATACAAAGAAAACCGGACAAGTTCGTTGCAAACTAAATGGTCTGACGACCATTTAATTAAGTTCAATAACCAAAAAAAAAACTACAGAAACCCAATGTAGATTTCATAGATATATTTTATTAAGAAAACAAGTGTATATGTAGGTTTATATACTAATACGAACACTGCGTTGATCGTTGTCAAAAGGGCATAAATTTCATCCGAACAATTTCTTTTCCTCTCATACCCCATACCCATGAAGATAATAATTCTAAGGACACGCTGACTCTGACACTTGGAATTGAAAAAAACTAATAAATTAATCGAGAGATTTATCGGCTTTTCCCTAAACGAAAGGAGGAGTCCCAATAGTGGGGAGATATTATTGTCGTTACAGGAAACACAAGTTGTGAGACAAGTATAGTACCTACCTACACATAATATTGTTATGTTTACGTAATCCTATCAAGGTGTAAACACTTGATTCAATAATTAATGGGTAATTATGAAAAACTCAACACCTGTTTTATACTTGACCTTTCAATATACATATTACTCCATTGGGACAAATCAAATTATTTATTATGGTTATAATCGTATGGATCCAACATGTTAAAAATTCCGTACAGGCACACATCAATAATTTTTAAAACATACTCACATCAAAATTTCAAACAATATTTATTGATATTTATATATACCTATGTCTTATTAAGATTATTAATTCATCCAGACTCAGTTTTGTATTAAAGACTGCCATACATACATCGTCAAAAACTTGCGTTTATAATATCGACGAATGTCAGCTTATTTTATAAATCAATGCAGGTTTTAGCTAAACTCGGCACAGCAGTTTAATACTAGAGCTGTGTTTTGGTTCAACCGTAATATGGAAACATAAAGTGCGGTCAGTCGCACCAGAACAAACTTGTCCAATCACCTTCGGCAACAATGGCTGTTCAGCATTTTCGCCGGAACGTGCCCTCTGGATTAACAATACATTTCTACTGTTAATATAAATTCTGTATTAAAATAGTCACATTATTTGCAAAGCTGGAGCCTTACTCAATAAATAAGCTATCTAACAATTAAATGATGAGTCAATTCCTGATATTAGCACGTTCAATCAAACAATCAAACTTTTTAGCTTTACAATATTAAGTAAAGATTTTGTCGTATATCCTTTTATCAAAATAGTTATACCAACTCACAATAATATTATACCAGATATCAATAAGTATTCTGGAGTAAAACACTCCTCAACGGCAACCATTAAGATATGTGAAGGCTTATAATTTTTTTCGTCGTCAAACTAGGTATGTACACTTTTTTAAATGCTTTAAAACGTAAACGTATAAAATAGCACTTATTTTAAGTATTGAGATACTTAAAACACACTAGACACTTTATTGTGAGCAACGCCGGGAAAATTAAATAAATATTCATATTTTCCCTAAAATCCATTCTATCTCCAGCGCGGTACGGTTGTAAGCAAATCAAAAATCAATAGCATAGCTACAGCCACAGGAGTGCTAAAATTTTAATCCAATTAGCGCGAGCCCACCCCTTCAAAATATTTTACCGTCAAAATTAATTTAACAATAAATTCATCCCCGCCTTTGAGTTTATCAGTGTACATTGTTTTTACGGAATGTATTAAGATTTTTTTCTTGTTAATAGCATTAAAATTGTAAAAGGAAGCGAAACCATCCCGTCTTTGTCCTAAAATTTCATATTTTAATACTTAAATTGAATATTTAATAAATTGTACTTTGTAACGAAATGTGTACAGATATTTTGTGCCACGTGTTGAAAGTGAAGTCACATTTTGCCATAAAAAGTAGCATTTTAATTTAAATTCAGTTCCAGATTAACTTCTGGCAAGGGCATTGGGGTCAGATAAAAAAAAATGAGACGGTTCTTGTACAGGTAGGTACTTTGGTTTGTTGAATTTATTTATTAATATTACATATTCTATCGCATTCCACTGCTGGACACATAACAATAAAAGAAATATAACTTCTTCAACTCTACTTTCCATTCCTTTCCACATACATTATAAGGTGAGCCTCAGTTATTTTTTTGGTTTGAACCTCTCAGTACCAAAACCAGCCAACCACGATCTGCCGAATAAACATCGATTTGGGTTAAATGGCTTGGTTTGGGTACAGAGAGTTAAAACCCTGTCACAAGTTAACAACAATATAATAAGTAAGTAAATCTTTGGCTCATCACTGTCATTTAGGTGTAATAGCTTTTCAATATCAGATTGCTTGCTGCGATTTTGAATTGTATCCATACAATTATACTTCTTTAAAAATAAAACGAGCAATTCAACTATAATAACAACACTTGAAGCAGCATGAGTGTTTGAATAAAAATTATATAAAAGTGCTGTACCGAGGATGAAACACATACAAACAGAAATATATACCATATGAGTATTTCTGTTTGTATGTGTTTTATCCTCGGTATGGAAAGTTGGAAGAGAAACTTGTCAGACAGACAGTCACTTATTCGGGATTCCACGTCGAATACGAGGTGCAGTTAATTACTTTGTTAATTGTCAAAAGTATTACGTTGCGCTCTGTCATAAAACCATTTTGGTGATAAAAAGAGAGTCCTATTATTTGCATTGCACATATTTTTATTTACTTATGTCTTATTTAAATTAGATTTGATTCGGTAGCCTACCCTAACGACACCGACAGCCTACTGTTTTCTGGACTCAAGCCAACATCACCGACCCTCTGCTCTGTGCATCCGCCAACATGCGGCTATAATCCTTCAGTTGATTTCTGAGGCCTATGCCTAGTTTAGCAGTAGGCTATATGATTGTAATGGTCATTTGTTATATTTTTGTAGCTGTGCATCCATTAAAATCCTTTTTGAGAGTACTACCTATTAGATAAGCGTTAGAACACTCCTATGGAAGCACTTGCGAGTTAGGGATCGTAAATTAAACTTACTACTCGTCTATGAACCGAAACAATCAAAAGGCTGAAGCTTGTATCCTAGTAATGCTGTCCAAAGATAGTAGTACTCCATATAGGGCTGTACATGCGGTTTATGCAACCTCATTTGACGTACATACGTTATTTATCAAAACACATTAAAAAAACGTATACTTAACAGAAAATACATAAATGGGCCGAAACGTTGTTCGTGAATTAACCAAGGGATAAATGGAAGTACAACATGGAATTCAACCCATCCATTAGTGAGGAGTAAGACGTAGGCATGTTTTAATACTAATAAATCTGGATAATTCTTGCAAATATGTTGTGATACATTTTATAATGTTTATTGACAAAATTCCGCCAGGAAATTGAATTCCTCGAGGTCTAATTTTTAGGTGCCCAACAGTCAATAAAATGAAATAAATATCACCTACCCGGAAAATACATACATGATCTCATACTACGTATTTCCGAGAGATATCCTAAGATCTATTACCACAGTAAGGGTTAAAGGCCCATTACTACGCCACGACAAGGGGTGACATTATTACGACCGAATATATCAGGTGAGTACGCAAACACATAGTAACACAACAAGAAAAATGTGTTATTGAGACAAGGTTCAATTAGTGGCCAATTATTGTACATATTTGGACGTTTTATTGACTGATTGAATTCCCTTTACATCACGGATGTCTCAAAATGATTATTATTATTTTGAGACAATACTTAACAAACATGTATATTCCTTATTTTCTTAAAAGCAATTCAGTTAGTTATTTACCTCATTAAATTTAAGACTAACATTGGTTATCAAATAAATTAAACTGCTTACTAGTAAATGTATATGTGTTAAATACCTTTAAATGGGGGAGCTATGTCCAGCGGTGGACTACGATGCTTTAAAAAGAGAATAGTTTTTTTAAATAAACCGTATTTCACTCGCTATTTGAATCATAGTATTATCACTCTCTAGGCTTCCATGTTTCTTAATACTGCAAATATGTTAGAGTCGGCACGGATAAAATGTAACTAAATCCCAGACCACAGCGAAAGGAGTAAATCACGTCTGCTATTATTATTTTACACACTTTGTATGAAACCAAAAGGTGTCGCTCGTAAATAAACGTGACCTCTTACTGCGCATATTTCTTCGGGACCCCAGCGATATACTGCCCTACTAAAATTTTACAGCTTGTAATAAAGGTGTGAAGTCTTGAACTAACTATAACGTGAGAATATGTGGCTACAAATATTGATTGTGTTACGAACAACAACTAACAACGCTTAAGTTATTTTTGAAAGTGTATGTGATTATTTATGTCCGAGAAGAAGGCAAGTTTCTTTTAATTTAGTTTTTGATTAAACGTAGAATTTTAGGTTACACACTTAGGCAATCGAGCACACGATTTACTAACACTCTAATGTTTTGAACGTACCTTACCGTACTTACCTTTTCAAATTCAGAAAAGGTACGTGGTCCGAGATTGTGTGGTCGACACTCATAGTGACCTCCACGATCACAGTGTGCGATTTTGCCTAGGATTTTGCCCAGTCTAGGTAAGGATATTGCAGGCTGATAATATTTTGAATAAAACTAAGAGTTTAGAAAAACACGTAAGAGCATCGGATTTACCTACATATAATTTCACAAATTCGAAATGACATTAGTACGTGGCGGGATTTAAACCTGCGCCCTCCAGATCGGCAGGCAACAGCCCAATCCAATGATCCACCACACTCGACCCAGTCGAATGTGGGGAAAGCCTATGCCTTGTAGTGGGCCATTAAAGTCTGATGATGAGAATATGCATAATAACTTCTATTTAATACTATTTTGTATGACGGCAAACCAAGAGTATCAAATAAGCACATTCATTAAGTTCAGCCCTTTGAAGATTGATTTATGCTAACATTTAGGTAGCGTATGTATGTTCCTGTTTCACTACCTACATGACGTATTAAATGTGCTAACCTCGGTAACAAGCTCAGTTTATCAAAGGCTGTGGGTGATTAAGGGTTTCGTTGAGAATGACGTTTGATTTAGCTTGCGGTGGCATTGTATACGCTTGGCGGTGTAAGTCAACACTGCACGCTCATGTTGCAATTATACCATACCCTATATATAACGTGTGTATAGTGGTTTGTTATACTGAAGGGTTTTGGGATTGGTTTTCATGCTATGTGTTTTGCATTTGGATCTCCCTCTTTCTCTCTTTGAACTAGCTAACCTCATTTGCAATGCATCTTCTATAAAGATAACTACCTCCCTCAATGTTATTTTTAAGTAAGGGGTGCCTTAGACTAATGCCCGCCGCGTAAAACCAAAGTGAATCGCAAGTACCACCACGAACAGGTGAGGTTGGCTTGGTTCGTATAAGTCTTGGCGAACATATTTTACATTTAATATGCATGAATAGTATATTTATGTATGTTTTTTTGGCATTTAATACATAGTGTTTATAACCACTCCTTCAAAATCTGATCAAATAAAACAAAATAAACCATTTTATTTTATTTTTTATTGGGCCAACCAATTAGAAAGACACTGGTACAAGCAAATATAAAAGTAGATAAATATAAACATGAAAGCTACGAGTCACATTGCGAGGTTGACACGGCATGTAATGTGGGCTATAGTGCGAAAAATAATTTTCAATAGGTGTAGGTATATAATTGCAATATAAAATAATTTAAGTACCTACCTTACTTCTAGTTTTAATGAATTAGTATATTTTCGTATAATTTGTATTGATTGGCTTTTAAAAAAGTATTACATCGTTTTTTAACATTCAATTATTGATAAATAAAATAAAACATCAGAGATCCTAAATAATTTTTAATATTGTCAGCTGACAAAACAAATTAGATCACTTATCTAGAACGAGTAATCTAAATAATTTATCTGAGCCCAATAAGAATATCAATTTCATAAAGCTAGTTCAGTTAACGATAACTGAGGATAATTTGACTAACGTAATGAAAGAGGTTTGTGACAGATGCGACCTTGTCACTCCTCTGTGAATCACAACCTGTGTCTCGCTTTTCCTTAACAATATTACCGGGCAACGGCAGTATCCTGTAACTTTATTACGATTTCCTTGTTTCGGGTATAACGAGCGGGGTCTCGATCCTCATCTAATAGGAATCTGTTTATGTATTAATGACCTAATACGTATCTGGATTATTCTGTCTGGATGAGCACTATAAATAATGTTACGATAAAGGGAAACTTATTGCTATTAGCATCGTAAAGTTAAATTAAGGGTTATTAATAAACAGTTTTATTGTCAAACGATGAGTGCTAAGTAAAGCCAGAACATAACTAAAGATATGGGCATTAATTAAACCTGACAGATAAGCTTTACGTATGCATTAGCATAATTAATACATTGGCTTTCAACACGGTCTTGATCAGAGAGATCAGCTTTAATCCAGCCTATTAATTTCAAATACTTTAGAAATATCACTCATAGTTAAAAGAAAAATATTGCACAAATGAACTATTCAAAGCATTATAGCAATACTAACAAGTATTGTGGCAGATATTTTTCATTTCCTGTATCTGTCGTCGTCTTTCTCCTGCTACCCAAAAGTCAACTTAGTTTTAACGAACTCGTACCTAAGATATAGGGCTCGAAGATGAAGCTGCGAGTGCATTGAGATAGCAATCGTCTAAGCCAAGCAACTATTATATCGATGATTATAACAACTATAACATCTCAAGTCCATGCGTTCCTTTGGAAACACGCCAAGACAGCTCCAATGCAAAACAATTCACAATGTACTTGTCGGATGGAACCCATACTTTATCAGGATGGAATCCACACATAAATAATGTTTGGAGTAGTGAAAACTTATTGCTTTTATCGAAACAGTGAGAAGTCAACTCTAGTTTACTCAAACCGCATAGCCGGTGTAATTCAGCTAGTTTCGTAAGTATTTCTGTATGCAAATTCGAATAGCAGTCGCCATACTCCAAATATGCAGTCTTCCCATGTAGTTACTGTCTATAAGCCACGCTAATGAACATATTTATATTCCCGCCAGCGTAAACAAAACAAAATTGCGGTAAAATTTCATTATCACGGCCCAAACAACTTTTCCTATTAACATCAAAGATCCTTAAAGTTCACGATGCATAATGCGGCCATATTGTTTTTATCAAGACAGTCTTCGCACTTTGAACTTCACTCACATTATTTAGGCGTTTTGTAAAAATAAAAAATATTTTATATGCTAGTTCAAATTGTTCAATAAAATTCACTTCTCCTTAGGCCAGTTCATACTCGTATAATAACTTAAGTATCAATCCATCAATCAGTACAACGTGTTTTGGTAAGCTAATTTATTTCGTCTTTCTTTCATTTCTAGAAAATTTCCCCACGCTCAAAAGTATCAGTCCTTTCATGAATTGACTGATTATTTTTTCATTAAGTCTTATTATCACTCTTTGTGGTAAGTTTTAGCAACACGAAAGTGGCGGATTCAACAAAGAAAACCATCAGTATAAATGACGGCACTATATCGCAAAGCATCGTGCACGATCACGGAGCTGAAATGTCACGTCGTACAGCTAACAAAGTCGTCTGCAATTTGTCTCGCTTCGCGCAGTGATTGAAATTCTTGCCGCTCCTTCAGCCGCGGCTGACGTGACAAGACGCTGCCCGATTATAAATACTGCTATTAATACTACCGGTGCTTTTTGTCTTATATATCCCCTTATATTATTATAATTTATTCTCTCTCTCTCTCTCTCTAAAGCAATTATTAATTAGATAACGCTCTGAATTAAGTGTCAATCTAGTGAATGCTTATTTCACTACTGATTATTAAAAACAATGCTTGAATATGCAAGTCGTTTCTGTATCGTTAAACTTTTCCCGCTTCTTTCTGTCTTTACAAGACAGCCAACAAATAGGTAAACTATAGGAGTCATAGGACATGTAAATTATAAAGTAATTATGAGTTTAGTAAAGATATTTTTTTTATATTTCATAGTATTTTTATTACGTTATAAGCTGAGGTCTGATGTTAAGGGTAGCATTACAACTTTTGAAATACAAGCGAGCTGCGGTTGATATTGCTAAATAGCGAACTAGGCTCTAATTATCAAGTATTGCGCAAACGCAGCAAGTGTTGGTTCCCTTAAATAATCAAACTCATTCCCAACAACGGACCTTTGTAGAGAAAAGCCTGGGTAACGTACGAAATCATTACCTTTATTTTAAAGTGACCTCTATACGTCAGTATAAAAGTGTAGTTAGCTAAAGATCGTTTATTCAATATTAGATTTGTTGATTTTTTTTTTTCAACAAAATAATATCTTGCTCCAAGCATTTTAAAATAAATACTGACAGACTTGACCTGCAGATAACAGATACCTACAAAATACTTCAAGTTAATTACGAAGTCTAGACAGCGATTCCATTTGGTGTAAACTCAACAACGTATTGGTTTCTGTTATTAGCATTTTAAAATTACTCAAGGGATCTATTTCCATTTAATCCACGTAGATATCATATATAGAGAGATTTGATTTGGACAAATACCAACGATATAATACATTATTTAAAATTAATTTTCAATATTTAAGCAAGGAATATATTCTGATTGAATCATACGCCGAATAATAAATTTAACAATATCACTGATAATATAATATATATGATATACAGGTATATTATTCACGTCCTTCAGAATTACAGAACCAGGATAAAATGTTAAGAATTATTTCCATTCAGCTCTTTGTATTACCATAGAAACAAAGCGAAATTTGGAACTGGCCAAATAGCAATAAATAATTTACAAACGCGGTCATGTGAAAGAGAGTCCCCTCTTCGGTGGGGGTGACCATGCGGTGGTTAGGTATTTGAATTGCTAATGATTTCCCTTGCCGAATAACTTGGCAACCGTTAACTGGTTCTGAGTACACTAGATACATTGCCACTTGTTCTACTATCGGCTCGCACCCATGTTTCCACAAACTAAATAGTTCTGGAAGTCTTATGACCCTACACTGCTCCAAAAAGCTTAGAAACAAATGTTTGTTGTCCCTTGATAAAACTAGATTCTGTGCATTCGTTTGCAGGTTATATAATTTTAAAATGGAGGGCTCGATGCCGTTACTGCAAACGAGTTCAATTGACGATCTGCCTAGTTATTTGTTACAATGCCAGAGCTTTTGAGCTATCGTAGTAGGTTACTGCCAAAACACCCATAAGCAAAGAAATATCGAAGGTCATTTTAGGTAGTATATAAAGCGTAAATATTTTTTTGTGAATAAACTTTTTCTATTTTTGCTTAATCGGGACATTTAGCGTCCCCATCCTCATTTTTTACGAGTAATAGTCAGGTGTACCTTTATTTGAACCACGACGCCTAGTCCAGTGTTTTCGAAAAGCTGCCAGGATCTCGGCAGCTACTTACTGAAAGGTCAATAACAAAATTCTCAAATTTATAAAAATTATAATAAAACTCAAATTCTTAGGTAATTAATTGAAATATTAATACGTGTAAGCATATTAAAAACCGTTTGCTTAGTATAAACATTTATATTTTAAACCTACTACCATTTATGACACTATTTAAATAGCATGGCAATGTATCGTGTAAGATAATAGCAATAATTTCGCTGAGACGGCCGCTGTGTAAATCAGAGAATGTTTTTATTAATCCCAGACAGTGTTATAAATAACGCATGAACAAGCAGCATAGCCCACAGTCACTCCCGTAATTAATAGCTAATTGCGGTAATTGATGTCACCAGCTACAAATATCGCATCGTCGATAATTAATCACCGGATACAAGACACTACACAGCAAGTTGACAAATTAATAAATGGCTTTTTAAAAGAAAGCTTGAAGATAGAGTTAGATAGAGACTCCGACGGAGTGCAATGCTAAGTTTTAAAACGGGAGAAAGTCAAGGAAAAAGAGGAAGGGGAAAAGAGATTAGGGCCTCCGCTCTTTCGATGAAATGCAAAACAAGGCATTGTTTCACGCCGATTTCCTGTAGGACTGTGAAGATGTAGTATCACTTTGGTCGAGCCGGCCCATACACATAGAAAAATGGCTTACCCACACTTATTCTAACATAGTCATTGGTGAAATAGGAGTGTTACTTGACATTTTCATAACATGACGTGCTTAGATTAAGCTTTAAATATTCATATATTTGATAGCAATGAAGGATCCTACAGTTTATTAAATTCGTACTACAATGTTAATTTTGAGGAGCAATACCATTGTACAATACACCAATTTTTTTAAAAGAGTAACTCCGGAGTTTCTTATTGAATCATTCTAAACCAATGGAAGCTTCATTGACATTCATAAGTGTTCTAAGAGAACCTAAATTGAATACAAACTTTTGATTTTTCATAGAGACGGTGATATTTATTATGTCTGAAGGTGAGATTGTAGTGCTAGACGCTTTAAAGCATGCTTGTCATATAATGACCTAAATCGTTGACGAAATTTGCAGATAATTAATTATATAAATGATTTATTAAGGTTGACCAGCTTTTGAAACAAAATAACAATAAATATAAATAACATAAACATTGAGCATTAAATGCAACAAGAGCGTCGGTGGCTCAGTGGTGTGGACTGTCGCCTTCCTACCGGCAGGGCTGAGGTTAAAATCCCGACACGTACCAATTTATTTTTGAATTTTCGAAAATATATAAATATAAATATACGTTATCCGACGCTCTTGCGGTGAAGGAAAACATCGTGAGGAAACCTTCATGCACGCCTGCGAAGAGATTCGAAGGTTGTGTGTGAAGTCGTCCAATCCGCACTGGGCCAGCGTGGACGACTAATGCCTAATCACCCTATACGGGTAGGCTCGTGCCCCTCGGTGGGGACGTTTAATGAGCTGATGATGATGATGATTAAATGCAACACTCATTTAAAGTAAAACAACATTCAAACGAATAAAAGTATACTAATAATCAACTTCCAACTATCAAACAAAAGTATAATAATTTATTTAATACAAGCACCGCACTGCGATTTCACTCACTAAATATCGTTCCTGTGGGAATTTGCTATACAATCTGTGTGATTCTGATATGTTAGCTATTTTATTGTAATGTTAATCCATTCAGTAATTTTTGCGTAGGAAGGAACAAACATTAATTCTTACAAACTTTTGCATTATTTAATTATATTATAGGATAACCCTAAGCCACTTCTGACTTGAAAATCTATTTCATATATTTATTTTTGCTATTATCTCTTCTTTGAAAATTAAATTAAAAAACCCCCGACACAAGAACTTAAGTAATTTCCCTTTAAAAAGTAAAAAATAATAAAAGAAACTTAATGTTAAAGTACCTAAGAATCTATTGATAATTCTAAAAAAAAACCGTCGCGTTGGGGGACCGCTCCTAATTATTTCTTTCTTATCTACGATATTTTTCATAAGATGGCTACCTCTTTAGGCTTTTACGTTCTTTTATTAGTCACGGTCCCCCAACGCGACGTTTTTTTTAGAATTATGATTAGATTCTTAGGTACTTTAATATTAAGTTTCTTTTATTATTTTTTACTTTTTAAGGGGAAATTACTTAAGTTCTTGTGTCGGTGGTTTTTTAAATTTTAATTTAATTTTTATTTCATACTTTTTATAGGTAGATTAGGTTAAGTTAGATTTCATTTGAGTCCAAGTATATTTGCAGTCATTCGGTTACTATCCCCACTTTCACTCCTCACAACTTTTAAACGGCTCAACCGATTTTCATCAAACATGTCTAAGAACACTTACACATAAGTCACCTTTAATACAAAAATTGAAATCACTGCATGCGTTCGGGAGTTATGATGCCACAGACAGACAGACCGACAGACACGTCAAACTTATAACACCCCTCTTTTTGCGTCGGGGGTTAAAAATAGCGCCTACTGAGATTCAAAACAACGACCTCTGATCGGAATTTCAATATTCTAAAAACAGGGAGGAAATATTTTCGCTCTCCTTTGTTACGATTTCAGCAATGAGCCCCAGACCAGGAAAGAGCTATTATTAGCTAGAATATAATATGTATCGGTATTAAATCCGATCCGATAAGTTGCTTAGAGTTAAACCTCCCTAAAACCGATTCAAAGTTTCGCCAAAAAATGTTTCAGCTCTTACTGATTGTGGCTTAAATCAACAGTACGTGGGCGAGCAACGCATGCACCCCTGCAATTAATTGCAATTTATGGTAATTACCCGGTATCGACACTTTGTCCTAGACACTGTGGAATGAGTAAAACACATATTATTATGATGTATTGACGCCAAAAATGTTTTCTTTACGGAGGGCTGAACTGAATCCTGGTAGTTTACTGGGTATTAAAAATAAGCAATAATTTTAACAGATAACTGACGGTGAACAACTTAAGTGTTGTTGAGGACAACCCATTAGTTTTACGCTCGTTACTCCGGAAAATTGTCATGCTTTCAACAAATATGACTCATTTTAATTTCTTTTGGTGGTTCTGGTTTTTAATTAATGACGAACACTTATCCGTAGCCACTCCTGGTGATCCACTACCTGTTGGGCTTCCTCATTATCTATTTGGTTGGTCGTATCATGTAATAAAGTAAGGCTTGTTTTTAGTCCGAAAATTAATTTAATGTGCTTCTTCTTAGCATCGAAGGCAAATTCAAGATCAAACTGTTGAAGCCACACGTCCGAATTATATTTAATGATTTTCATTTCCAGAGAGAAGCGTCGCAACTGGGACAAAGAGATCATTATACTGGGACCCTTATATTCCTCACCGAGCATGTGATACAGCGATATTATGTTTTAACTGACTAAATAGTTGAGATAGTGGTACTCCGCCGACAACCTTATAACCTTAAAGCGTCCTTCCCTAGGTAAAAAAATAATACTTCAGGCCCAAGAGCGCACATAAAGTTAAAGAGTATACATATTCTATAGTATAAAATACAGTGAATAGTCATCATCTAACTATAAAAAAGTAATTAAAATCTTTACTGCACCCTTGAATAAATAAGTTTTAGACTAATGTAGTAGGGCGATACTCATTAAGCAAATGCTTTACAATTTAAGACAAAACGTTGTATAGAACACTTTAGATAATTGGGCACAACTGCTTCATAATAAACTAGTAAAACATGTTAATATCTACTTCTTTTTGTTACCGATATAGGTCTGGAACTCGTTAATGACGTAAGTAAGATGACAAATCAATTGTTTTCCAAGATCAAAAGACCTCAACCAGTAGAAGCGCAAATTTAGGTCCACATTAAATATTGCTTCCATCTAAGATCGAGAAACCACGAGGTGTTTGGTTCAATTGGAAACGTTGCTTGACCTAAAATATAACTTAGATTCTTACAGACTATGATGTCAGTTACCATCCTATGTTCGTTTGCGTCCCTAACCACAAAAATGAAAAATATATACTATAAGAAAGTTGACTTTAAGAACACAACAGACACGTATTAGAGTGGGGAGCGTAAGATTTGTTGCCAATTGCCGCTGAGATAAGGCTATTTAAGCTGTAACGAAAGTTTACAAATGGCCACTAACAAAAGTCTAAATGGACTGGAATGTCGAAAACAAAGCAATTTACGTCCTTTATACACATTATGGAGATAGGGACAACAAAAGTGCGAATTATGTAAAAGAGATAAGCTACTTTAAGTCTGATTAGCTGAAAGAATGCAATTCAAAACAACTCAATTGCTGCTTGCACCTGCAAGTGACTGACTACACTCTACAGAGTGGCAAATGTGTAAAATAAAAGTAGTACCTAATATTTTTTACCGGCTCTTCTCGATAGAAGTACTTATATATACCGAGGAGAACAGTACTTACTTTACTGGTAAAGTAAGTACTGTTAAGTAAGTAAAGTAAGTATGCTGGCATAAGCGTGCATCTTTCCTTTAAAACATAATTTTGGCTTTAAGGCAGGTTTACACAGTTACTCCTAAGTGATAGCCCCACCAATTCATTAGTGGGCTGCAGTTTGATTTCAATTAGACAAAGTCAACAGCCCGGAGTGGACGTAATTGATTTTCTTCCGAACGCTCGCCGGGAATTTGATCAGTGGCTATTAAAAATTGAATAACCATTTTCTTTGATATTTTCACTGGAAACACAATGCTCTGCAGCTGTGTTTGGTATTTCATTATTTCTGTAAACAGTCCATGCAGCTGCATTTAAATAAACATCTATATTACTCCACTGTTACTTTACTTAACCCCATACTTCAATAAATTTGTGGCATGAATATAGGATTCAGGTATTTTTATTTTACGCCAGTGCATACAAATAAAGTAGGCAGCGACATGCTTATGTCTGCGATATTACGATTTGTATTCCAGTTGGTAAATAAATGCAAAATATCGAAGACCAGCTTATTTGTTACGTGAAATAGAAGAGTGCAAAGGTAAACCAACAAAAGATGATGTTTTTGTCATAAGAAAGCATAAGTATTTGTGCTATGTTAAATTTGAACCCCTGATCAGCGACATGCGTTGTTTATTTTATTTTCTTTATACAAAATATAATATAATTTGTGTTTGACAGCTGCGCCACTCTCCATATTTAATTGAAAATTGTATTTGTTTTAATGTGTCAAATGATCAATCGCAAGTGTCTTACATGATTGTTAGGGTTCCAAAAATATTTGATTTTTGTATCAACAGATTGCCTCATATTTGAAGGATGTTCTTTGAATAAATAACCTTCGAGTAGGTTCTTATTTTAAAAATTTCAATGTTTTCGATTTCACCGTGTATTTTACCTATTTTTTTT
The DNA here is from genome assembly GCA_019425675.1 of Leucinodes orbonalis. Classification (NCBI taxonomy): domain Eukaryota; kingdom Metazoa; phylum Arthropoda; class Insecta; order Lepidoptera; family Crambidae; genus Leucinodes; species Leucinodes orbonalis. Next base: position 476,846 of record PQWD01002718.1, on the reverse strand, counting down.
CTTTTCCAGCCTAGTAAAGAAAATAGGTATGTTGGCTGAATCGCCTGATTTTGGTATCATTTTAGATCAGTAAAAACTTCATCCCATACTTTCATGACATAATATAAATTAAGGTTTTTTACTCGTGCGTTTTTACATCTTAGGTAAGTGTTTTAAAAAATTGGGATTTCGAATTTAATCATAATATCTTAGGGGTTTTAATCACTAAATGCTTTCTGGAAGACACAAGAGTTATTTTTCAATCTAGTAAACATCCCAATTACATAATACAAAAGTTTATTTTGTTAATCAGAACATGAGAATGTTTTTGGCATGCTTATGAAAATTGCGCTCAACAAGTAAACGTATCCCTCATTACCAAACTCAAATTGTAATTTTATACGACACATCGGGCAGGTGAACGCAAATTAATTGTTACGCCCTTAATTAAACAAACGAGGAATATAATTAATATTCCAACAAGCTATGCGGAAATTGCCTGTGTGAGGTATTATTAGAAATATTACGTTTTTAATATTGGCCATAAGGATAATTAACAATAATTATTAAGTTTGTATAATATGTATGTATTTACAAAAAAGTAGGTAAGTATGTTTATCAGTTGTTTAGTACCCATACTATAAGCTTCATGCTTAACCTGGCGCTAGATAGCGCTGTGTGAATGTCCGTGGATATTTATTTATTTAATTTTAGGTACCTTTATCTGGGGGCAGAAGCTCGACTAGTGGCGGGTGCGTGTTGGCTGATAGGGATCGGTCCGCTTGGATGTCACTTATTAATGTTATAATGGTGAAATCAAGGTACATTTCCAAAATCGTAGGCGACCTACAGTTTATTGTAGTACTCGTATATATTTTATTACAATGATTATTTTTAATACGAATCACTCAAAACTGTAAAAACCATTAACAATAAATACCATCTTAAATTTTTTAGTAGGTTAATATTAATAAATAATTATAATTTAATATCCATTGAAATTCACACAGCGCGATGGCACTCAGACCCAAACGGAAAAACATACTTATATACTTTTATTGATTGAGTATTTGCCTACGAATGTTTACCTTACCTGACCTTAAGGAAACTTAATTAGGGTCAGTTGTTAATAAAAAATATAGTGAATTGATTTGATTGTGAAATTTAATAATATCAAACCTTTTTTTAGCAACTATTTAATCATAAATTCACGGGTCATAAAATGTAGTATACTATTACCAAACACCAATTCTAAGGTCGGAGCTTAGAAAACTAACGACTATTTTGTTGTGGGTCCTGTACACGACTGTAACTTTACAGTCAAGTTAAATTGCTAGTGCCACAGCCATTTGCGGTGTTAATCCAATGTAGTGTGGCTAGCTAGGTTTGGTGTTTAATGGTTTATTTTAAACTTGAGTTGAATGGCGTTGTGGTTAGCGGGTTTGGTTTATCATAGCGCAAGTCATCAACTGTCGTAACGGTCAATCATCGAATGAGTGACCGAAAAATATTATCTCAGGTTAGCCTCTCCCATACCGGACTAGTTAGAGGCACGCTTAGTAGACGCACGCACAATGAAGTGAGCTATGCTCGGGGTCTCTCTTAGGGTTAAGATCAGAAATGATTACTTAAGTATGAGAACTAAAGTTACCGATATAGCCCGCCGGTTCGGCAAGTTGAAGTGGCAGTGGCTTGGTCACGTATGTCGCAGAATCGATGGCCGTTGGAGCAGAGTTCTGGAGTGAAGAACGCGTCTTGACGAGCGTAGCGTAGGCCGGCCTCCGGCCCGATGGACCGACCGACGATTGCGAAGAGTCGCTGGTGGATATTATGTGAGATATTCCGAAACCTATCTGTATGTGACTGAATAAGCAATTTTCAAGTCAATGTACCACTGACCACCGAACAGCACAAAGTCCTATTATTCGATCGTAAGATATCATTATCGCTATTAGAACAATGCTAGGCAAGGCCACTACAACAGCATTTAAAGCCTTTGTTTCACCACATCCGATAGTTCCACCTTAATCTCATTTCATAGGTTACTGAGCAGAACAATTCGGGATCAATGCCACAGTGAAACCAAAAAGACGTTTAACGCGCTTCAAATACGAATCTAATTTATTTTAAATCTATTGAAGAAATTCCGTTTTATCTTGACTACTTAATAGATACTGGCCATTTCTATGTAAATAAGACATTGATATTAACATATTATTGATTCGGGACCTCCTTTTTATCCTTTTGCACCATTTAAACGGACTACTCGGAACGGAGAGCAGCGGTGGCTCATTGGTGTGTACTATTGCCTTCCGATCTGGAGTGTGCAGGTTCAAATCCCGCCACGCGCCAAGTATTATTGTATTTTCGAAATTTCTAAATTATATGTACGTTTATCCGACGTTATTGCAGTGAAGTAAAACATCGCGGGGAAACCGACGAAGAAATACCAAAGTTCTTCGTGATGTCGGCCAATCCGCACTAGGCTCGCGTGGACTATTAAGGCCTGTGCATCTTTTACGGGAAGGCTCGGCCCCTCGGTGGGAACGTATATGAGTTGATGATGAAACGAACTACCCTTTGATATTACCCTTTGATATAATTCGACATCCGCAAATTATTAGGCTACACATTTCACGTAAATGAAAGCATTTCACGTGATTTACTAAACACGTTCCTACGCGAATACCTAGCTAGCGCTAAACAGTGACAGTTTAATTATGTTTTGAATATTAAGTAGAAAATTAATCACAGCGTAGTGGTAAATTGAATACGTATTAAAAAAAAAAACATTACGACTAAAATCAAACTAAATGCAACATTAGAAAGAATATATACGATCAACCCAATCTCTTAGACATAATCATCAGCTCATTAAACATCCCCACCGAGGGGCACGAGCCTACCGGTGTAGGGTGTATAGGCCTTAGTCGTCCACGCGGGCCCAGTGCGGATTGGACCACTTCACGTACAACCTTTGAAACTCTTCGCGGGCGTGCGCAGGTTTCCTCACGATGTTTTCCTTCACCGTAATCTCTTAGACGTTTGTAATAAATTCACGCGGGAAACACTTTTAAAATTTTTTTAACAAATTTATTTTTATTTAAAAAAAACTTATAAATAATTGAAATATATTTAACTAATAAGTTAAAGTTTGGTTACAACTTTTTCACGTTGAGCCGTTGGTCACAGCCTCAATGTTAGGATGGTAGTCGTTAACACCAACGATAACACCCTCCAATCCACATTGGATCCCAGTGATGGGTTGCGATCCAATCTCCCCATGGCTTTGCTGTGCGGGAAGGCTTGTGCCCTGCAGTGGAACATTATAGCTTCCTGATGATGATGAATTAGTTCTTAATACTTTTAATCTAATATATTGTTGAATATTCCAACGTGCACCCAATAAATTAACGATCACCTAGCGTCCTAAAAAAACATTGCTAGTTCCAGATGATGATGATGATAGATGCACAATAGTTAATAGTTTTGAATTAAATCCCGTAATGTGTAGCCGGGAATCTCTTTCATCGATCTAAATCTGTATACAAAGATCCGTTAAAACATTACTTTGTTAAACAATAATCAATACTAATATATTGTCATTGCCATAATAACATTAAACAAGGCAATAGCAATCAATAGCAATATTTTAACCCTAAGACCAGCGGGGAGAGTAGTTTTAGTGACATACTCTTATCTGCCGTGACCGTTGGGTGTTTATTTATTTATTTTATTAGGTACACCAACATACAACATATATACCACACACAACACATTAAAAGTACACAATTTCCTTTCAACTTAGACTAGTATTTATGTCAATAACAGGTGTACACAGCGCTTACCGATGAAAACAGTAAAATATATTAAAACCTTAATAAAGGAAAAAATGCAAGGTCCTTAATACCACTGGTGTCATATTTATATTCATATTCTGATATACTATTAATATTGAAAAACCGACAAATTGAATAACCTTAGGTGAATTTCCGAATAAAACTATAGGTGAGGCAGCCAGTATGCGATTTTCACACTAATCCTACGCTTGGAAATGGTTATGTATAAGTAAATTGTTTTTTGAATGTAGAATGAAAGAAGGTTACTAAGTTAACGATAAACTTATTGTGTACCCAATAAGTTTATAAAAAAGTAAAATTATTTATAATTATATTTAAACAAATAAAAAATTGAAGATTGCGTATATGAAATGAGAAAATAATTATAACAAAATAGGTATGAGATGTATGGTGTCCCAGTTACCAGTGTTATCTTTAGGACCCAAGGCCACCTCACCAACTCCTAATGCATCCTGCTATTGCAGCATAATGGTAATGTGTCAACAATAACACAAATTGTCAACAGATCTCCTCCTCATCACATTATAGTGAATACTCACTATGCCCCGCGTGTTACCCGCAGTATAAGACATTTCCCGCAGTAAAACGTAGCCAATGAGTGTTAATTCAGGGTGTCATCTATCTCCGTACTAAATTTCAGATTCAGATTAACGTAGCGTTGTGTGTACAGATTATATTAAACAATTGCGGTACTGCTGGACGTGTAGATTCTGATCGGTGGGAGGTGAAGTTATTAGGGCGGTTTATTAGCCATATTGAGTCCGGAATAATAATAAACCTAGCATAATGAAAGTTTTAAAAACTTTTTCGAGCTAACTTAAAGGTCGTTAAAGGTCTTTAACGTTTATGTGTATGCTTAGAAACCCAATAAAGTTACGCTAACTGAAGCCTACCTGAACCACGTATAATCGCGCCGGCCGCCACCGACCGTAAACTCCTATACAATTTTCAGTCACGTTCCCTAAATACTTGCTGTTTTATTTATATCCCACTCAAAGGGTTGGTTTTGTGTTGTGACACAAAAGAATCTAAAGCAGAAAGAAAGGGACTACGGACCTTTAAGATTGATTCAAGTCATTTATACTATTGTTTAGTTTGTTTCTTATTTCAAATAAGGTTTGGACTCGGAGGGAATATTCAAAGTTCATATTATGTTATTTAAAAACTTAGTCAGTTTATGTAAAATTTTATAAAAATATAGTTACTAAAACGCAATTGTAAAAAGCATTTAAAAATTCGATTAGTAACTATAGATGAAAATTAGAGGAAACAATGCGCCCAGTATTTACATATAAATGCCGGCGAATCGATTAACCTTTGCGAATTAAAAGGAAGAGAAAATCTGCAACAGTAAAAAGCGGCGAGATTAAAAAGGCAAATTAAAAACTCATCTGCGACCAACAGGCAGGAAGACAGTAATAATGGTATTTAGAGAGGCGAGGCGAGGTTAGGTACAGAGTGAGTAGATGTCAGACTCGCCGAGAAACTTATTGCAACTTGTTTACTCTCCGTCTTCGGCGCCCTTTGTTCTCCAACAACTTTGCAGACGCCCGCGGACAGTTACTCCCTATAAATATAATTTACATTTATTATTCAGAGAAGCAGGAACAAAATAATAGGCTCAATGTAACTCGCTTTAGCATTAAACGCGGTAAATTTTAAATCTATTTTAAGGTGAACACTTTGTATTTTATTAATGATGATACCCGATACCTGCAGTGATCTAAAGAGTTATTTACTTTGAAGGTATTATGCTGGCAATAAAGTAGCATTTTGCTTTCGCTTGAAAGTGGTCGTAAAAATGTTTACAGCGACAGAGTACGAAAGATCAACAGTATTTCAAGCATACACACTCATGCCGTGAGTACCAAGTCAAACCTCTGGAAAACGTTTCGTGTACTTTTAGGAAATCGTTGAAACTTAAAACTCACTCACCTATTTACTGTTAGACAAAGTGGTCGTCAACCACTTTGTCTAACAGTAAATGGAACTCATTTCAGCCAAACTTAAGTATTCAAGGCTAGCCCGTTTTTATAAAGATATCCAACCAAAAACATTCTGTAAAAAATCTAGCCAAGTCTCGATGGAGCTGCTTGATTATCTCTAAAAAGTAATGAAACAAGACAAAGACGTGTCAAGTCTAAGGTTCCTTACTGCAATTAATTAATTATTATGGTTAATGTTGTGTGACTTGGCCGTTGAAGAGTACACAAGGATACAAACTAGGTGATTCATGACACCATTGCACCAATCTGTCGCCAGAACCGCTACCCATTGACGGTACAAATTTGCCACTTGGAAACGGTGATTCAATAGCCATCGATTGTAGGCTCGATAAAGCCACTAACGTATAAAGGTATAACGTATAACGTACGGTATAACGTAAAATCATCCTAAACGAATCGACGGATCTTAATATATGAGGTGTCGTCAAATTTGTCTTCATAACGCTTTTTATGTTTTAATGTACCTAGTGTCGCTGGGTAAATGCCATTTAGTATGTTTGAAATTTTTTTTTGTCGAATCCCGTTAAGTGTGAAAACTGTTTTTCGACTCAACGATGCTTTGTTTATAAATGTTTAGAGAATTTGTTTGTCTCCCGCCTGCAATACCATGAAAAGAACATTATAATGTTTGCACTATATAGGCTTGTTTTTCCCATTTTCAGTGGGTATTTTAGCTGTCGCGTTTTCTATTTTTTATTTATTTGCCTAACAATTTTCTAAGCGTAATAGTGGGCCTTTTTACGTCACAAAGTGTATAGGATGGTCAAGACGCTCACCCAGTACTGAAGGAAGCTGATAACTGATAGGCATTTATTATCATCCAATACTATACTATCAATGCCTCAATGCGCCCGTCACCCGAGACAACAAATGTTAGGTATTTATACCCGGTAATCATCTCGAACACAAAAGTGCATAACATTCTTATTTTAAGGTATGATATCTGACACTGCAAGTGGTACCTACCTAGACGACTCAGAACCAAGTCCAACGCCTAGTAGACTCGGTATTGAGCTGTGATGTTCTTGGTGGGCCTATGCTCATCAAGGACATCTCTCGCAAAAGCTCTAAGCGAAAGTTTTGGACTATTCATTCCAAAAATAGTAGAGCTCACTAGCAGAGCGAGAGAAACGAGCGCACCCAGGAGTATCGAGCGCACCCGGGAGTATCGAAGCGAAAGTAACAGAATTTATTAATTGACATTAAACCATTCATGGTAATAGTTAAATGAGCAATAACTTAGTGTACGATTATTTATCGCTCAAGTAGGTTCTTGAGTATAAGAGACCCATGCTTCGGCATGATTGAGGTTCATCTTAGTGTAAAACTGGTAAATGTTTAAAGGCAATGTCCATAAGCAGTAACTTTTTGTATACCCTACGGCTAGTAAGTGACTGTTGTCGCCTATAAAGCGCGTATTGATATTGTATTTTGTAGCTGACCAGTGACATGGATTTTTAACTCACTGGACGTCTTATCTACCACCCCGGACACAACTTTAGTAAATTCGAAATAAACGTAATTTAAGTACTCTTTTCCCAAAATCGTGCTCTATAATAATAACACAACATATAAAGATCGCTTAACTTTTTTATGAGCTTTAACCAAAATAAACTATAACAGAGTTTCACATGTTGTTGTTAATATATTTATCTCCAAAAAAAGATTTGAAAAACGGTAACGTATGTTCTTTTTTATGAACTGAAAACACGATACCGTTGTTCAATTAACAAAGAGGCTTTTAAAAAATATAAAGCGTTTGAATATTGAAACCTGCGGGCATACGAATATGCGTAACCGCAACAGGTCAGGATATATAAGAGACGGCTTTATAAATAAATCAAAATCGTTACAAACTTTTTGTTTCAAATATTTAATGTAAATATGATTCCTCAGTTTAGGAAGTCATACTATAAGCCGGAAAATGTATTCCTATATATTCTTAAACAAAGGTTGCCCCAAACCAAGTATCGTTTCAAAATTTCCTTTTGTTGGTGAAGCAAGTACAGCAAAACGATAAATTAAAGAAGACATTGTTCTAAATTCCCTGTTTAACTACTTACTCGTACCTTAGCGTCATTTGAATTATTTAAAAAAAAGAATACTTTAGTTGAGCAGCGTGATTATTTATTTTAGGCTTGAATAAACATAGGCATGATTTTAATAAAGCCGAGATGGTTTTAAGAACCGATCGGTTTTTAAAAGGGGTCATGGGTTGAAGCAACGTGGAATACAAGGGCAGTGACTTGGGCAGATACATAGAAGGGCAGTGATTTTAATGTTAGTAAGGACAGGCTAAATTACCGGATTATCGGAAAGTAAAGATCATATAAATTTACTTACTTTTATTTGGCGGGTGTTATACAAAACCACAAAAGAGGCTAAAAGGCGGTATGACAATATCAACGGGTAATATCCTAAGCTCAAATTGAATTATGTGAAACTTTTGTAACTGTTACAGTAGTTGAAATATTCTATGCATATCAAAAAAATTGGAATGTCTGTTTATAATATCGAAATGACTGTTTTTTTTCTACATGCATATACGGTATATATACGATACAACTATCAAAAAATATGTTTTTTTTGTCTGTCTGTTAGTTACGGTTAATCTCTAAAATAGCTGGACCAATTTTGATGGGACTCATATTGGCAGGTAGCTGATGATGTAATAAGGAAAAATATTGGCTTCTTTTATTTTGAAATAAGTAACTTTTTATTTTATAACATAAGGTAATGTTGTACAGCGTGGAACACATTTCACGTCGTGTGAGCTGCGCGCCATAACTTAACTTCACGCCGCGAATTTAATAATTTTTATAAGGATACTTGACAGACTGGATAATTACATAGACTTCTTTTTACTGCGGGAGAATATCTTATACCGCACGTAATACTACAGGCACAGCAAGTGAGCCCTTGGTGTAGTAGGCGACATCGCAACCATTACACCATAAATGGGACGTCAAAGTATCGCATTGGTTCACAGTATCGATTCCTTATTTGAACAATTTTGTTTATAAAACTGGTTTTATCTGCCTTGTTTTTAGATGATTTGTGGCCTCGTGGCGTGTGATATAATCACCGTGATATGGACAATGTTTGTCTGTTGTGTGCCATGTGCATTGAAAAAAAACCAACGACATTTATTCTTTACATGCAATCACTACAGTCACAAGAAAACGAGGAGCAAATTTATGGATAGTAATAAAGCTAAATCAATCGGACTGAGGCAGAGGGATCTCCTTCCGTCCCTATCGGACAGCTCGTTGGGGGCTGACCTAATTCATGCTGTGTTGCCATATTAGCCCTTTTGGGGCTAGAACTAGCACTTTTTACTATAGGTTAACTTTATCCCGAAAATGTCTCTCTCTCTCTCTCTCTTCAACCTATCGCAGTCCACTGTTGGACAAAGCTCTCCCCCAGTATGCACCAGATATCCCGGACCTCCGCTTTCCTCATCCAGCCTCTCCAGCGACCCCCCGCAGGTCGAAAAGGGCTATCCAACCCTTTTCCACAGTCTTGAAAATATAACCAAAACGTGAAGTTTTCGCCATACGAACAACTACTTACTCGCTATTTCGTGGGTCGGAAGCCGCTTCTTTTTCGTCGCTCCATAATTATGAAAGCATTTTACACAGAAAATCTTTTGCTGGTTATTGAAGCTTCATCTAGCCCTCTTTGACTTCCCCTAAAGCCCCATTGCTCAAATAAGGGTCGAAACAACAAAGATAAAAAACACCGAATTCGTGTTTGATATAGTCAGTGCACAAGATTTGCCGGTCATTCTATGGGAAACCAATCAGTATTACCACTGAAAATTTTATCAATAATGAATCGATCAACAAAAGGGTCCAGCAAATATAAAGACTACCGCATTTCATAAATAAAACTGATTTATTTTAATGACTATTCACTAGCATTTAAAAGAACGATAGAGCATGTGAAGACCTTAGCTAAAAAGTAACTGACAAGTGGTGAATAAACGTGTGTGTTGACGTGTTTGTAGATATTTGTGTAACTACACTAGAGAACTAGCAAATGTAATGGTTATGTTAGCTAAGAGTCGGTAAATACAAAAAGCATTTTTAGTAAAGTAAAAGAAAACTTTGACTTATTTAACATTTATTTAACTTTACACAATACATTCAGAAGTGCTTAATAAATTAAACTAAATTGCATTTGTATTGAATAAAGAATAGTAAATAAATGCATGCATATCACAAGACCTCATTAAAATTCTGTTTTACCCAAACCCTCATTCCGCAAAAAAACTATATACATGTTCTTAATTTTTATTCAACAGCGAACAGATGTAACATAGTAGGTACCTATAGAAATAAATTCTGCCAACAAATTTCATATGTTGCTATTGTTAGAACGAAATTGACCAACGGGAAAAGAGCGAAAATGTCTTCACAGCTGTAAAGTTGTGTTGAATACAACGTTGCTCGCTAACAATGTGTCGTAATGCCGCTGCACCGGTCGCGTTAAGAGTGCAACTCGGGTGCAATAGCGAAGTCTTGAGAGCAAATCTTTGTTTGAGCGCATTTCACGGGCGAGTGCCTTAGGATATCGACTTAATGAAGAACACTTTGCCATTGGTGGCCCACCACTCTTTAGCACGCCGCCTATTTACCAACTTAATGTTTGGTATCATTTAATACATTAATCGCATAAAGACGGCCATTTTGCTGCCCCGTTTCGTGCTTGTTTTGGTAACATCTTGCCGATTTACTCTTAATATGATCAACGTCGTAATATTTTCGACAAAAACGGGATATGACATATTCATATAAGGATCTATTATTGATATAGAGATTCTTACTTTATTCGTGAAGATAAAGTATATATATAGTATATATGTTATGAATTCGATATAGTATATTTGTTATTTGGTATTGTTTTTAAGTATTAAGTATTTAAAATTTAATCTGATATACGAGGCTGGTAAATGTTAAACCAAAAGAAATCATGTTGTGCTTGTCACCATTAAGTAATAATACATAGCAGATATTAAGCAAGTTTATAATCATTAAAAGGAGGTTAAAAAATACACATAAAAACAATGCTCAAAATCAATGTCTAGGCCACGTGCCCACAACGCCTTGACAATTTTCCAAACAAAATAGTCAAACTACTAGTGGTTGACTATTTGGTTTGTTAGTTGTCAGCCGCTTTAAAAACAAAACGCCGACTCTTTAGTTTTTATGCCAAATAGTTACACTGTTTGGGACTAATAGTAAAGACTTAAGGCCAAGAGTGAACTGCAATAGTTTTGAAAGAGAGATAAATTCGTTGTGTCAAAATTTTTTAATAGATGATGAATTATGCACGCCTTTGGACATCCACGAACAACCAAAAAATTAATTAAACCATGAAGTCCAAAAGTTAGCTACAGTAACAGCGTTGTCTGCAGCAGTCATTAAGTCCTGTAGCGAACAGCTACTTGGGCAAGCAGGACACGACATAAGGTGAACCATCGTTTCGGCCGCTCCACAAAGACAGTCTTAATGAAGACCACACGAAAAACCCCCATCTGGCCAATCTGTCCATACGCCGACCTGTCAAAGTCCAAAGTCTATTTTAAGACTTTCAGGTCGGCCAAGACAATTTATCACCACGTGAAAGCCTCTCATCAAAGGGGACAAAGGGATTAGGCAAAGTAACGATCCCACGAAAAAGCTTTGGTCTCTCAGTTTTCGGATCTATGGCCAGGGACTTGACACATCACTAAACCAGCATGAAGGATATAAACGGATAACGGATCGAAATTCGCTTAAAAGTGTTATGTCAGGGGCGGCGAAACCCAGCCGTGAACTATACAGCTGAAGTTTTGGTGATATACCACAGTCCCCTAATGATTTACAGCGTCTACCACCGAGCATATGCAGGTCGGTCTATCGAGAGTTGAAACCTCCTATACTGAACTCTATGAACATATTTTTATATTGCGCTTTCAAACTAAGATTTCCAAAGGTCACGACACCTAAGACAACGTGAAAATAAGCGGAACACGACCGGATATTACTCTGAAGCTCACACGTGCGTGGGTAATGAATTAAAATTTGCTCTAATGAATAAATTAATTCAGTATAGTGAAATATGTCTTCAATTTTTAATAAAATTATCTTCGGACAGATACGTAGACATTGAAATGAAATCATTACTTTGAGTTACATACTGTACATGTTGACGTCACAGATAGGTTAAAGTTAAAATCTGCAGTTAACTTGCTAACGATGTTACCCATGGACTTATCTCACTCAGAACTTGGCTCCGGCCTTGGCGTGAACATAAATCTTTAGGATTAACTTATAAAGAAACAATAATTATGAAATATCAGTCCAGATTTTTCTGTTATTTTAATCATTATCATCATCATCAAGCCATTAAACGTCCCCACCGAGGGGCACGAGCCGTCCTGTATAGGGTGTATACAGTCCACGTGGGCCCAGTGCGGATTGACCGACTTCACGCACAAACTATGAATCTCTTCGCAGGCGTGCGCAGGTGCCTCACGACGTTTGCCTTTACCGTAAGAGCTTCGGATAACATGCATATAATTCCGAAAATTTAAAAAAACACATTGGTACGTGGCGGGAATTGAACCTGCGCCCTCCTGATCGAAAGGCAACAGTCCACACCATTGAACCACCGACGCTCCTATAATACCATGTACCAATAGACTTAAAGTCTAAACAAAAAAGAAAAACTGTTCCTCTGTTTAAATTTAAATAACTTGAACATATTGATTCCTGTATTTCATGACACGGTTAACTTTATAAAACCATCTAGTTGCACTTTCATCTTGTATTTAAATGAACTGCCATGTTTTGGACCTTTATTAAATCACATTACAGTTATTCAATCCTTCTTTTGGAATGCCAAAAATAATCAAGAACACAACAAATCGACTTACAAACACATATTCCAAGACACAAAGCCGTTTCGCAAGTCAATAGTTGTTCCACAGAATAGTGGCCGTCCGTTTGATAGGCCCATCTCATCTCCATCAGGACTCGACTTAATCAAGTGCACTCGGCCCTCCATTACCTTAACATATTGCCAGCGATTCGCCTCCGTGGACTCCTACTCTATGCTCGCGCTAGCATAAACAAATATAGAGTATTTCGACAGAGACAATTGAAATGAGGCGTCCGTTGTCCTGAAAGCATTCCGTATTTTCATTTTATTACACTCACGCCGTCTATTCGAGCTGGAGGCAAACAACTACTGCGTTTGTTTATTCAAAAGAAGCGGCGTTTATAGGAATCATATTGTTTATTCTAGTTTTGCATAATATGTTTATTATTATTAACTATAATGTTACTCATTACTTATATTCCGTTATTAACAAGTAATGACTTTTTAATATTCCACCTACGCATAATTTAAACAAGTCTTTTAAATAAATAGAAGCCCAATCGGAGTATTTTAATTGGAAAATTTACGATTAAACAGTCTGCGGCTCCAAAATAAACCTGTTATCAGCCAAACAACATGGCACAGCAAACGAAACAGCATTTCCATTTCCCAAAATACACACTTAAATTTCTAAATAGCGTTTTGTTATTTGCACTGGACAAGCAAAACGTTGCGTTTCGATAGTGCATGAGGTCTGACCTACCAAATTATGGAGGCCGTCAAACACAAACGTGTGGTTACAGCATTAATGGAAGCAAACACGCTTATTTATTTTCCATCACATCGGGTGGACGCGTGCAAAAATGCGTTTCAGATCAACGTTTGCCTCTCATTAAACTTCAATCGTATTCAGTTTAATACTGGAAAAAGGGAAATATTTTCGCGGGGTCCGGCCCCGTAGAGGGGAGATAGCACTCGCAAATTAATTCCGGCGCAGGTCTTTGATCTCGGCCGCATTGTCGGCATGTTGTACAAATAGGCACGACCTCCGTTGCCTTATAATTCCTCCGTCCCAGGAGAGGGCTGCTACGGTGGACTGGAATCGCTGAAAGCCATTTAAGCCGTTGCACTACGGTCAATCAACCAGTGTTAGCCGAAATCCACATCAACATTGCATATTACAAAAAAGGAATTGGAATTATTCTTAGGAATTATCACCTCAAAATTAATTAAGAAACGAAATGGGAAAATAAAGCTGCAACTGTTTCAGCAGATGGCGGCACGCCTAATAAACCTCGTTTACCATAAGTTGATTATTATGTGAATTCTATCAATATACTTTGTTGTTTTTTTAAGTTGAAACCTGTTTGAAGTTCATTTACTGTTAAACACATAAATACTTTGTTGTGTATGTACTCGTATCTTTGTATATCGTTAATAACATTTGTACGTGAATAAATGTATAGTTAGTTTGTCTTCAGTCATAAGTAAGTCATATTTAAACTCAGTGATCAATGTAGTTGTCCCACCATTAATTTTCTTTGTTTCACTTTAAGATATTTCGTAAAAAAAACCCTCGCAATTTGACTATTCGGTTTGAAATACACATCGATTCATTACAGTACAACTTTGAATCGATTTCATGCAACGACGTATTAAACAAAATTTTCAAATAATCGATTCTAAAAAATTAATTTTTAAGATGGTCTTTGTCTCATTATGACCATAAGGAATTCACTCAGTGGACATTGCACGTCAATGAAGTAAGCGAATTACTGTAATACAACTAAGTCGAATAGAAAAACAATTATTTATAGGCGTGAACTGTCAAAAAGAAAATAAATAGGTAGTTGGACAAAGTATAACTCCTTGTTTTAGTAATCTCAGTATTAACTTTAGATTGCTTGCACTGGATGTCTTAAGGTCATATACTACAGGGGTAAATAGTGAATGAACCTTTTCCTATTTTCCCAGTTTGGCAAGGATAATGTAACACACTTTAACATTCATATTTTAATGGTTACCAGTACCACATAACGATCTTTAGTGATTGCATTTCAAAATTATTCTAAAATGCCGTAGACTAAACTTGTCTCCGTATCGTATTCAAAGCTTCAACTAAAAGGCGAGTAACTACAGAACATAATTTTTAATTTTAAGTCTAAAAACTGCACTATAAGTAATAACTATTTTCGCAGGTAATTTTTGATAAAACTTCAGGTGTTTATTTCAATTATGATTAAACATTTTCAATATAGGGATTTGCCGTATTATTTCAATTTCTTCGACTTGAAATTATTACTTATAATGTCCATAATGTTTGCATTTACCAGTTACCTACACTTTAGTCAGAGGTCGTCCGTGAGGAAGGTTGTTATTTTTTCAGCCCGTAGAACCTTCGCTCTAGGCCACTCGTGCCTCTCAATAAAAATGCAATGCATTTTCTTAAACATTATAGCCTGAAAATGTAATTCTTGTTGTATGCTATGAGGCATAAGTACTTTTTCTGAAACCTTGGGTATCCAATATAGACTTTTGTTTGATGTCCGATTAGGATTACTGTATCCAAGTTTACCAATGACTTAATTTTTATCAAAACATTATGCTTTTATTAGGGGTGGCCATCGCCCAGCGGTGGACATTTTAAGTTGCAATTATGATGATGATGATATTACTTTGCGACTCTTATTGTAGAGATAATTCGAGCCGTTACCTGCTACGCTAATCTAGCGCGTATTGGTTCGCTAACGCCTTGCTGTTCCACGGGCCCTTAAAAGCTGGTTTGAATTCAAAAAGGCACTAGGAACCCCTATACCCCGTACGACAATGTCGTTAGGCTTATATTATTTTACAATGACTTGGTAAATTAATATATATGAATATAAATACATGAAGAAGTATCATTATCTCATACCCAATTGAAGTAGCAAAATAGACATAAGATTCATGAGATTTCTAATTCGTGATACTCTTTAATAACATACATTCCGATTTGATTACAAGTATGGCAGACATATCAACCCAACCAACCAAATTAAGAAACCAGACAAGTGAATAAAGACTTAAAGAAAGACCAAACCCACTGTGATAGAGTGGACCAAATGAGAAGTAGAATAAAACCTAAGCAATACCGAATACCTGTTCTTATGAATTATTTATAAATCAATGTAAAAGACTCTGAAACCGCAAACTAAAATTGACTGGCGGCCTCCAGCAGAGATCTTTCTTCCGTTTAACAAAGAATATTTGTGAACATTTTAACGAAGTGGCGTACCACCTACAAATAATATTTTTTTTTATCAGTATTATTGTGATATGGATCAGTATCAGTATTTTTTGCCATCCCAATTAACCCACTTTTTTAATAATCTTGTATCATCTCTTGTTAAAAATATAAACAATTTAAAACACTGGTTATTTATGACATAATTACTATAACTTTTGTTTTCTTTCTAGGCCTGAAAATAATTTCTTATATCAAAACTATAACAACACAGGCTTAATAAACGTATCCAAGTAAATATACTTCTATGCTCAAAGGAGAAACAAAGTAAATTATAACATATTTTAGTACATTTAAAGCCGTGAAGGCTCGGGGGTGTAATAACTTCGACGGCAACAGTAAGTTCTGTATGAAATTGAAGATCAAAGAAAGAGAAATAATGAAAGCTTATATCTTCGCTTACATTACTTGATTAAATTTCACGTAGAAAAACACTAATACATATCTTATACTAATATTCGAACAATGGTATAAACTATTCAGTGCGGCGTTCAGTTCAGTGTTCCAGGATCTATTCAAGGGTTTCTTTTTAGTTAATACAAAAGTTTAGTATCTACTGTATGGATTTGCCTAAATTCCCCTTGCAGTTAATGGGGATTGATTCACGACACTGGGATCAAGTGCATAATATGAATTCAAATAAAATAGTGGTTGTACACAAGAAGTCGTGTTAAGAAGTGTTTTAGGAACTAAAATATAATTTTGGTAAAAATTCATATTAAAGAAAGGACGATTTGCACTATGAGTATTTAATTACTTTAAGAACTGTTTTCTTATAATCACTGACATACTACAACAACAGACTTGTTCTCGTACATATTAGTTCGTATTGCATTGGAATTGAACCCTAAATCCTTGGTGTAGTGAACACATCATCATCTTCAGCCCATTTAACGTCCCCACCGAGGGGCACGAGCCTACCCGTAAAGTGGGTAAAGGCCTTAGTCATCCACGCGGGTCCTGTGCGGATTGGCCGACTTCACGCACAATCTTTGAACCTCTTCGCAGGCGTGCGCTGGTTTCCTCACAATGTTTTCCTTCATCGTAAGAGCGTCGGATAACGTACATATGTTATCGAAAATTGGAAAACGCATTGATACGTGGCGGGATTTGAACCTCAGCTCTCCCGGTAGGAGGGCAACAGTCCACACTATTGAGCCACCGACGCTCTATATAGTGAACAACATATTGGCTAATTTATTATATGAATTCTTTAGATACATTAATTAACCAAAACACCGATTAAATAAATGTACAGTGTTCATATATATTTTACGCTGCCTCTTATTGTAACACTTAGTTGCAACAAAAAACAAATGGCTCTTTATAGCAAAAAATAATGTATTTTGATTTATACAGTGACATGTTATGGAGCAAAACGAATAGTATTAAGGAAAATAGCCTTATCACTGATCCGGTTCCCGGGACTCGAATAAAAAATAACAAAGTATCTGTTACACGGGGATAAGCCCGAAAACGGGTAGCATTCAATTCGTCGCCACTATCTCGACGAGCCACAAAAAGATCGCCGTAAGCCCCAAATCTTTGTGCCCAAACTATGGCCCAATGTCTATAGATTTAGGTAACGAGCGTTATAAACTAACCTCTAATGCAAATTTTCGAAAGAAACAATGTTTTATTGTGTTATCATATCAGACCGCATGCCATTGTTGGAAAACGTAATCTTTAAGAGTAAAATATATCATTTACAATAGTTAAATGGGTTTATATCAGAAACGCCGGTTTAAAGCGTCGGGCTGAGGTTCAAATCCCGTAACGTACCAATGTGTTTCCGAATTTTCAAAAATATGTGTACGTTATCCGACGCTCTTACGGTGAAGAAAACATCGTGAGGCAACCTGTGCACGCCTACGAAGAGATTTAAAGGTTGGGCGTAAAGTCGTCCAACCAGCACTGGGCCCGCGTGGGCGACTAAGGCCTAACCACCCTATACGGGTAGGTTCGTGCCCCTCGGTGGGGACGTATAATGAGCTGATGCTGATATCAGAAACTAGTTACAACAAAGCTAGGTGGTAGACTCGATACTGAGTCGTCTAGGTAGGTACGACCGCAGTGCCAGATATCGTCCCGTGAAACAGGAGTGCTATGTACTTTTGTGTTACTAGGTATAAGAAACATTACATCTGTCGTCTCGGGTGTCGGACACAGTGCAGCATTAATGGAGGCAATAATAACTGTCTATCAGTTGTATCAGAGCGGCATTGAAGGAGAACTCCTTCAATGCCGCTCTGTCATGGTTAGGGGTATGACTTACCATCAGGTGAGCGTCCTGACCGTCCTGTACACTTATAATATAAAAAAGCGTTTCCACTGCATGTTGATACCCTTTAGTTGATAGTCAGAAATATATATACTGACGGCAGATTAAAATACAAAAGTCCGCACTCCTACATGTTGTCGTAATTGACACAAAAGGCGGCTAAGCGACAAAACAAGAATATAATTTAGCTGAGTGGTAGGTACACATTGATAAAACTCCGAGCATGGCAAATTATGGCAAAAGCCTTTAAAAACGGTAATGAGGCCCTTAGACCAGCAGTAGACTGTCATGAGCGCATTACTTTAGTAAAGAAGTAATGTGTTAAAGAGCAGGTGACTTATAGCCATGTATGATGGGAACTACTCGTACACAGAAGAGTCACTCATGCACCAATCTAAATTAAATAAACCAATCAAAAGAATTGATTTATGTCAGCAACACTTAATAATTACTCATTCTTTATACAATCAATCCAATTAAAAGTTTATCAGGTAAAGTTCGTATACAAATTCTGCTAAATGTAACTTCTTTGAATTGCAAAATACTTAGCTCATAAGCTGAAAACGTGACGTTTCTATCAGCAAGCCGCGTCTGAAGTTGAAATTTGGACATAAAGTCGACTGTAGGGTTGCCACGTTCATGTAAATTCCCAATAAAGTATTTTGGAGAGTAAGTCGTACACTCTACAGTTCTTATAAAATTACATACGATTGTTCAATATTATTGAAATTGACTTCATGGGAAACAAAGTTTACATATGAAATTATAAGAAGCAACATTATGTCTATTCACCGTTATAACAGATGAAATAATGGCTAATGTTAATAAGAGTACTCTCCCAGCTGATGCACGAATGGACCGCTCTCATTAAAGAGATAGATACCTCAGCCTCACAGAAAACTGGTTGGAAATAACACTTTGTTTTGTCTTTCACCGAGTGTATGAGACTGAAATACTCTACCCTCTTCTAGCAATTTCCTTCACTGAATATTGGAAAGGGTTTGGTAAGATTTGGAGAATTGGGCGTTGACAAGGTTTCAACGTCGCTATGTTGAAAGGTCGGCCCGCTATTGTGTTTCCTTTGGAGCTACGGGTCTCTACAAATGACGGCATCAATTACAATCAGGTGATTCATCTGCTCTTTTAGATGTAACCAATTTAATTTTAAAAATCACATCGACACCCCTGAAAAGTAGCGACACGCGCCGGCGGACGGAGATTTGCGAAACTCAAAAGTGAGCCGGGCGCTCGTCCAGAAGCGCGTTTGCCGGCGTTAGGGTCATAACACACATGCCTTTAAATCGGTAGAGTTAACATCATATAACGATGTACTTATCATACCCATATGTTTCAAGACTGATAGCAGAGGCGTGGAAGTTCAAATAATGAATAAATATTATTTGGTAGATAAATATAGCGCGAGTATTTACTCACCTTTTGCAGATGAAAATTGATTGAAATACCATTTCACTGCAATTGTCATCAAACTAATAATAATGCTAGGTAGCGTAAGAGTTGACTTAGGAATAAAGCATTAGGAATAGTACCGGAAGTAGCACTTTCTCATTAAATATAACCTTGTATAGGTATCAATTTCAGGTCTTTATGGATTTATGGTAATGCAGCTTCACTAAAAGAGTCGTCCTTGAGTTCAACAGAGTAATCGGAATATTTAAAACACTTGCCATAAAAAAATAGTATATTCATTAATCTTTGCTTATCAGTACACTCTATATTCATATACCTACCTACTCCTATAAAAGTATTCCTATACTCGTATGAAAACCATATACAACAGATAAAATTCATTAGCAAATAGAATTTGCAATATCAACATCCCTTCATAGATTTCCACAACTAGATACTTCATATGAAACGGCATCGTATTTGATAAGACAGAATAAAAAAGCAAGCGTTCCTAAATCCCGGTTATGTAAGCACTATCATAACCGAAGCCGTTCTATTTGGGATATTTGCAATAAAGAAAGTTTGCCGGCAGCCAGGCTCCGAGCACTCATTCCAGCCTATTTGGCGGAATGGCGTCGATATCCTTCCGCCAAACAAGCCCATACGAGACTGGACCGTGATCCCGCATTTCATTAGGGTTGTGTTTCAAAAATATGTATGTGACGATCACCACTTACCGAAAGGAAGAACTATTTCGAATGAGCATAATGTATATATTAATTAATGGAAGAACATTTATTGATGCCAATATGTGCGGTTAGGGAAAACCTTAAATCATAATGAGAGCATAAACGCCCGCTGCAAATCTATATAGTCTGTGGTGGTTAATAGGGTAAAGATATTTTACTTAATATCTTATCATCGTAAAATTGGTTTTGCTTATGTTATGACAGTACTTCGTATTTAAAAAAAATGGTATCGTAGTTTCAATTTTTTTTAGAATATCCTATTCATTACTATTTTCCACGTTCATTGAATTCAAGAGTGATCAACACTTGCTCATTTTCTTGAGATTTCATCTTCATTGAGATTTATGAATTAATGTTTTCAGACATCATTGAAAGGAATATTGAAGATGACAGCTTATTTTATTTTGATCAGAAGATAAAATATAAATGTCTACTCAAGTGCCTACTACTAATGCCACTCACTAAATAACAAAATTCACAGCTTCGGAGGCACGAATAATAGAAGGAGCGAGTACAATTATATTAATACCTTCCACGACAAAGCCCCTGTCGTTTCCTTCTTAATCTGATAATAATTGAACTCAATTTCGTTGTTATTATGACAAGCCCTACGGCCGAGCTCTCGTCCACGAGTATTGTGTAACCTGTAACTTATATGTGTATCTTTGTTTATTTCGTAGCCAAATAAAACCTTTGCTATTCTACAAAGGTATAGCGGAAGTTGGTTTAATCAAAACTAAATGATTGCATAATATACTAAACTGATTTAGCCTTATATTACTGACTTTAAATATTTTTGTACCCTACGTGTGATTGTGTAGTGTCAAGTCTAAAAAAATCAACTGTATAATTTGTTTAACTTGAAGTCAGAGTTGGTCAGGTTTTCGATGCGAAATTATTACTTTTAAGTACCTACAAATAATTAAAAGAAATTTTATTGTTATGTAGGTTTAGTTACAAGTCAACGAACGAAAATACTACTAGTTTTATGACCAGCCTTATGCGATTTAACCAAAGGATCTTTAAATCCATACTGATATTATAAATGTGAAGGTATCACTGTCTCTGTCTGTCTGTCTGTTTGTTACGCTTTCACGCCTTAACGGCTGAACGGATTTTATTGAAACTTGGTATGTTGATAGTAGGATATTTTTTTTCAAAAATTCACCCCCTAACCTTCAAATAAGGGAGGAATTATCATATCCGATTTTTTGCAGTTTTAAGGTAGATTTATTTGAAACTTGGTATGTTGATAGAAGGTAACCTAGAATAGGCTTTAGGCTACTTTTTGTCCCGTTTTAACCCCCCACTTTCCTAAAATGGGGTCTGGAAATTAGTATGGAACATTCCGCAATTTTGTAGTACTAAGCTGAAATTTGGTATGCGGACTATTTGTCAGAAACGAAAAAATATAGCATATTTTTTTTTTCTAAAATCCACCTCCAAGCCTATCAAATAGGGGAAGTATCATATCTGATTTTCCGCAGTTTTTAAGGTAGAAAGCTAAAAATTGGTATGAGGGCTGTAAGTCACAAACAATAAATCTTTCATTTATCTTTTTTCGGAAATCGGCCCCAAAAGCCCTAAAAGAGAGGGGAAGGGGGGGATATTATACCAGACTTTTTTCAGTATTATATATATGTCACAAAAATGTAAACCTTTAGAGTTAGGGGGAGGGGATTCCTAAGTATAGTGATATCTATATACATATATGAATTGAATTTTTCAAGACCTACACATTGATACGTGCGGGTGTGTTGCATAAAAAATTTCGAGTTTCAGTTCAATGTAACCTTAAAATATATTAATTTTTCTTCAAGTTTCATGTCGAAATCTTATAGTGGTTCACAGAACACATAATTATACTTACAAAGTTTGAATAGTATAGTACTAATAGTTTCGGAGATAAAAGTGTGACATACGGACGGACAGGTAGGTAGATATTACAAATATACGAAGATTCTGTTTGTGCTATTTGAATACGGAATCCTAAGAATAAATTAAAAAAAGCAAATGCCGACGTTCATACGTGCAGTACGTTAATTTTTTATATTAATCGGATGATAACTAAAAGACGAATTTATTTGAAAAATTTGTAATTATGAAAATTAAGGACTTAAGTTAAATAATTAGTAGGCGTACCATGTACGAATTCCAAATGGTTTACATTTGACTATATGAATTCTGGAAACGCATTGCTTGCGCGGTGTAAACTACTGGCAACGCCATCTATTGACACAATTTGGTGAGTAGTTTACATTGCAACTAGGGTTACCAGATGACAGGAATTTTCCTGACATGTCCAAAATTATAGCTTTCTGTCAGGGAAACAGGGAAAATATGTAATTGTCAGGAATTTTTAATAAAAGAAAAATATGAAATATTAAAATATTATTTATTACGCCCCTACTGCACCTATGCTTAAGTAATCGAACAGAACAGAGGAAAAAAAATATTCTAAAGAGCGGGTATTTACCTACATTTACCCACTCACTAGAAGTCAGGAAATTTATTGCAAAATCAGGGATTTTTTCAGGAAAAATTTTTTTCGGGCTTGGTAACCCTAATTGCAACTAATTTTACTTATATGGCAGATATTAATAGATTTTCTAATATAATTTACATTTTTATAATTTGTAAGCATGAAATAAGCAACAAGTAACGTTAATTAAATATGTTTTATTTACTTGGGCACTTAGTACAGCTTTAATATGAGAAAATAGTGGTTCACCGTTTATGACGTATAAAAAAACTACACACCAGAAATCGTTCAAACTAAATTTCGTTGTTAGATTTTATGGTAATGTACATCATATATTTTTTGGATTTTATCAACCCCATAGTTTAGGAATTAGAGGGACACAATTTTTTCATCTTGGAGGTGTCTCTCAGGCACTCTATTCAATTCATAAAAAAATGATATTAGAAACCTCGATATTATTTTTCAAGCTCTACACATTGATTCCCCACACGTGGGGGTACGATGAAAAAAAAATTGTGTTTCAGTTCAATGTATGGGGAACTCCAATATATATATTTTTTTCTGACTTTCTTATCAAAACTTTATAGCGGTTCACAGGATACATATACTTATAAAGTTTGAATAGTGTGGCGCTCATAGTTTCGGAGAAAAATGGGTGTGACATACGGACGGACAGACATGACGAATCTATAAGGGTTCCGTTTTTTGTTGCAGTGTTTTAATTATTCTGTTCTGTTACCAGGAAAGTGGAGCCATGTTATCCCGACTTTAACGCGAAGCCGCGAGCAAAAGCTAGTATTTATATACACTGAAGTAAAGCAGCACATTAATCCCCGTTTAATTCTACATTAATCAACTGTCACAATATAACGCGATTCACGGTCCATTGGCCATGACAAGTTTGTTCACCATGCGTTCAATTTTCCAGTCTCCTTTGATGCATATTTCAACAATTTGCGATAGTGTATTGGAAGCGAAATTATACTGTACACTGTAATCAAAAGTGAAATTATCACAGATTTAAATGAGGTTTGAGTGCGTATTGTATGTAAAAAACGTTACCAATACCAGAAAATTAATATTTAAACTGAATTGATGAGCCCTAAAGTTTTTCTCAGATGAAAGTTATCGGTGTCTCATAGGCTCCTAGAAATTCAATTCTTTATCTGCTATAATATCTGCGAAAATATTCCTTAGACCTCTAAATTTGTATTGTAAGAACTATTCAGTTGCCTGCCGTACTAGGCCTCCTAAATAAATATCCACTCACACACAATATCTGTAATATGGATACTAAGCAACGAATTAACATACTATATACTTTTTTTTGTAAGTAATACATAATATGAATAGAAACACCCAGACCAATTCAAACAAGCATGGTCATGCACATAAATGTTTGTGTTGCCCGGGAATCCAACCAGAAGCCCTTGGTGTAGTACTCGACACCAATTAGCTCGAAAATCATAAAGTATAACTGCCACAATGTTCCATGCGTATTGATAGTCCGTCCTAGCATTAAATAACGTCCAGCATGATTAACCATATGCAGGTAAGGTGTGAATCCCTGACTACCAAAGTTGAATATCCGGCTTTAAAGGCTCCCAACAAAATTTGTTTTACTACAGCGCTAGATTACAAATTACTGATATCTGTTGCTCTTAGACATTATATGGCCCTCGTTACTTACACTTGTATTTTGGGTTAGGCGTGTTTTACTGTCATTCGGAAAACATGCTTCAATTATTAAGTTTATTTATGAATCAAAGTTGATATCGACAAAAGTTCATTTCTATTTAATTAATCAAAAGACTTTGAAATGTTCCAAAATTCATATAGAGCATATTATATCTCTATTAACTTTGATATCACCGTACATAAACATTGGAACACCTAGTCCATTAGCTAAGCCTGTCTACGAGAAGCCGCGGTAAGCGGATCACAGAATAGGTTTATGCGCCGATAAGAAGCGAAACGAACGCGGGCAAACTTAATGGAAATTTTCACTTAACATTAATAGGAACCGACTCATAACGTTACAAAATTTTACTTTGCATTTTAAATGCGAGTACCAATATACGCTGCGGAAATTTCGCCCTGACGATGTCTTGTAAAATATGCAAATTTAGTATATAGTACATCTACATGAACTATATTTTAAATTTAGCACTAGTGCTACTACTAAAAACCAAAAATTAAAAAGCGATTTATAATATTCGGCAAACTATTAAAATTATTGTGATATTATCTTTACAGGAATTCAGAATATCTATAGGCACTGTTAGTCTTTTAGAAAGAATTTCAATATTTTTGCGTTTAAGTTATAGGTAAAATAGTATCCTATCTGGTAGAACTGGATCCTTTTATCAAAAAGGATCCATTCAAAGGATTATTTTTAGTCATCCGACTAAAAATATAGTGATCTATCTATAAATATAAAAATACGATAAAATGCAAGCACACAGTACTTTCTACTATGATATTTACGCATTTTACTATTAACAATAACTTTCGAGTATGAGTTTATTAACAAACCTGATGGTAAGTGATACCTGCCCATGACAGATGCGGTGTCAAAGAACATCAATGACTTTTAGATATTTTTTTTATCATACAGACTGCACTACGCCTGTCATACGAGACAACAAATGCCCTAGTAATTTCATACGCTGTATATGTCTATTTTCACATAGCACTAAATTGCTTAACACTCCCTATTTCGATGGCACTAATGATGGTTTCACATAACCCACTGTGCTGGACCAGTGCGTGGGTTAAGCTTCTTAGTTGAATAGATTCTTAACATAATGTCGACATTAGATATCGCGGAATTTTTTTACTTCGTTATTTCTATAAACGATTTATATGATCATTTTTCAAGTATATTTAATAATAATGTCGCTGTAGGTAACTACACAAGGTATAAAAATATAGTGTAAGGTCGTAAAAATATGCCGACCTTTTATCTTTATAGTTCTCTCAGGCACGTTCCACCTTTATGCCCTAGTTATTCAATATAAGGTACCTATAAAATATGCACATGTTGTAAGAAACGTTAATCTTGAAAGCTGTGAACAAAATCCTATTTGGTGTACACATAAAATAATAATTGCCTCCATTGATTTGTGATCTCAGCATTCCATTTAAACCTCTGCGAGGTCCACGGGGTGTTGGTTTGAATCCCAAGGTTTCCAACTTTGATAAGTAAATTGCAAGCTGAATCCATTCCAATCTGAATGTACGTTAAGTCGTTAGCATTTTTCGCATTGGATCCACTCGGTGAGTTACGGAAAGTATATATCTTTTTTTTGTTACAAAGTATACCGCCTCATCCCCAAACACATAAGTGCAAAACACTTCTATTTCATGAGACGATATCTGGCACTGCAGTGGCACCTGCAGACTTATGATGACTGAATTGCGACTTAGTTATCACTTATTCTTTTTGTCCCTGTCATGGGTCACTAAAGGGACATTTTTGGTATGTTTTATTTAGGTTTAAATTAACATAAAATTTATTTTATGACTGTCGTCATCTTATCAGGTTCTGCAGAACTTCTCCTTAGAATCAGATCATTGTCTGGAGTATTTGGCACTAGAAGTCAGCAAAATTCTTTAGTAATACTTACACTAGATTCTGTGTAAACTCGTCGTGGAAGAAGTTAGAGCAGAGCTAGCTGAGTCTTGATTCAAAATGATGAAATAACAAACCTCACACGGAGGAAACATTTTGTGTCGAAGATATTATAACAACAGCATCGAATTACTGAAGTATGGATGAAGGTGGGGCGCGCTCAAAGAAACTTGACTTAATGAAGACGCACGCAATAAAAGTTTGTACGACAGGTGTGGTGGAGGAATACGACACGGGTTTCATTTTCAATTTCACAGGAGGGCGTGAGCACCCCCAGCTGGGTACGCTTACGTTTGACTACGACATTGCATGCCTTTCAAATCAATTTTTCAGGGCGATATTTGATTCGCTCACTGCATTTGTGTAAGCTGCATTTTTGAAGTTAGTAATTTAGCAATAAAATACCATTGTACAATTCAGTCAAGTTGAATTCAACGCAACTTGATCATACACACATTGTTCGATTAATTTTAACTTAAAATCTAAAATAAGAATACTTGATATCTAAAACAACATAGGTAATAATATGTTTAAAATAAATTTTGGGCTTAAATCGTCACATTTTTTAAATTATAATCTTACACGAAACTCCCATAACCGAGCGAAGCCACTACAAATAATACATAATAGTTACAGAAGCCGTTATTTTTTTGAATTCAAAAGGATTAATATGTAAGAATTTTAACTACATTTAATCACATAAATAAAGCCTGAACGGCATTAAAAGAACAGCATTTATTATTTGAAAAATGGTTCATATAAAAACTGTTTCATTACAAAGAATGTGTATAAATTAAAAAATATCCGCTCTACTGGCAATTAAGTAAAATCTATACCGAGGTACGAATTCATCCCGACACAGACATGGCAATAAAACCGTTTCACACGTCGACAGAAACATGGCGTGGTTATGTGGCACCACCGAGTCTATAAAAGGCATCTATGTACTCATGTTTTTCATATTGAACATAGGGTCACTGCAACAGCTTGATTAGAATGACGCCCGCGGCCAACGCCCGCTACCTCTGTTATTCCGATTTGCGTTTTGTTCGCCTTTGTTCCAATTACTTCGTAATAGTGCTTCTGAGATTATCCTTCGTTTTGTAATTACTCATTCATTATTATTGTTTATTTATATATATAAAATCGTTCTGTTTTGTTGAATAACAACTCATTAGATAAAATTAATACTCGTTTTAATTAATTAAAATAATTTTGTAATAAATTATTATGTAGGTGAGAAGGGAAAATATAATAAAATATAATTTTAATCATTACTATCATTTTTTAAAGAGTTAGTGATATTCTCTTAAACGAAGGGCTATTACTGGATATAGATCTTTACCATTTGGTGTCAGACATCCCGGTCTTTGACTTTCTTCATCCAGCTTCACAAGTCGTCGGCCCATGAGCCCGTAAGAGCTCTACACAATTCTTATGTCACAAAAATTAACACACATTCATTTAATTTCGAGTATATATCGGGATAAATAATGAACATACAAGCAAATTAACGGTATATGAGTATAATATACATTCTTAGAAATGTACTCTATTTAAGTTTCAACACACGGAGATTGTATGTCCCAGTATTTAACCCTATGCTATCCTGTTCGTCACAACCACAAAACACAGTTTTCCTTAAGTTTTTAAATTCCAGATTCCAATTTCTGTTGAGAATTACTATGGGTACATGTTCGTGTTGTGAATGTAGTTGGGTTTGATTTTCCGAACTTTTTCAGACGCGTAGGTAATCTCGGCGCCCCCACGGGAAAACTGTGGGAGCTCGCGAACGAAATAGGGGTCAAAAAATCTACACGGCCATTCTAAAAAACACATTCTGCTTTGAAAAATGACAGAGCGTATTTATCACGTCCTTTTCGAATGTTGTGCTGGAAATTGTCTTTATTTCATGGATTTATAGTTTGTCTGAAGTAATACTTTCGTATCTCTAATCACAATTATAACAAACCTCTCTCTCTTCAACCTATTGCAGTCCACTGCTGGACATAGGTCTCCCTCATTTTGCGCCAGACATCCCGCTTTTCTCATCCAGCTTCCACCAGCGACCTTTCGCATATCGTTGGTCCATCGGGCCGGAGGGCGTCCTACGCTACGCTTGCCAAGACGCGGTCTCCACTCCAGAACTCGTCTGCTCTAATTCAAATTCACAAATAATGATTCGTAGGACGCCTTGGGATTATACCCAATAGATTGAAGACGGAGTGGTACGGTATTTGGTGTAAAGTACCAATGGACGAAATTTAGTAAAGGGGCTAAATTTCGTCCATTGGTGTATATTTATGGGTTCAAATATAGAAAACCATTGCATTAACAATACAAAATACCCAAATGATTTGATTTTCCCAAAGTTTTTAATGACAACCTAATATTATTGATTTCCTTCAACACTACTTCTGTAATGGTCAGGCAATTACCACCAGGTGAGCGAGCTAACCGTCCCGTTCACTTATAACATAAAAAAGTCAGTATAATGTAATAATAGTACCACAGTTATGTGCAATAGCACACAGGTAATGCTGCATCATGCAGCACATTACCGTGACTTTACTTATGGTATGTTATACACATATAACCATAGGTACACTGGAAGATATAGAACTACATTAAAAAAACCTTGTTTTTTTATTACATAGGTAGGCAAACGAGCAGACGGTTAACGGTAAATGATACTTCCGCCCGTAGACAATAGTAATCCGAAGAAGCAATGTATTGGCAAACTATGATAAGGGAGCAGCAAAATAAGGACACTGTAGGAGGTTTCTTGCCTCTGGTGATCTCACTCTCTCAGCGAAACACAACGTAAAGAGTTGTTTTATACTGGTTTTGCCATGACCGTGGAGGGATCACTCCGGTAATAATTCTAAATACACCGCTTTCAAAAAGTTCAGCGCAATTCCTTCAATGCGATGTTTCAAATGACAAAGGTTGCACAGTTTCAATGGAACGGTACTGAACTGTCGCGGGTGCATCACGAAAATGTTGAGCACACACGCGTATTAAAAACCCGACCCCGACCACCGAGCAATCTGCACCCAACACCCGCCGCGAACGAAGATGCAACGTACTGCATAAATGGCATTTGCATTCATTCGTCGGGCTGATATGTTATTATCCTGCAATGTATTGCCGACATTGGTACGTCGATGCAACAACAAGTAATATTGCTGCGAGTGTAACAGACGTATTCGGTAAAGCACTTCGAGCAAACGGGTAATATTATGTATTTTGAGACGAATTTCGGCGCTAAAATTACAGGCCTTCCTCGTAACGACACTTTTGTGTAAGTTATGACATTGTTCAAATAATAAATTATACACATTATATATAAGAGCGTCCGTGACTCATTGGTGTAGCTGTTACCTTCCGATCTGGAGAACACAGGTTCAAACACCGCCACGTACCAAAGTAATTTTGAATTGTCGAAATTATATGTACGTAATCCGACGCTTTACGGTGAAGGTAAACGCCTGCGAAGAGATTCAAAGGTTGTGCGGGAAGTCGACTAATCTGCACTGGGCCCGCGTGGACAACTAAGGTCTATACACCCTATACGGGTAGGCTCGTGCCCCTCGATGGGGGACGTTTCATGAGCTTATGATGATGAATAAATTATAATATTATAGATATCGGTAGCGGAAACTGGCTTACGGTTTCCTATGGACTACTGAAAAGGGACCCCTAGAATTTTGCGAGACACAATTGCTAGCGAAAAAATTATGACGACCTTAGTCCTACCTACTCTTGATTTTGAGCTTCTTACATATATTATTATTCTCAGACAACGTAGTCTCGTTCTAAATTGAGATCTAAACTGATTTTGTGTTGGCTCATTTATTGTATTTTAATTGTTTAGTTTTATTAAGCATTCGGGTTTTCTTTTGTATACAATTTTTATTTGTGAGGACCTATAAAATTGGCTACCTGTTGTTATTTGTGCATATTTTTGTGTTTCGTTGCTAAAATAAATAAATAAAAGTGTATATTATGTAATAAGCATTTCTATACTCTAGCTTTTTTAAAACATATACATATAATTTTATACATGGAAAGCACTCTTAACAATAAAAAAATAATACATGTAAACACAAATCACTGGGTGTCAGCTGTATTTAGCCAAAACTGAGAAATTATGCACGAATACTATTATTTTAAACAATAGTATAATGAACTTTTAGTTGATACTAGTGTTGCCGCTCGATAGTCGACTATCGATAGTTGGACAAAAGCAATAGTATTAATGCTATCGAGTATCGATCGGCCTCAATAGTTCAGCGCAAAAGTATTGGTACACTGAAATACTATCGACAGTATCAGCTTTGTAAATTACACTAACTATCGATACTGTCGATATTTTTGCACTCTCGATAGGCAACCTTTTATCAATAGTATTTCCACGGTCGATAGTACCGATACTATCGATAGTTGATGTAATTTTCAAATCCGATACTGAATTTTATGTTGAGCTACGATACTATCGAAGGCCAAAACGCCGAAGCGCTTTTTTCAAGTATCAAAATTCATTATTGTACTTTACTTTGGTATTTTAAATGTTTTTTTTTGTATTTCATTTCGGCGTTCATAAGTGCTTTTTGTAAGCCTAATCTGATTAAATGAATTTTGACTTTGACTTTAATTATCGATAGTATTGCAGAGTATCAATACTTATTGCGCTAGACTAAGCTCTCGATAGTATCAATAGGTCTATCAATAGCATAGATGATTTTCGAGGTCAACTATCTATAGTTCAACTATTGATAGTTCGACAATACTGGTTAGGACGTATTACTTAGGGATAATTCTACCGTCAACAAAAGCTTGTCCCTGGTATTAGTTAAGCATAACCCTTACAATCACAATATTACGATAAATACGTCTACCATATTTATAACTACCTCATTGGGGTTTGGTTTTGCTATAATATAATTGTTAATGTAACATTATCACCGATGTGTCTCTAACGAGTACGTGTTATTCAATCAATTTCACTTCCTAGAATCACAGAGTTCGTATCCAATTTAATATTCTACACTCGTAGACAGAATAATTGTACCTAAGGATTTCATAATTGTTTAAGACAGGATCCTGTCTCCGTTCAACATAGTGAATTTAATTCAAATCTATTGTCACATTGAATCTTTGAAGAGCACATGGATTAAAGCCGGGCTTGTCATCTGCAGTTTAATGCAATAAGTCTAGGCATCTGGGGCTTTGAACCTGTTGAGTGTATTGCTCATTTACGATTCTTTCTTATGAAATTGAGGCACGAACATAAGACCTTTGACTTAAAAAACTCACGTATCACAGGTACTTCACATATATTACTTTCTTTACTTGTAAAGAAACACTCACTCACATTTCTCATTTAGACAAAAAATAAGTTTAATAAAATTACTTAAATTCGAAATTTCGGATATGATTAAGGTAGGTATTGCATCTGACATGTGTCCAACATACAAATGTGATTCCCGCCCAATGTATGGAATTCAAAACAAGCTTGTTAATTGCAAAATACAATTATAAATTACGTACGTCATGCAAGACCCACTAATTAAAGTTGCCTCAGTCTTGCACGTGATACCTGTGTCATCCCTCCGACAGTCTCTGAATTTATTATTGAAATCTCAATACATAAACCCAAACGTAGGGAACATTCTGTGCCGTTCAAATGAACTCGCCAAATTTTAATTACTTCATAGTACAAAATTTATGTATTATAACTTTACATTCACACTGTATGTGTGTTATGTATATTACGGATTTTAAAGTTTTTCAGGTGCCCTAGGGTTTATTTAAATAAAAGAGCGTAAGTGGCTCAATGGTGTGGACTGTTGCCTTCTGATGGGGAGCGCAAAGGTTCAAATCCAGCCACGTACCAATATCTTTTCGAAATTATATGTACGTTATCCGATCCGACGCTCTTACGGTAAAGGAAAACATCGTGAGGAAACCTGCGTACGCCTGCTAGGATATTCAATGGTTATACGTGAAGTCGACCAATCCACTCTGGGCCCGCGTAGACGACTAAGGCCTTTGAACCCTTAACGGGTAGGCTCCTGCCCCTTGGTGGGGACATTTATAGAGGGTAATTAGAACCCTTTCACCTTCTTCACGATAGTAAAAGTATTTTTTATTGAATAGGATACAAACGAACATACGGTTCAACGGATGGCTGACTGATGACTTTTCCACCAATAAACATAAGATTAAACCTATCCATCCTATACGTTATACACTTACCATTCCGATTTCAGATTTTTCCGGATGGGCTTTTCGCTTTTGGGAGCCAATTTCCTTTACAGC
Organism: Leucinodes orbonalis; assembly: GCA_019425675.1. Classification (NCBI taxonomy): domain Eukaryota; kingdom Metazoa; phylum Arthropoda; class Insecta; order Lepidoptera; family Crambidae; genus Leucinodes; species Leucinodes orbonalis. The sequence goes on along the minus strand of PQWD01002718.1, from coordinate 443,974 downwards.
TTCACCGGGCAAGTGGCGAACGTAGAAAATTCTCAGCCCAATCAATAAATTAGTTATATTTTATTATTGCTTCGTTACGGGTAATACTCATTGAAATGACTTCACTCACACCTGCTCCCAATTTAGCAACTACATTTCGTATGACGCAGGGTATAAAGCAGTAGTAGTTATTTACAATCAAGTGACATGCCTGTTTATTTGAAACTTATTTCCTCAAAAAAATAACATATCCCAAAAATATTTCGTCAATGTTGCGTTTGAATTTAACCTCGTTCAGGACCGGCGTTTAATAACATCTACCCGAAATAAAAGAGTAGCCAGTTAGGTTGTTTTTTATAGACGAGACCTATTGACAAAAACTAAACCAGCCACAGTCGGTGAAGCGGACTCGTGTGGAACATTGCATGTCAAAGCGGGGAGAATGACAGACAGGACTCGATATTGTAGTATTTACCTTGTTTGTTTTAGAGCGTACCTAAAAGAAAAATACAAAACCCTTAATGGATAACTTTATATTGTCTGACTATCCATCTCTCATAAGTCTTTATTTTAAAACGTAGTCGTAGATTTAAAGACTATAAAGACGACCAACTTAATATTAAAAAGTGACTGTCGAAATGAACCGTCGCTTTGTTACCACGTTTATTTGTAATGCTAGTGACTCGATAGCAGTATTTATTTATGGAAAAAAAGTTACGTTGTCTGCATAATTTAACCTATAGCGCAAACACAGCTCTAATAAATGTAGCTCTATAAAATAACTTCTATGGCGGGAGAAATAGCCAAGAATATGGTTACGTTAGTAAACTGACGACCTTGTTAACTAACACGACTAAAATAAAATACTTTCTTTTCCTTTTCATCTTGTGTTCCACTATTTACACGTTTTATAGATGCGGTCCCTAAACATAATTTTTATACTTTTGACATGTCAATAAAACCTATCTTATTGCAAACTTTACCTTCGTAACAAAAAAAAACATATAAACTTTTTACTCGCTATTTAATATGTATACAGGCCATACGCTTCAAAATCTAGTGCATTGAAGCATGCCTTTTCAATACAAACAGACGCTATTAGTGAACTCACCCAAAAATCGGGCTTTGGGAGTTCATTCATAATTAGCTCGCAGCTTAATGGCCGGCTGAAAACCCGGTTTAGCCGGTCCGAGTGCAATACTAAACCATGTTATTTTTTTATTCTTGTATGGACTTATAGTTTAAGCGTTGTGCTTGAATAGCTAGTTTATCAGGGGGGCATTGAAATATAATCCCACGTGATACACATAGTGTAGTTCACCCAATTTTTCCAATAAAAAAAACTGCAATGAGTATAGCCATGACATCCATTGCTAAACTGAAGCCCAATGATTTTCAACATGTAGAGGTCTCGTACCGTAGCTCGTGTTAGTAGTTATACAGAGCCTCGATTGGTATAAATATCAAACACCTGTCAAAGCAGCACCTACAAAAAAGGTTGGCTGTTAAGAACACCGTCACTGAACAAGTCTCAATCAACTGACTGAGTAAAAATACAAAAAAAAAACCTTGTTTCAAAAGCTTCGGCAGTCGTCCCAATACATGCCTTTTCAATGCGGGGTACTATTGACAACCTCACCCAAAATCCGGCGCGGATTTGGGCGGTCCACTGGTAATTAGCGCGCGCACTAATGGGCGTCAGCCCGTCTGAAAGTTGGCCCTTCACCCGCCCGATCCGTATGTAAATACTGCGCATTGTTAATTTTATTTTCCCGCTGCACTGCACTTCGATGGACTGTAAATAGGCGGGAGTGCTGATAAAAACTGCGATACGTCATGTAACGCACCGTTAACATATATATTATAATTTTGTATATATAAAGATTTTATATATATATGAGTTTTTTATAATTCCTATCCTTGGTTACCATTTACCATACCATTGGTTAACACATACCAAACACAGTATCTATTTTTTTTCATCTTTGGATCTTGACTGTAAGAAATCTTAAAATATCCAAATCCTGAAGATATATCACGGTTGGACAGTAAAAAATCTATTATTTGTGGGGACAGTTTCCTTGGCACGAACTCTTTGATCGTGTATGGAGGGCATCGGGAATACTTCGCATTAATTATGAAGTCTCATTTATGCGATGCCTTCGCTTATGCCTTCTTGGAATTCGGATTCAAAATAAACATAATAAAATGGTAAACTTAGTAAACTGGTATTTCAATAATTTCAGTATAGTCAGATTTTATGCAGTTCAAGTTTTCTAATTATGAAACAAAACAGGTTGAACGCAGATCTTATGTCTTACTGTGGCAATAGGATCCTGATTCTCTCCACTTTGAAATTCAGACGGAGCTTATCAAAACATCGCCGTATATTTTTTTCTAAGCAATAACCGATTTGCTGTAAATCAATACCGAAATGGTGGATATTTTTGTTACAATTCGAAAATCCTTTAGCTGTATATTGTATTAATGTCTTGGTGGTATTATTGAGTAGTAAATTGTATAATATATTTGCACGGTTTCTGTCAAACACAGTGGAAGGACTTCCTAAATCAGATTCGGTCAATAATTTGAATAAAATCAATTACATCGGAGCAGACAGACATCTTGTGATCTCTCTGGACACAAGATGCGATGTCACCTTGGTCTATCCATAATCTCGATTATCGCAAATGACGGAAACATAAAAAATACATTAAAATAAATAAATATCCACTGAAATTCAAACAGGGCCTAGGTTAAGCGTGAAGCTTGTAGTATGGGTACGAAATAACTGGTAAGCTTACTTTAAAACTTTTTTAAACGTTAATAATATACCTACAAGGAAACACCCAGAACAATACAAACAGACATGTTCATGCATACAAGTGTTTGTACTGCCTGGGGATCAAATCCGGAACCTTTGGTATAGTACCCTACGTCTCAACCATTACACGAAATGGCTAGTCGTTTTAAATACGATGTCAGTTTATTCGTAATACTAGTTTTCTACATTATTTGTTAACGGCTAAAGCTTAAGACAAAACTATAAATAATAGTGTTATGTGTGTACATATTTTGTGAAACTACTCTACCATAAACCTAGTTGACCAGTGTGGTGTAATAGTTGAGACTTAAACGCATACCCCAACATGATATTATACCTTTATAACTTTTCAGATGAGAATGGAAATTGTAATAACCGTCCCACAATTAAAAAAACGGTGGAGACTAAACTAACGAAATGTCTATTTTCTTTATCATGTTATGATTATCCAATGAAATACACATTGTAAAAACATTACATACTAAGTTATATTTGTTAAAGCAAAAATGTAACACCTTTTAGATAAGCAAGAGTGTAGTCTCCTGACACAGGCATATTCTGCTTAATAGGTGACTACGACAACTTTTCTGTAAATGTAAAAAAATGCTGAAGAAATAAAGATATTTATTAATTATTCCATCCTCGTCAGTGCCACTTTTAGTACTTGTCTAAATAGGATCTTTCCTGAAAAATGAATCTCATTTTTCCAGAAATTAGTGCTTTTATTTCAGTTCGCAATTTTGTTTAGATATTTGTCAGGCTAGCAAATTTTATAGCAACATTGCAAAGTTTAATCCAACATCCAGCGCTTGTATAAATGGTATCCTCAGAACTGTTAGTGTAATAAGCAGTTAGAGCATCTGCAGTTGAGGCGGCAATCACTGGGGATAACTCTTGCGCCGACATGGAATTCGCCGTCTAGACTAAGCTTAAACACTACTTGATGCTCCGTAATAGTGACGCTTCACAGAGGTTAATCTACGACTGTTTTATTCATTATATTAGATCTCACAAAGGTAGTACACATAAATTGCGCTAAATTTTCCTATGTCGTTATTTTAATTTGTACAAATAACACAAATAAAAATTTTATAGATTACTTTATTGGATGGACCATACACAATATCAAAACCAATTTCTAGTAATTTAAACATATATTTAATCAAAAATTGCCAAATTGAATTATTTAAATGCATGAAGTTATTGTAAAATTATACAAGACTTATCCCACAGTGGGATGTAAGCCTTGTGTCTAAATCAAACCGAAAAAAATAAATACGTCAAAATACTGGACCTTTTAGCATACATATACGATGTTTCATTTAGATTATGAATTGATTTCTAACCAAAATAACAACTATTCCGGTATGACGTATCAATCCAACCCATCGCGAAAAGTGAACTGGAAACGAAACCTATCAACAAGTAAACAAGTGTTTGCAAACTTTAATCCGAACACGCTTAAGAGACATCGCCGTGACCGATCGCCGGCGATTTACAACCAAAGCTTGTAGTGGCTCGATTTCCTTTCAAATCTGAGCCGATAAATTCTGCTCCCTCTTATTTACCGTTAGATCGACAATGTAGATGTTTTTCCTTATAGTAAACGCGATAGGGATGCAGTAAGTGATGTTTATAAATTACAAGAACTATTTTATATCGAACCTCATTAGAGAAAAATGATATCGTATTTAATACGTACATTATGCACTTACGTAAAACATACAGCAGTTTCTTGTAAATGCCAATTTTTTTTTTTAGATAACATGTAATAAAAGTAAGATGAGAAACTCAATAATAAACTGCTAAAGGAAAAGTTATTTATAACAAATAATTGTAATGTAATTCCATCTCGTTTCCAATTTAAAAAATAAATTTAATTATTGGCCGTTTTTACCTCTAAATTTCTAAAGTTACATTAAACCAATTTTCATTCAATAAATAAGTAATAATATAAGGCTGAATTGTCAAATATTGTTACGTGGTTTGTTTGTCAATAATGCTTTTTTTAAAAAAATAACAATGTGTTACTTTCCAAGTCTGTTATTAATTGATTATTTTAGAACTTTCCTAGCTTTGTCATATTTAAAATGATATAGTATAGTTATAGTTACAAAACTGTATTGAAGTTTCAGTGTAATGATAAGGACTTTCATCCGTTCGCAGTTTCAATTCGGCAAAATGCAATTCGGTTTTAATATAATGAATGAGAATGAATACAAATTCACCATACCAGCGAGTGACACATGCGTAATCTACATTACTGAAATGTAGTTTTGTAATTTTATGTTCGTATTTTTTTATCAGCTCTTAAATATTATTTAGTATTTATTACAGAAACATGATAATTTTTTACTGACATACACATATTATATGTTATGATGTAATAAATTTAATAGTGAGCGTTTTAAATCTCTTTTTGAATACTGCAATGGGTTCAAATTGGATATGCGCCGAATATTTATGTGGTATTCGGCATCTTTTCCACTATTTGTATTCGGCCGAAACATTCGGTCTTGTTTTCTAAGCATTCCTATTAACTTAGGTCTTGAAGTCAAGGTACAACTAAAAGACAAAGCTTCTTAAGGCAGATTCATTAAAGGTCCATCATAAGCCAAGGAAAAATATCTACGTCTTAACTTTTTGCTAAGTATGTAACTTTATATGAACAATTATTATTAACCTTACCTTTATAAAATCGTCATTTTTTGAAATTTCAATAAAATTCACATTTCTATCTAAAACTTAAATGAAGTTGGTGTTGTTATAGATTGATGTAATTCAACATTTTTATTTATACCTCAAATGATTTTTTAATGAATCCACTAATATAATAATAAATAATCACCCTATACGGGTAGGTAACAGGCGGTGAGCTATTTAATGAGCTGGAGATGATGAATAATAAATATCGACTGACATTCACACAGCGACATCTAGCCCTAGTTAAGCGTAAAGCCTGTATTATGGATACTAAACAACGGATAAACATACTTATATACATTTTTTTGTAAATACTTACACAGAAAACATCCAGACCATTACAAACAGACATGTTCGATGGATCGAACCCGGAACCCTTGGTATTGCAGTCGACGTCTCAACCACTTCTCCAAATGGGTCGTATGTGTTTGTATATATATGACGACCTATTTGGTGTAGCGATAACAACAGAGCAGAGAAACACTATAAAGTAATAGACATCATAAATTTTAAAAAAGAATAAGCAAAAAGAAACATACTGTATATTGTAATATTTATAAATAATATAATTAATGTTGAATTTTGGTGCAAAAACACCAAGCTCTTGCAGTAAAACAATTTGGTAAACCGAATAATTCAGCTGAATTAGATGAAAGAAAGAAAAACTATTTATTGACCTTTACAATAAAAAATACACAGTCGAGAAAAAACATTACATATTACTACGCACTTATTTTTTAGAATTCCGGTTCGGCAAAGGTTAAACCGAATAATATTCTGTATTCGGTGTAACTACTATTCAGCGCTTCTATAGTTCAAATAGAACATTCAATGTCCCAACTTGAAACATAATATTTATTTTCATAGTTAATTTACTTTACTTATTTATTATTTAGCAATTTCTATGAACTGAGTCTTATAATCCTACTCAACAAAAACTACGTCATTTTCTATCGGATAACACAGGACTACTTTCGAGGTAAGATATTTTATGCAGTCCTTTGGATAGGTCACACGCTTGACTTTATGTTTAAGGCTCATCTAAATGCATGGCAGAAGACCGCATGTTAGAAAGCAGACCCCAAATTCAAATTACCTCGTTCCCAACAAGAGGTCGCAATATCTCCAGAAAAAAAATACCTTGGAATTAACAAATGGAAATTTTAGTACACGCCGATGAATTTCAAGGGTTTTGTGCCTTCATAAGGTTTTTATATACACGGAAAAATGTGATGGTTCAAGCAAATGCCAAAAGAAAATAACATAGACAAAATAATGGAAGTAGGACATGTAAGAATTATGAATCTGACTTAGCGCAAACAAGTAGAACAAGGACACAAATATTATACTTTGTGGCTTCTTTGTCAACTAGTATTATTTGGTATTACAAAAATATCGTCTGCCGACGCTCTTACGTGAAGGAAAACATCGTGAGTAAACCTGCGCACGCCTGCGAAGATATTCAAAGGTTGTGTGTGAAATCGGCCAATCCGCACTGGGCCCACGTAGACTACTAAGGCCTAAACACCCTTTACAGGTAGGCTCGTGCCTCTCAGTGGAGACGTTTAAATGAGCTGATAATGATCACGAAAATGTGGTAAACATGTTTCCTTGATCACTTTTAGCTTTAGTTTATAATGGGTGTTATTTAAATGGTTAGCATAGTATCAGTATTTTTGAATGCTTTAATATCTGTCTGCAGAAATAGCTTATTAGTCAGCAACTCATGGCCAGCAAACATTTCAAAATCAATCAACAATTTATGTCGTTCTGGATGACTGCTATTATTTTTGTACTGCATATGAATTATTTAAAAATCAATAAGCTGTTCCTGTTTTATCAAATTTTGGTAAGCACTCAGAGATTAAGCAAAAAAAACACTTAGAGCTGCAAAATTTAAACGTAGCACTTGTCATGCGCAATTGTGATTTTGATTGTTTTTCGAATCAGTCTCATATTCTAGACTGGCCTTTAAATAATTTATTATTTCAAATTAGTGTCCAATGGCTATTCAAAGTATCTGTCAATAAAGACAAATAATTTAAGTAAGACATAGTTAACGTTCACTTCGAGGTAGATATAGGATCCAATTTTGCCGGGTGTTCATAGAGAGCGGGCGCCCCCGCGGCACCCAATCAGCCGCAAAGGAAATTAAACTGTTGAATTATTAAGGGCCCCCGTGAAAATAATATGCCCCTATTGGCCCTCTTTACCATCTCTGAGCCACATTAAATATTGAAAGCAATTTCTGTTTCCTGAGACTCAGCTTTGGAAACTACGAAATGAGAAGGTATAAGCCCTAATATAATACGCACAGATACGTTCACAGTTTGCTTCATCATACTGGACTTGCTTTGTCCTTTTTTAAATGTATCAAAATACAAGAACTAGTGAACAAAAAATTATTCACAATTTCAGGTTTGAATAAGTTAAAAAGCAAATTTAAGAAGCTTTTGTAGGTATCAAGTAAGTTATCATGGTAACAAAACAAAGAGTAACTTCACTGGTATAAAATAAATATACTTCCCTTAATTGATTCTTAAATATACTCCGCGGTGTTAATTTGTTATCTTTTCAATTAAACCCGAATAGAAGTTTATTAGGTACCTTTAACCCTTCGGACTATTTATCACGGGCTTGTTACAAAAGTTTAGTAAGTGGAAAGAGTGCTCACAGAGGACCCCTGTGTCGTCCCTCTTCAAGATTGATGGTTCCCTCAGTCATTGACGCTAGCAGCGTCCATTCTTAGCGTCCCGAGTCTTTGTTTCTGTGTTGTTTAAGTTTCACAATTCTCATTAAGCACCTTCGGTACGGAGTGTAACTTTATCTATTTGATAACACAAACATTCATTTAAAGTTGGATTGCTTGATTGGCTAATAAAGCAACAGTCTGGCTACGTTATTTGCTGTTGCTCAGAATTAACTTAGCGAGAACTTCAAATAACTATTCCACCTGATCTTTGAGAGTCTGGATTGTGAATTGCCATGCATTATATTACAATTAATATTTATACAACACAATATGTGAAATTATTATTCTCAAAAGAAGATCTATATTTTAGTTTTTCGGTACAACTTTTATGGTACAATAAGTTCTTATGACGAATACAACTCACAAGATACTTTATCAGTAGGGTTATCAAAAAAAATCTAATAATTGAAGAGTGAATCTGTTTCCTGTATGTTATTCATAAATAGATTTGTAGAAGTATTATACACTTTTACAAATATATAAATGCAATTGGAACACCAACGACTACACAGCGTGGCCGTTGTCTAACACTCATATTTTTTTGCGCCATATACATATCCAGTAAATGTGTTATTTTATAATCGTGTTTTAACTTTTATTTTTGTTAAAATTACAACAATTTATCGATCGGCGAGTGAATGGTCCCTTGGTCCCAATTAACCCTTTGGTCGCCTTTTTTTGATATTTATATTCTTGTTATTTTAAGGAAACACTTTGCTACTAGCAAACTAGACATATGTTTTTGTCCAATGAGTCTTAAACGATTAATGCATAAGCATATATAAAGAAAACATAATGGAAATGAGGTCTTCATTTCTATTTTCAACCAGTAGATATTTGTTTATTCACCGACTCCTACATTTGCATTAGCAATAAAATAAAACTTCTTTCTAGTCGAGTAGGTGTCGAACGTCTATTCCCTTTCTATCTGGCGTGATGTTCAATTTCATAGACATTTACCGCCAATATGAATAATTCAAACGGAGAGTGTGGCGTGAAGTCTCAAAGGAAAGATGAGCTGCTATAAAGTTTAAAATTGACGTTGCTCCCAACGACGACAGCGTGTGCTATAGCAAACTGATTACAGGTTCGCGATAGAAACGTGGATTGAAGCGTTTCACTTGAATTTTTATTTATAGAACAAAACGCTATATTAGTTAGGTCCAGGGTTAAAATGTCCGATGTTAACATTTCAACATTAGAGTGAGATTTTATTTATATTAACATTAGGGCTAGAATTTTTTGTTTGATCCTAATTTTCGAATAAAATTCACAATTATTTAAAATAATATTTAAATAAAAAATATCCACTGATATTCACACAGCGCCATCTAGTCCCAAACTTAGCATTTAGCCAGTTACTCGTATTTGGATACTAAACAAGGGATAAAAAAAATACTTAAGATACTTATATACATTTTTTGTACCTACATATTATATAAAGAAAATACCCAGACAATACAAACAAACATTTTCATGCAGACAAATGTTTGTACTGCCCAAGGATCGAACCCGGAACCTTTGGTGTAAGAACCGATATGTCAATCAATTACACCACATGGATCGTCATAAAAATAATATAAAGTCTTTACTCTTAATTCAGTATTAAAATAACACCGTCCTTTCTGGTACTAAAATGCTAACGTATAATTGAAGTAGTACGCTTTTAATGGTGGTAACCAGACAGGTTTGGGTGATAGGTCACCCATGGACATAAGTGGCTAGTTGGCTGCGAGAAGTTGAAGACAGAAAAAGCGTGTATAGTTCAACTTGAGTCTAAAATGGAGTTATTTAGGTATTTTGCACGATATCTCATGACAAAACCAGAGAACAAGAAAAAAAGACCACGATTGGATCAATAGCCTACAATGATAGCAGTAGTAGCTGCAAGAATGGTAAGGAGTTAGTATTATGAATTTTATATTTTATACAAAATTTCACATTTAAAGTTTCGTAACTTTCGTATCTATAATACTGTTATTTTAGTAGATAACCAAGATGTTTCATCCAACAGTCTTCTTGCTCGTAGGTTTTGCAACTACATTTTAATTCATATAGAGATCATAAGTATTTAATAAAAAAAATATTCATATAACTACGACCCTAATTTGATTAACGTACGGTATCAGCAAAAGCAAATATTTTTACTATTAATTTGTTACAAAAGACCCAAATAAACTGCTATGGCAATACAGTGACGTTATTGCAACGTGCAATTATGATAATGTTCCATACTCCGCAACTAGCACAATGTACCAGCCGACTTACAACTCTGGAATGAATAGCTGTTACTTACGATAACGAGCATCAATAACAGTTACCCGAAACGGTACGGCTACGAGGCCACAAGGCCCGTAGCGTGTCGTAGCAACTCGTAGACTACAGGCTCATAACACTATACGAGTATGTAGGCACGATCTATATTATTTAGTTAACATCTTTATGACTAAAAGAAATAAACTTGTTATTTAGTGTTAAAAGAAGTTTAATAGTAATCTCAATCTCCTTTTAAGACTGGCAGTAAGATATTTAAAATTATTTTAAATTGATAAGTCGGTTGTAAACATGCCTAAAAAATATTTTGAAAATAAAAAAACTGTTCAGTACGAACATTGTTACAGTAACGATCCAAATAATCATAAATTACTAAAAATCTTGGCTCGAAACCATGTTGTTAAATGAATACTATGTCTTGTATTCAATCAAATGCTTAACATTTACTTAATGGTGATGTGCTTTAACTAGTTTCAAAGTTCCGTTCAAGCGAACTTACAAACACCTAGTTAATACTATAAAAAAGTATTAAATAAGAGCACCGAGTTAAAATTACGGCATCATATCTCTGAGTACAACTAATAGAATTCAAAAATTCGGTTTGAAAATGACTTCAGTTGAAGAAAATGACCAACGGTGATCAAGAAAAATTAATCGTACTACGTTGAAGTGCACAACTATTTAAAACTTTATAACATAGGGGAAGCCGAAATATAAAACCTATTTGCTGAGAAATTCGCACACATCGGATGCGTCGGGGAGTTAGTTTTATTCTATGCCGTGACACGATACAGTGATTGAATGCCATCTGTTATTGGCACAATGCTCTATTCAGCTATTACGGTTGAAGTGAACGGCACTTGGAATAAGCGGGCTGGATATTGCGTTTTGTTATGTTTGGTTGATTTAGTGATTTTTTTGTAATATCGAAAACATAATTTATTTATTTTTATTTATTTATTTATTTATTCAACAAACATGCCAGCTTACAGAAAGGTCCAACACGCCGACAAGTCAAACAAAACGGTCGTCACAACAAATATTAAAAATAATTAAACTAAGAACAATAATAAATAAAAATTAGAATACAATAAATGCTTAGATTATGTCAATTGAAAACAACACAAACAAAAAGGTTAAATAAATGTGTAGTCAAATTTATGAAACAAATGTCATTTTAAATAATAAAATTACGAACATTTTAAAACTAAATTTTATTTTATAATTACTTTTGTCAAGGATTCATACGTAGATACTAGTAATGTCGCAAACCATCAAAAAATAGGTCGATGGAGTCGCATTGAGCGAGCATGTCCCTATCAGTCGAAGTGCACGTGCTGTAGGCGCATGCGCCGCGTGTGCAGTGTGCGCGTCGGGCAAGAGCAACAGGCGCCCGTCGACGACTTGCAACTTGTCCACTGGCGCATGTGACATGCGGAAGGGGATTGCCAGGCACACACGGCCACTACATCTGGACTATCAATCCTGTGATACATGATAGAAGGTAGTGTATCACAAGCAGGAGTTTCCTTCTTAGAGCAAGGGTATCTAAGCCGACCATACCGTAAACAAATAAAGAAGGATAAAAATATGGATAGTATGCGTAATGATTTTTGTATAGCCAACGTGAAAATTTTTTTGCACTTTTCTAATATCAGACAATATTTTTCCTCACGGGGATCCCAAATTACAGCGCCGTATTCCAGTTTACTTCGTACATAGGCATTATATAATGTAAGACCTACAGCGGGGCTCCTAAACTCGGAACATGTTCTTATAACAAAGCCCAGCAGTCGGCTCGCAGATCGAGAAATATTCATTATGTGCTTATGAAAAATCCATTTTGCTGTCCAATGTTACGCCCAAGTCTTTGATTTCGTAAACTCGTTCCAAAGGAGTGTCAAATAGTGTGTATTCAGTATCAATTGTGGTCCGTTTCGGGAAAAAGTGATCATTTTACATTTTGTGGTATTAAAGCACAGACGATTAGCTTCACTCCAAGCAGCCACCCTATTAATGTCATTCTGTAAGACATCCGAATCCTTTTGTTACCTATAGCTAGATATAATTTGAGATCATCTGCGAATAGGAGGCACTTTGCGAATCTGACAGAGTCTGGCAATCATTCATCATTATAAGAAAGAGTACAGGACCTAGAGTGCTTCCTTGACTTATTCCGGACCTAGTGAAGAACACGTCAGACTCACAGTTCCCCAACCTTACGTATTGACGACGATCTTTAAGGTAGCTGGCAAAGAATCGCAGGAAAATCTGGACTTAAGCCTATCTCAGATAACTTTCTCAACAATATATCGTTGTCTATCCTGTCAAAAGCTTTCCGGAAGTCAAAATAAGCCACATCTACTTGCCTCCCAGAGTCCATTACCATAGAAACATAGTCCACCAGGTTCACAAGGTTTGTTGTAGTGGAACGCGACCTGCGAAAGCCGTGTTGACTAGTATGCAACTGATTACTAATCTGTGACTGATGTAACAGTCAAGCACCGCCTCGAATAGTTTTGCAAACAGATAGCACTGCAATTGGTCTATGGGTTGTGACGTCAGGACTTGATCCCCTTCGGGATTGGTGTAACCCTAGATAATTTCCAACACTCCGGATACCTGCCTTACCTTAGCGAAACATTAAATATATGCAATAACGGGCCAATAAGTACTGATATGCAATCCTTCACCAAGAAAACCGGTATACCATCTGGCCCAGCTGATGACCGTGATTTGAGACGCCTAACAGCATTATTTAAATCAATTTCCTTAACAGTAGGAATCGAAATAAGTCTTGCGTCTGCACATGTATTGGCCTCAAGAGAAGCAGCGACAGGATCCAAACGAGGCGTCTCGTCTAGGAATACAGATCCAAAATATTTGCAAATGCATTCGCAGCTTCACGTCCAGATACCTCCTCCTCTTCATAGGTTGTATGTGTCGATCAGTCGTCTGTCCTTTTTCTTATCCTTAACATATTCCCAGAATTTCACAGGTTCGTTTTTTTTTACTGGAACATATAATTCAATACATTCTTGCAGTTTATGGTAGAAAACCTTCACAGCATCATCTACGTGTTGAATGTCTAGTACGTCCGACCAGTCGATTGCGCTATAGCAGAATATAAACCCTCAAAATCCGCCTTGCGCCAGTTCCAATCTGGCAGACAATTATTTCTCAGATGATCTGACGACTGCACGTTAGGCATTTGTGCTTCTATTCCACATGATACTATGACTTTTATATTAAGAGCTGGATGGTATGGTCTATTGGTACTAACGGTTCAGAGTCCAAATTTACCGTCACCTGCCGGGGACAAGATCGCTCAATACGAGATCCAACATACTACCATGACCATTTAGTATATGTTATTTTCATTCAATTGGCAAAACGCACAAAAGTTTTCAAATTGGCCCTAACACTAACACTACAAGAATATAAATTAAAGTCACCTAATATTAAAACATTTAGCTTAGGATATAAAGAGATTACATTTTCCATACATGTCAATACATTTAAATATTGGTCGTCTTATAACTAGGGTAAGTAAACTACACAACATAATAGCTTTACATTTTTCAATTTATGATTGCACAAATTAATTCTTTGGCAGACGTGAGTCATTTACATCTGATATTACTTGAACGGAATAACAATCACGCACTGCAAGCAGAACACCGCCCCACCCTGTATCACCAGCCCTGTCCTTGCGGACTACGTTATAACCGAGGGAAGAGCTCACCGTCACATACTGAACTTGTCAGAAAAGTTTCCGTTAATGCAACAACGTCTACATAACGAGCACTCACATTATTACAAAAGGTTGTAGTTTTAGAACGCAAACCTGTAACGTTTGATAGTAAACTTTGAGTTCTTTAGGTCGTTTCTTTTTATTTGGTGCCTCTTGTTTACCTTTCGAAGGTCTGCCGCCAAGGTTTGATGCAGGTGTCCATCGGCCAGCTGTCTTCAGACATAACCCTTTCCACCAGTCTAGTAGGCACTATGAGTTTAAAAGATGCGTAGCTACCACGCGCTTTTAGTGGTTCCACCGTACAGGAATCCTCTCCACACAAAGTAGCCAGATGGGTGCGTACCTGATCAACTGTAGTTGTTCATGCAGATAGTATAGGTGGAGTGATTGTTTCCTTTCAGCCGCACGCAGTGAAGTGTTCCCGGGCTTAATACAGGTAAAAACTTGAGAAAACCACATTAATAAAGTGTTTAAGAGAGGGGTGGTACTTTGAAGTATTTATTTTATTAATTTATTGCACATGTATCAAAATTTTACACTTTCACTTAATCTGAATACGGAGCTAGTAATTACTTCGTGAGGTAAGCTTCGTTATAAGTCTGAAGGTGTTGTGACACTTACTTTTTAAACCTTTTTTCTCTAAAAACATGTCGTCATTGTCATCTAATGTCATTTTTTACATTTCAATAAAACAAATCGTGTTATCTCCACTATATATTTACAAGATTCGACGAAGTCCCTGTGCACTCAACGTAATTAGAAATATTTTTAGAATTCATTTCAGAAGTGTTATTTTATTAGTTCCATTTACTAGCTCAGAGCCATTAACGCAAGTGCTAACTGAGCAGCTTTAACCGCAATGACCTATAATAATTCGGTTCTTGTTGGAAATTGGAGTGAAGAAAGACTTAAAAATGAGGTAAAAATGAATAATAGTCAGGTATTTAAAAAAACTATCGTAATGATGATTGAGCGTCGGTGGCTAATTGTTGTGGACTGTTGCCATCCGACCTGGAGAGTACAGGTTCAAATCCTGTCACGTGCCAATGTATTTTCATAGATAGAGAACAAACTCTTTTTCCATGTACATAATTACGTTAGGTCAAATAATTCATAAATTACAGTAAGGCTAAAAATGGTAATTTTTGTACTAAAATTTTGTTTCAGTATGAGTTCAAACTCTTTTTGCGCAAGCGAGATAGACGAGAACTGCTGCTACAAAGATCTCGGAACCTTTTTAGTAACTTGCTGAAGGAGGTACGTTGTTATTCTTTAACGCTTATTAACATTGTTCCGTTTTGCACTGCGCCCGTGCATGGTGGATTAGGTACATAACAACGTATCCCTGCAAAAAATCTTATGCCCTATATTAGAACTCTTTAAGCTGCTTGTGAAGATTAATCTGATTATCATTTATATTCTAGAAAGCTCTGGCAATTAGCGGAACCTTTGTCTTGTATGGATTTAATGTGCAATTAGTTGCTTCTGATATACCAGGTACACATTATATATACATAACTTTTTTTCATTTAGATGTTAAAGGACTAGAAGTTTAAAATTTCATATCCCTCATGAACTAATACTCATATTTTCCTTACGTTAATTCCTTTTTTTCCATTTTATTCATACTTAAACTAGCTCAGAGGCAAACGTATCGTTAATATAAAACACTTTTATCCTAAGCAATAACTTAAGATAATAGTGTATATTATTAATGTTAGATTCCATGTGCCATAAAACGGCCGTGACTTGGTGTATAAAACTACACACACGATCTAGCCCTGAGATAGCGATACCCGCACTAATAAATTGGATCTGATTTGGGATACCGTCTAAAAAGGTTAGTTGGAAGTCGACTGTACTAATCCAAGTAAGCTCTTTAGGGGTGCAGTAATTGACTGTGCTCCAAAGCTTTACACGGTACGTTACTTTTACGGCTGGTTACTTGTAAAATGTCAATAAAAATACGTTTGAACCCCTTTATAAGTTATCTATCAATTTAAAAAACAAAATAGGATAGTCAATAACTAAAAACTAAACTCAGTTTTCTGTTATCGTCAAGCCCATCGAGCTCACTTTATAAAAGAATGTCAAGTTGAATATTATATGACAGCTGTGTTTACTTCAGCAAAAACGGTAGCTGGTAGCAAGACGCAATACGGCCTGGCCCTATCAAGCTTGGTGACCGAGCGCCAGGTCGACTATATGCAAAACATCAACGATGGCTGTCTGATGACTCTGTCGCCAATTACGACGCCTTGTTGTCGGAATACATTCGTTATCTTAAGGTCAGAATGTGCTGATACTCCGGTTACCATTAAATGTAGTAAATAGTGCTGAAATAACTATAAGAGTAAACGCCATTGTTTTGCTGAAAGAATAACTTTGATAGTAGTCGAAATATCGCTTATATGTTAAAAGACAAATAAAGTCTTGGTCATAAATGTTGGGTCTTACGCCCAAGATTTAGGTCCAAAACTTTATTTTACTGTGTTCCGGGCTGTAGTATCAGGCATAATACAAGATAGTGTTACTTAGCGATTTAACACTGGCAAAAGAGCTATTGGATTGTCTGACCTTTTCCGAATTCAGTTGTGACTGAAAGGCGGTAGTTGCTACATTTCATTTCATTTATTCAATAACAATAATCTATTGTGTTTGAATTCACTAACTCATTTAAATAAAAAATTGTTATCACATAAAATACAATAAAGAATTTGAATTATCAATATTATTCAAGCATACTTAGGTACCAACTGGAGGGTTTTTTGTCTTATTAAAACGTCTCACCATTTAGCTATACCAATACCAAAATATTTACGCTTTCACAGGTAACTTTATTTCAAAGTAACTATCTCGTCCTATTTTTACTAGGACACATAAACCTAAAATATGTTTTACAGTACAAAAGATATGAGCATCCAAGGAGAAAAAATGAATTATGGCGACGAATTTTTCTTGAAAGCTGAGAATTATGGCGAGCCCGATGTGAGTGTTCTTTAAACGAACGACATATTCTTTAATATAACGCTTGTATAACTAACAAATAAATCCCGCCAAAGGTTTCGCGAATGTTGTAGAATGTCTCGTCCTTTGTATTTGACCCAGACAAGGTACAGTCGTCAGATATATATTAGCAGACAAGGTGATCAAATACATCTGAACAGTTTAAAATGTCAATAAGATCTATACAGTAAAATTTATCATGAAGATCTAAAAACAATCGGTTTATTAGGTAATATCTGAACAAATTCATGTCAAAAACATGTATACACACCACTTTTCATTAATATCTGAATACTAATTATTTCAAGAAGACCTAAAGAAAACATGCTAAAATTATGTTGTGAATGTTTCAGAGGACTAAACCTTCATAAAAAAACAGCTCAGTGCTAGTCAGACGTCCCTTAAGTGTTCCGTAACAGTAAATACGAAAAAAATATTTGTATAGGCACAGATTAAATATTAGAAAAAAGTGAATTACAGATTCAATATTAGAAAAATGTGGTTCGCCTTTAATGACGCATAATTTTAAAGATATTACTTTTACTGTATAGCACTTATTGACATTTTTAACTGTTCAGATATATGTATTTGATAACCTTGTCTGCTAATAAATATTCGAAGGCGACTGTACTTATACAAAAAACGTAATGTAAAACCTTGTTGCCTATATGTCTGAGCATTGGGTTTATATCGCACATTGGTCTGGTGTTAATAGATTCGAATGCTATGCTTGTATATTACCTGTCATTTTATGGTCTCTTAATTTGACTTAGTTTAAGTTTTGTTTATAAATTTAAGTTGCACCCAATTGCGTCATTAGAAAGTTGATTAGAGCCATGGTAGAGATAACGCAAGAATCATTGTTAAACACTTGAAACCTTTAACTCAGAAAGGCAACCGGTTGATTACCTATGTAGTAAATCCAAAATTATGAAAATCAGAAACCTAAACATTTGTAGGTATTAACACATGAAATACCCTATATGATTAGGTCAAATTTCAAAATCAAAACCAAATTGAAAGGGCTTTTTCAATATTTTAAACATATACAGGGTGAGATCGAGAACACTGGCATTTTTTCAAAATAAGAAAGTACCCGTGATTTAAAGTACCTCTCCCAAATTTGAGTCTAATATATTGATACAAAAATCAAATATAACCCTAAAAAAATGTTGAATTAAAAATAATAATTTGAGTCTGGTTTACCCATACTTTTCGGAGGGCGGCACAGACGTGGTGGGGCGGGCGGCGCCCGCGCAATTAATATAGTACGAGCTATAATAAATTATCGAATTGCTCAATCTCGATCGGGGGGTTTGACACTGTTTGGTATGGATTTATATTTATGTTAAGGCACCGTCACTGTACGTCCGATACACGCCGGAGGCAGTGCCTGGTCCAGCTGATCGTATGCCAATTAGATTGAGCGCAACCTTGGATAGCAACTGCCGATGGACTACCATGCCACTGCTACCTGGTGAACGTCTTGAGGGTCTGGGAAGCCCTGTAAAGGTATAACGATGCTTTTATTTTTTCAATGCGTTATCTTCAGGCTTTTATTAAGTTTACGAATGTCTAATCCAATATAACATTGTAAGAAGCCATGGACCGATAGTAGACCAATCATCAACACGCAATCGACCTACGTAAAGAATGAAAGTTGATAACTCATAAAAAATAGGCCAGGCCTTCTTGCCTATAAAGTGAAATGTACATGGCAGTAAAAATGTTTTTGTGACTTATGTTAATGTTTTATAGTGGTTTTTATTTTTTTAACATTTATGAACTATGCTTCCCGTAATCGCATTAATGGTTTAATATCCCTCAACCTCAAGGTGTTTAAAATTAATTAATTAACCTGAGTCAATCTACCAGAAAATCAACATAATTGATAACTACAATTCATGGTACAATTAACTTATAATAAGAAGAAACTAAGCTTGGAACCGTGTTGCTGACATGTTTACGTTACCAACTATTTTAATATCGGGACTACTTGAACTAATTCTTGGCATTCAGAGAAAGCCTGAATCTGATAGGTTTACTATATTGCTTTTTATGAGCTTATTAACGATCTTAATTTGACAACGTTATACTGTTAAAGAATATTTAACTATAAAACGTTGTACCTACTTAAAAAAGCAATATAAAATTGTTTATTCACATTTTGCTACTTTAATTACAGACAGGAGCCAAGTTAATAGTAAAAAACTGTATAGCAGACAAAAGCTTGTGTGTTATGAATCAGAATTGGATGCAAACTTTCTTTGAACCCGTAAGATAATATTATGTGAATATTTTAGAACATAAACGTCTATGTGTTTATTTTATTTTCGATTTAATAAAGTCATATTAAAGATCAATTAGATAAGCACATCTTGTTGAGTTTTTGACCGAAAGATCTGCACGCATCTGACGTGGAAAATTATATCTTTCAATTGCAATATTGTCAAAAGGGACGGACAGTAAACCAGCCTTCTGAAGTACGAAATCATCTACCTTTTTGGCTTGCAGTGGGCCATCAAAATAGCCTGCCAATGCCGAAAAATCTCAATAAGTGGTTTTCAGTATGTCTGCGCTTGCCATTGGATTTGAACACATGACCCACTGATGTGGGAGCGATCTGAATTCCATAGTTAGACCCTGAAACCCACCAACGCTATTTATTTGGAAGCATAGTCAGCAGTAAACTCTACGCCAGAAATAGTAAAGCCTTTGAATACATTGTCATATTTGATTCTTCATATTTAGGAATGCGGAGTGACATGCCGCAACTGCATCGACATCCACAAGAAACACACTGCTGAGAATATATTTACATTGGTCAGTGACGTGGAGACCAAGACCAAAGATTAACATTCCTTTCTAATTAAGTTACTGAAAAAAACATGGCTCGTCTCTTATATTGATTTGTACAGTTAAAACAGATTCAAAATTTCAGTTTCAATTACACATTGTTTATAGGTTTGATCGTGTTTTATTATGCTTTCTAAATAAAGTTGTTTTTCAAATATTTATATTAAGACTTAAAATGTTAATAGTTAAATGAAATTAGTTAACATTTTATTCGAAAGTATGATTTACTCAAGCACTTTAATGTCGATCAAACAAATTTAAAGTCATACTTAAGTATATTAGATCACTAGTCTTTTATAATAGGAATTTTAATTATATCGGTTGTCTCCGTTTAGTACTTTCCAGTGAACATTTTTTTTAGAGAACCTTTTGGTTATGCATTGTTTTCTACCTATGACTGGGCTGCTGGGTTAAAGAGACAAGAGTACTGAGTAGATGCTACTCATAATAATAATAATAATAATCTTTATTTGCTTCAAACATAGTATGAGGATGTTAGTTTACATTGGTACACTGTTCTCATGTTTAGCCATTTAAATAGCATGCAAAAATATGTTAGTCCATCGATGGCTATCTCTATAATATGCTTAAAGCTAAAATTCAAAATTTGACATAACATAACACAATAAATATTGAATAAAATACAATTCTACTACATTTGAATCAGCTTCGGCGGTCAAGATATTCTTAATGCTGTAAAAACAATTACTACGTAGCCATTGACGTAATTGTTTTTTAAAAAGTCCACACTTTAATGTTTTAAATTCGTTTGGAATTTTATTATAAATTCTGACGCACATAGCCAAGGCACTCTTCCCATATAAGTCAGATTTAGGTATAACATTTAACACCAAAAATAGAATAACTGTCTAATTTTTATAAGTAGCATCTACTATGTAATATAATAAAAAAGTGACGTGGTACAATGGTACTGTCTGTCTAATGATACTGTCCAATGGTACAAACGGTGATCCTGGAGATAAATTTGTACCACTGTTGGTACAAATGATATACACCAGTGCCATTTGTGCCATTGTTTGTACAATAGGGATAAATTAGTGCTGTTTAAACCATCAATGGTACAATTGGGATACATGAGTGCCATTTGTGCCATTGTTTGTACAAAAAAGTGCTATTTGTACCATCAATGGTACTGTTCAATGGTAGAAATGGCACTCGGTTGTCCGGAAATTTAATTAGTACCATTTGTACCATTTTTTGTATTGAGATACATCAGTGCCATTTGTGCCATCGTTTGTACAAATGGGATAAATTAGTTTTTTTTTCGAACTGACTACTGCTGTTGGCCTCAGATGGCCTTTACATCGGGTAACGACGGGATAAATTAGTGCCACTTGTACCATTGATGGTACAAATGTCACTGCACCGAAATAAGGCGCTGGATGGACGGTTACAAACAAATTATGATTTACTGTGTTACTTAGCATGTCCTCGTTGCATTATTATACAACTTACATCTCTAATATAATGTTATAGTTCACCAAACAAAAGTAAATATCTACAACAATATGTATCTTTAAAACCCAATAATATGAAATAGCACATTCCAACTTGCTAACAATTGACCGAAAATGATATTGTTCATACCCTACAAAGGTATGTCAAAGCCTTCAAATGGTCTCATACTTAACTTGTTAGCGGTCTAGCATTAAATTTAGGGATCGCCACAAATTCAAATTTGCCTTCAAATGAATCCTTTGAAGATCTCGAATGAACGTGTAATAATTATCCAAGTAAATCCAAGGACCGAAATGTTACTGTTAAAGGTACAAATTCCATTCATATAGGAAATCTTATTTCGTTACTATATATATATTAACTTAGCAGTAATAAAAAACATATAAATAATTCCAATAGTGCCTATGCTGTTTTTTTTTGCCTACTGCAAACTAACAGATTCGTAGAAAGAAACAACAGCCTCCCAAACTCATTCATTTCATGGTTTTAATGACGGTGGGAAGTGATAAATCCCCTCCAATCTCTGACACTAATGTCCGCCGTTGTGATGTCCACGACGAATACAGTGTCAGGGTATGCCCCGGCGTGTACTCCGCGAGTTTTCCTCCTTTTTCACCCAGTGCAAGTATTTACCGAAACAGCTATGACCAGTCAACACCCGCACCAAACCGAAAGATAGAAAATCTTGGTGCCTTTATTATCAGCTTTTCAGGATAGGGATCTAAAGTCCGACGCCCGGTATCCGAAGAAACAACGTCCTATTAAATGTTCTAGTGCTTCTCGGCCAGCACTCGCCTTCTCGATTGAGCACGAATGTCTGCCTGTAATTTTTATTTTATCAGGCTAATTATAAATATCAGCTGAAACCTCAGCTTCCAGCTCCCAGGAAGGTAGTGCCGGCAAGACATACGCAGCCACACGTGCCACATTTGTGTAATCCCGTATTACTCGCTGAGCTATGGCACTTTGTGGTCTCTATAACAGTGAGATATTAACCCTGTCCAAAGAATCTGCCCAAATAGGGGATCCGGAGGCTTTAAAGAATAAAGAAGTTAGAATTTGAACTTACTTCAAATAAACAATAACATTAATCTCATTGTGTACGCTACTAAATTTTGCCCATCGAATCAGTTAGGCCGAAGGCTGGACCAACAACCGGACTACTGCAACTAGAGGAGAATTTTCTTTCATAAGCTTGTGGGAGAAAGCTTTTTTTTATTTATCACCGTTTTATTAAGGTTATTAGAAAACCTTTTTGCATTTTATTGCCAAATGTCATTCAACTGGAAAACATCACAACTTATCTGACGTTTGAACAGTCATATCTGAGCTTATCAATTTTAATATCATTATTTCTTTCTTAATTTCTTTATTGACTTATAAATACAAAAATGTCTAAATTGAATGAAGATAAGGGTATAGTTTATAGCAATCGTGTGCGCATCGGAAATTGGTATGAAGCAACTCAATTGGAAGAGGTGAAATAAGTTATGGATTCTTTGCGCCTTAGATCTCATTGCTTTAAAACAAGTTGAACTGACATTGTTAATGTTACTATTTACAGTACAAATTAAACAAATTTCTTGATCAAATGAAAAAAGGAAAACTCATGCTGGCGAGGTTTAGGAAAATGGGTAATAACTTAAATAAGCCTACTGTTCTGACGCAAGCTACTGGAAATATCGGATTTGGCGCCAAAATTTCCCTGCTGGCGCCACATGTCCCAGGTAAATCTATCACAAAGGCACGCAAAGCATAAAATAGGTTTTCCAAACTTATTTGTTACAGTCTGTCGATGTTTCAAATACTATTAGTCTGATTCTTAAATGCTATGAAATCGTTATTATTAGTTACCTAAATGAATATTAAGTTAAAAACTTAGAATTAAAACTTTTTCGAGTATGTTTACAATTATGTACCTGTAGCTGACTTAGAGATGCTTTTGAGTAAAGAAGAAAAAGAACTGCCCGAACTTAAATTAACTAAGTAAAAGTTATTAAAATCTAGAAAGGTTGTAATTTACAAAAGTTTATAATAACGTTAATACTCACGTCATCATGATTAGCTCATTATACATCCCCACCGAGCCTACCTGTCAAAGGTGTATAGACCTTAGTTATCCACGCGCGCCTAGTGCAGATTAGCCGACTCCACGCACAACCTTTGAATCCCTTCGTAGGCGTGCTCACGTTGTTCGCGATGTTTTCCTTACGTTAGAGCGTAAGTCTAACGTACATAATATAATTTCAAAAAATCGGAAAGATATTGGTACGTGGCACGATTTGAGCATCCTCCATATCGGAAGACAACAGTCCACACCAATAAGCCACCGAGCGACGCTCTATATACTCACATATAATTATTAAACTATCTTCATATAGGCATGTAAAAGCTAGCCATGAAACTTATGATCCTGGCAGCTACTCTACTAATCACTTCAAAGCAATCTTTTTTGGCTGATTACACCATTCTAATGTTATATCAGGGCTATACACATTTTAGCCTCAGATCCAGCGGTCGAAGGAAAAAATGGTCTCCTTCTGGGTGGCAGAATATCATCGAACGATATCAGTTATTCGCAACACCTGGAAGATGGGTGTGCGCTGATGGGTTTCCCTGACTTGACACCCGCGGAGAAAAGTACGTTTGTAATAACCAGCGCCGACTACTGTAACCGTGATGGTGAACCTCTAAAGTATAATCAAGAGTTTCTACTGACATTATCATCCTCTCTGGAAAGAAAAGTATGTGAAACTCTATACGTACCAACACACTGAATATTACACTGCCTCAACATGATCCTGGGTTGTGGGTTCAGAGAAACCGCATAGTGAAATGAACTTTGTGCTATTGGATTTTTCCCAATTTGATTAGGACATTGATATGAATAAATAAATAAATATCCATTGACATTCACACGGCCCCACATTGTCTCAAGCATTTAGCCTGTAATATGGGTACAAAATTTATAATCATAATAGGGATGACATTTTTTTTTCTGCTATTATATATGGACCGCATTGTAATAGAACCATTGGTAAAAAAATTACACAGAAGTTTTCAATTCTAAAAACACAATAATGGTCTTTCCCAAAAACGCTTCATACAAATGGCTACCTAGTTATGACGTCACGCCTCAGTAATTCGTATGCATAGTTTGTGAATTTTGTCTTACAACTATATTAAATGGTGTGTTTATTCAAATGGTATAATAGCAAAAGTTGCTTTAAGTTATATGTGTTAATTACGATATCGTACTATAGGAAGAACGCTGAGGTTGCAGCTGCACTTTGTCCATTGTAGCTAGGTGTCGACGGTGCAATTCGGCGCATTGACGTCAAACCCACTTCCTCTTATAATTTGCCAAATATTGTAAACCCATTCCATAATCATACTTCGATTAGGTCTCATCTCTATTATATATTAAGTTAATTGTAATTCTTTTATTCTTATAATAAATTAGTGTTAATTTAAATTGGTTTTTTTTCGATCCTCCGGCTGCAGTAAACGTAATTGGCGCAGTCGGTAGGATACTCGCGGGTCAGTTCGCGAATATTAGGCTTATTATCTAATCCGCGTCGCGAGTCACCCGGGTGGCTATCCAGCCCCGTCACCGAGTATCTGAACTCTACGGACCTGCTGCAGACCCAGAGGAGAATCCGAACTTCGATTCACGAACCAGAACCAGATGAACCAACTGTGAGTACACTTGAATTGATCTCGTGTTGCTTCCTTTAGCCTTACCTTTAGTTTAGCAAAATTTATCACCCTAGAGCCAATAGTTCCCGGGAGTCTGGTTCGACCCAGGCTCGCCGTACCAAATTAGATAGTAATAGAAATTTAGATCTAGATTTAGAAAGTAAATTAATTGATACAATGGCCCATGACCCGGATACAATTTTCAAGGCCTTACGCCTTGTCCCGGAGTTTGATGGGAACCCAAATGTTCTCACTAGATTTATTAAAATATGTGACCAATTAGCTGCGCAATATTTAAGCAATGCGCCTGGTAGCGAATTTCCCAATTTATGTTTATTAAATGGCATACTTAATAAGATTACCGGAAGCGCTGCATGTACAATAAACTCAAATGGTATCCCTGAGAACTGGATAGGCATTCGATCTGCCTTAATAAACAACTTTTCAGATCAACGAGACGAAACGGCCCTGTACAATGATCTCTCTCTAGCTACTCAAGGTAATAAAAATCCACAGGAATTTTATGACCATTGCCAAACGTTGTTCAGTACTATTATGACTTATGTGACATTACATGAATCGGTACCTACGACTATACAGGCGAAAAGGGATCTTTATAAAAAGGTTACAATGCAGGCGTTTGTCCGTGGTTTAAAAGAGCCCTTAGGTTCCCGAATACGCTGTATGCGTCCTGCTACAATCGAAAAGGCACTGGAATATGTCCAGGAGGAGCTGAACATCTTGTACCTTCAGCAAAGGAACGAACCCAGTAAACATCAGACCGTATCCAGACCAACATTACCACCACAGGCTTCGATAAGCCTACCACCGCGAATTAACAATAATTTTGTACCAGCACCTAACTGGCCTGTTCCCGTGGGACATCAACCAATTAGACCTCCACCTCAGGCTTTCAAATTTCCAACACCAATGCAACCCCATCAGGGAATGCGGATGCCTACTAATACCCAAAGAATGTTTGGTGCCACCACCTAATTACAATCCTCGCAGTAACGTATTTAGGATGCCACAGCGGAATAATCCACCACAATTCCAGACTCCCCAACCGATGAGTGGAGTTCAGCATTTTACACCTAGAATATTACCACATTCTAAAATGTTAACAGGACACGATTGGACTAAATCCGGGAATCCACCGCCGACTAATTATTTTAAAAGCCGCGAAATGAATATGAATCAATGCATGACTTACGACGACGACGCGTACTCGTATTACGACACCTATGACGATTACCACGAGCCGGCGTATAATTACATTGACGATAGTTTAAACTATACTAGTGAATACCCCGACTTTACTTCCGAATTAAATAATTATTACAATGTGTCGGATAATAAATTTATAGTTGAGCAGTCTCAACCACAGCCGTATCCTAGCCATGATGAGCAGGATTTTCGGACACCTTCGACATCAAAAAAGCAAAAATAGAATTGAATCTTCAGACTCAGAGACAGTTACCGTATATACAAATAAAACATCCTCCTTTAAAATTACTGATAGATACGGGTGCTAACCAATCGTTCATCAGCCCCGAAGCTGTTAACCAATATTTTTCTGACTTCCCTCTTGACTTTGACCCTTTTGAAGTGACTAACATACACGCGACGACTAGAAATGACTATTCAATAAATCTACCTTGTTTTACTGAATTTAACGACCAAGATAGTATTAAACTTTTTGTGTATAGGTTCCATGACTACTTTGATGGACTTATAGGGCTAGATTTACTAAGCAAATGGGAAGCTAGGATAGATTTAAAAGAAGGACAATTAATAACTCGTTCTGCCTCAAATCCCATACGTATGTTTAACTCGCGAAACGTTAACTTGTATGAGGATATTATACCTGCCTCATCAACTAAAATAATCAGAGTCCCACTTAATGTTAGAGATGGCGAAGCATATATTAAAGAACAAATTATTTGTAACTGTATCGTTCATGAGTGTATTACGATGGTTCAAAATAACCGTGGTTATATACAGGTCGAAAAACCCAACACCTAACGATATTATACTATCTCTCGATAGTCCAGCTCAAGCAGAAATTTTAAATTTAGAATCTAATAGCCCCGAACATTTAAATTCACGTACCCGAGACGTTATATCGCGCTTACGAACGGATCACCTAAATGAGGAAGAGAAAGCAAACCTCATAACGCTTTGTTCTCGGTATTCTGACGTTTTTTATATTGAAGGTGAACCATTAACTTTCACAAACAAGATTAAACATCGCATTAGAACGACTGACGAAACACCGGTACATAGTAAAAGCTATCGTTACCCATTCATCCATCGGGAAGAAGTTCGTAATCAGATAGGAAAGATGTTAGAGCAAGGAATCATTAGGCCCTCTGACTCCGCTTGGAGCTCCCCTATTTGGGTTGTACCCAAAAAGATGGATGCCTCAGGCAAACAAAAGTGGAGAGTAGTGATAGACTTCCGTAAACTTAATGAAAAGACTCTTGACGACAAGTACCCTATACCGAACATTAGTGACGTGCTTGACAAACTAGGGAAGTGTCAATACTTCACGACTCTTGACTTAGCGAGCGGATTCTACCAAGTTGAAATGCACCCGGACGATATATCTAAAACAGCATTCAATGTTGAACACGGGCACTTTGAATTTCTCAGAATGCCAATGGGTTTAAAGAATTCTCCATCTACTTTCCAACGAGTGATGGATAATGTCCTAAGAGGTCTCCAAAACGAGATATGTCTTGTCTATCTCGATGACATCATAGTGTACAGCACGTCGCTCCAGGAGCACATGATAAACCTGGAAAAGGTTTTCCAAAGACTTCGGGAATCAAACTTCAAAATTCAGATGGATAAGTCGGAATTTTTGAAGCTTGAGACCGCTTATCTCGGACATATAATCAGCAGGGATGGTATTAAACCAAACCCTGATAAAATATCAGCTATCCAGAAATACCCCATACCCAAAACACCGAAAGAAATAAAACAATTCTTAGGCCTTCTCGGTTATTACCGAAAATTCATCCCAGATTTCGCACATACTACTAAGCCACTAACGCAGTGTCTTAAAAAAGGCAGAAAGATTACTCTTGACCCTGAATATGTTAGTTGCTTTGAGAAGTGCAAAACTCTCCTTATTAACGACCCCATACTGCAATATCCAGATTTTAGTAAAGATTTCAATCTCACAACAGATGCTTCAAATGTGGCAATTGGAGCCATATTATCACAAGGCCCCATTGGATCCGATAAACCTGTGTGCTATGCTTCTAGAACACTTAACGAAAGTGAGATGAACTATAGCACGATAGAAAAAGAACTTCTTGCAATAGTATGGGCCACAAAATACTTCAGACCATATTTATTTGGTCGAAAATTCAAAGTGCAGACTGACCATAAACCTCTAGAGTGGATGATGAATTTAAAAGAACCAAATTCACGTCTAACTAGATGGCGACTACGACTTAGTGAATATGACTTTACCGTACATTACAAAAAGGGTAAAAACAACACCAACGCTGACGCCCTTTCACGAGTAGAGATTCATATAGGTGACACTAAAACTTTAATGGACGAAATAGACGAGCTTAACTCACTTTTAGGCAACCCTACTGACACAATACGCACTAAATCTGACTCTTCTACTGAAACAGTACATACCAATAAAGAAAACCCCATATTAGAGATTCCGATAACAGATGAACCCTTGAATAAGTTCCACAGGCAAATACATTTCACTATAGTAACCGACATTAAACGAAAACCAACAGTAACTAAACTAACTAACTGTTAAAAAATGCTGTTGAGTTTCTAAATAAATATAAAAAAAAAAAAAAAAAAATGTCTTTACGAAATACGGACAAGCCTACCATTTACGTGATGGTACCGCTTTAAGTATATTACAGGCATTATTGCAATTTTGCACACACCACGGCGTACCCATAACTATTGTTACAGATAACGGAACAGAGTTTACCAATCAATTATTTTTAGAATTCACTAGACTACACAAAATTATTCACCACAGAATTTTAGCTCATTCACCTAATGACAACGGTAACATCGAAAGATTTCATCTTACATTACTGAACATCTTCCGACTTTTGAGATACAATACAAGAACGAACCAATAGTCAATCTTATGCCCTACGCATTAATCGGATAATAGCTCTATACACGTCACTAGGTGTAGACCATTTGACTTATTGACTGGACACTTTGACCCAAAGACTGCCTAGATATCGATATAAACTCAACATTTACTACAACAATACTCCAAAAACCACAGAGAGCAAATTAAGAAAGTCTATGAGATAATTAACAGTACCGCGCTTGCAAATAGAACCGCTATCATAGAGAATAGGAATAAAAATCGAGAACCCGAGGCACACTATATTCCTAACCAACAAATTTTTATTAAAAATCCATTAGCAAGTAGACAAAAAACAGCTGCTCGCTACACACAAGACACAATTTTAGCAGATTTACCAATCCACATATACACATCAAAAAAACGCGGGCCCGTAGCTAAATCACGACTGAAATGAGTTCCTAAAACAACTAATTTGTTACAGGATTCTGTTAGTAATGATCCTCAGGATCACCCAACCTCAAGAGATAAAGCTTGAGAGCTTAGCTGATGGACCTGGACTACTACCTCATAAACTTGGAGCCATGCGACTGACTTCCCACTACCATACTTTTATACAGTATGTTCAACTCGACGACATTAAAGACAAAGTTGACACATTACAGACTCAGCTACAAGGCTACAAGACTCGACTTATCAATGACACTTTCTTACTATACGAGACTCAAATCGACTACTTAACTGACAGGCTTGGCAAGGTTTCAATTCAATTAAGATCATTAGAACCAAATAGAGTTAGAAGGGTATTGTAGATGGCCTAGGCTCTGTCATTAAGAGTGTAACTGGTAATCTAGATCAGACTGACGCCATAAGATACAATAAGGCAATCAGTATTCTTAAACATAACCAAGATAAAATAACTTCTAAATTTAATAATCATATAAGTATAAGTAAAGAATGGATGTCTAAACCTAATAGCATCTTAACACAGCTTTTAGATAATCAGAATAAGATAAATAGTACAATCGAACTTATCATTAACAGTAATGCCTATAAGGAAAATAGT
This sequence comes from Leucinodes orbonalis, assembly GCA_019425675.1. Lineage (NCBI taxonomy): Eukaryota > Metazoa > Arthropoda > Insecta > Lepidoptera > Crambidae > Leucinodes > Leucinodes orbonalis. Next base: position 413,492 of record PQWD01002718.1, on the reverse strand, counting down.
CTAATTAAATATGCCAGATTTGCCCAATTATTACTTATTATAAGTGAGAACATTGAGGACTTAGCTCAAGAACTTATTAGGTTAGAAAATTGCTTAGCTTTTATTCGTGCATCTAGCACACATCATTCAATGATAGATATAGGTACATTAAGTTCAATGGTAGATAAACTTAAGGAATTTACGAGATGACCAAATAATTAATTTAGAAGTAAGACAGTATTACGAAGTCATTAAACCGGGATCATACTATAGTAAAAATCAATTAGTTTTCATATTTAAATTTCCAATCATCTCTCGAGACTTTTATCAATTATATCATTTGTCAGTAGTACCAAATAGAAAAGCTCAGGCTCTTATTCCCACCTATCCTTTTATTGCAACAAACGAGATTTCATTCATGTACATAGAGCAAATGCCCGAAGCTTAATGACTGGTTTCTGTGTGAACGTACAACGAATAATCAACTTCGAACTAAAACTGATTGTATACACGAGCTTATAGTTAACCAGATCCTGCAGGAGAGCTGCGAGTTTACAACAGTCACCTTGAAGAAAGAAGCCCTAGAGAAATTGGATGACCAACACTACGTCATATCTCTGCCGCATCCTAGTAAAATCGAACTCACCTGTGGAAGACAAGAATATAACACTCTCCAAGGAAGTTACCTCGTCACCATTCCTGTCGGATGTCATCTGAAATCTACAGAGTTTACTATCACGAATAATAACGACGAGATCAAAGGGCATCCTCTCAAGCTTACCGAGATACCACAAGACTCAACAGGCCAAACCAAGATTGCATCTCACGTCAAATTGAACTCCATAAACTTGCAAGAATTGCACAGCATCCAAAGAAAAATTATGCTACAAGAACAGATCAAAACTGATAGTATCCGGACCGATATAATATATCACACAACATTACCTTTCTACATCGTACTGATCAGCTGTTGCTTTATTATAATCCTGACATTCCGACGCCGCTGCGGATGCTGGAGCTGTAAGAGTCAAGAAACGAAGAACAAGGAGTCATCACCCTCTGATGAACAGGAACAGCCTACAACTATCCCGACAACATTTTCACTCAACGTGCTAAAATAGTTGCCGTTCTAAGGGGGGAGGAATTACGATATCGTACTATAGGAAGAACGCTGAGGTTGCAGCTGCACTTTGTCCATTGTAGCTAGGTGTCGACGGTGCAATTCGGCGCATTGACGTCAAACCCACTTCCTCTTATAATTTGCCAAATATTGTAAACCCATTCCATAATCATACTTCGATTAGGTCTATCTCTATTATATATTAAGTTAATTGTAATTCTTTTATTCTTATAATAAATTAGTGTTAATTTAAATTGGTTTTTTTTCGATCCTCCGGCTGCAGTAAACGTAATTTGTTATCCTTTTGTTTATAATTTTTTGTCAATTAATGTACTTTAAAAATAGACTTGCCCACCCATCTTTGAAGACTAATAAAATTCATAAAACATGAGTTTTGAGCTGAGAGTAAGCACATCGTTATTTTTAACCCAGATTTGTAATAATATAAAGTAGTTCTTACGATTCCAGGACCCAGTCATCATGCCTATTATATATAATATTTTTGTAAATACATGCATACACAAGAAAAAACACACAGACTAATTCAAACAGACATGTTCATGTATACAAATGTTTGTACTGCCCGGAGATCGAACCCGGATCCTTGGTGTAAGAGCAGACGTCAACATTTCGTCAATTCCTGTAGTAAAATAAATACCTCGAAGAAATGAAAATAAAATGAAAAATTGTTTATTGACCTTTTTACAAACATAACATAATTCAATAAAAACTAAATTAATAAGTCAAGCATAACTTTTAACACTAGCGGAATACATGTGGCATCATAAAAACGGACGAAAAAAATCAAAGGGCAGTCTGAATCAACAGATTTGAAAAAAATATTCTGTGCTTAGGAGAGCACGACCCCGTCTACTATCTTAAAGCACCCACCACTCTGCATTGGCACCACTTGGATTGTTTCGGCCTAATCTTCCCATAGTCATGCTGTTCAGGAAGTTCTGTGCCATTGTAATTTAACGAAGTTTACGATAGATACTGGTTTCATTATAAACTATTGTCTACACTAGTATGTGCACATGTATGATACGTCTATTGTGCTTTTGCAACAATATTTTTTACACTTTGTTAAGTATAAAAAATATTATTAAATTTATATCTTGGGCTCTGTCGGTGTAAAGAACCCCGTCTCTATGGATGATTTTTCCATCCCTTTATAATGATTTTCCATTTCATTAAACACACTATAAATTAAGTTAATGACGTGCACTCCAGTTATGTAGGTAAATAACCAGGGCATAACTTATGTTTTTCGGCAACCATAGACTATGCTATACATGAAATGCTACCATAAAAAATCCCTCCATATGGTACCTCCTCCTTATTTACCTAATTTAACTGTCCTATAAAACTTTGTAAAAAATTTGAATATAGATTTTTTCGTAATACGAGTTCCTCAATCAAAGTAACTTTGAGGCCCAATTGAGTATAACATTAAAATTAGCCCTATTCGCATGCAAAACCTTGCGATTCCTATAAATTTAAGGTGGCAAGGGTTCCCAAAAATTCAATATAGGACGAGCATCATACTTTTCGCGAGGGACGAAAATTCCATAGACGTCAATAAGCTCCGTCCCTTTTTGTGATATATAGGTAGTCGGGGACGTATTGGTACATTATGTCAGTGCGTATTGGTGAAAGGTGGCCTCTATTTCAGCCTCTGTACATAAGGTATGATCCGAATCCGATACCGGGACTATGTGGGATGTATCCGCTATACCTGAGCAAGCATGCTGTGTCTAATACTCGTTGGCGAGTGTTGCCGGTGCAAAAAAATGACATAACGAGGTTTGAGCAAGAAGGCAATCCTATAAGTGTGAGTAAATCCCACATTTGCAGTCGTAGCTTGATGCGAAATGTACACAACGCTTTATTTAAGGTATAACTTTAAATAATAAAAAAGTATTTATAAAATTAACACGTTCAAGATCCAATTTAATAAAGTTATTTTTGCATTGAAGTTTTATATTCGCAGTATCTTACGTTATCTCATTTAAAATAGGTATTCTTACATTTTGTTCACAAGATGTGATTGAAGAATTTAGTAAAGAATATTGCATCTATACGTACGTTTGGCAATTCTTAACATACGCAGCTGAGACATGGATACTGACTGCGAATTGGCTCACAAGTTCAAAGTAACTCAACGGCAATGGAGGAGCTATGCTCTACGCAAGAAGACTAAAGTTATCGACATAGGTCGCCGGATTAGCAAGTTTAAGTGGCAGTGGGCCAGTCACATATGTCGCAGAACTGATGGCCGTTGAAACAGACGAGTTCCGAAGTAGAGACCGCGTCTTGGCAAGCGTAGCGTAGGATGCCCTGCAGACCGAGCAAACCGACCAGCCACCAGCGACTTGCAAGAGGTCGCTGGTGGAGGTGGAATGAGAAAAGCGGAGGACCGGGATATCTGCCGCAAAATGGGGGAACCTATGTCCAGCAGTTTACTGCACAGCTTGAAGAGAGAGAGACGTACTAATGTCAAATAATATAAACATTAATATCAAAAAGCTTTATTTAAATTAAATATGTCAATGCTCCGAAATGTATCCAACCGTGTATTTCATTAAGTCTTAATCATTTCAAAGTGCAAACAATGTAACAAAACATGTAATGCCCATAAAATTTGACTAAATTTAATTATTTTGGCATTCGTCTGTTGTACACAAATTAACATTGTCTATGCGAATTAACATTCTGTGTTTATGTAGATAGGTATATGTTTACTGAGTAAAACAGCTTTTGATGTTAGAATGAAAACAATTACCTTCATAATTAAATAACACAATCCAAAGAGCAAGCGCAACATGAAATTCTCTGAGATCATATATTTAAGGCAAATTCTGACGAAATTTAATTAAACATCGTCTTTATTCCAGGTTAACACAGATATCATTATAAACCATTGCGCTACTAATATTAATTTGGGCTTTAACATTGGATGTTGGGCTATGGGTTTTTATGGAAAAGTTAGTATTTTGCATTACAAAAGTTATTTTGTTGTATTAAGGATACTAACAATTCACATTTCCCTTAGTTACTAGATAGTAGACTCGATACTGAGTCGTCTAGATAGGTCGAGTCTACCACCTAGTAAACCTGCAGAGGAACGTTATAGGTGTATAGTGCTACGAAATTAAACAGTTGGCCCCGACTACAACCTTAGGATAGCTGTCGTTCATACTCACCAATCCTCATATGACCTACGTTGTGGGTTACAATGGGGAAGGTTTACATAAAGGCATCATAAGCTGGTTTATTGATGGATTGGAATGTTGAAAGTCGTTATAGTTGAAGAAATAACGAACATACGAAATTAATGCTCCTTGATTTTATTTTAACCTGCAAAATAGTTATTTATAGGATGTTAATCATAATATATCTTAAAGGGGAATTCTGAATTTGCGGTCTTAATTCATTCATTCAACAACAAACATTCCTTGTTATTTTACTCGAGTCGTAGCAAGCTGCTTAGGTTTGGAGTTATTTTGGACCATCATTTTGCACGTTCCACACTAATGATCTCTTTCCCTTTTCAGATTTGTGCTCCCTTAATGAAGACCTGCTTAGATGTTTACGGCAAGGAAACTCCCAATAATATTTGGCAGATTTATACACCAATTGCGAGTTGATCTGAAATTTAACAGAGAAATGTATTGAATTCCGTTCAATAAATTGGGAAGTAATTATTTGTTGGTCAACTGATTTTAATTTAGATGTTGGAAATTAATTTGTGTAGGCAAAGTTATCAATAGTCGAATGCCTACAGACTGGCGTTCGTTATTGTCTCGTTTATTATACGATGGCGTCTGAAGGCATACTTATGGCGTCTACGGTCTGTATGAATAAGTCATAAACTTCGTTACAAGGATTTCTCTAAAATACCAAGGGCGCCTACAATGGAAGGAGTACCCGAGGTAGATTGTTTGAGTTTTCATTATTGCAAATCTAAAACAACCTTTGGCAAATATATTTAAATACATTAAAATTCATGTTTGTATTATTCAAGAGTGTTGCCTCTACGACAAGTGAAGGTAATAAAAGCCACTGTCTATAGACACCGAATTATGATCTTTAGTTCAGTTATAAAAATTCAACGCTCATACTAATACGTTATAAGTCTTCAAAATCTGTACAGTATTTGATTGTATATTCTTATAAATATTTGAATAGTGTTTTGAAAAATACCTACCCTGTCATAATTCGAGTAATTATACCAGCAGCGATTCTGAATCATTCTGAGTGTGGAAAAGCCATTCTTTGGTAGGAATGGGCTGTTCGAAGTAATATTACGAAATCCGGCATTAAGGAACACAAAGCAAGCGTTGTGTTTCGGCAAGTGCGTAAGTTTAGTGGAAGCCCAACCCTTTCCTCCTTCTTTTCTTTGCACTATTTAGTCGGCAACACACTATTTTGGAGTACTAAGTGTCCATGGCTAGTGGTATTACCTTCGACAAACAATAAACTAGATGCACAGTCACGAAGAAACGTCAAGCAAGAATGTCCGAGCCGCATGACATATACGTATACGTATATATTTATTACATTAAATTATTAAATTAATCAGTGGTGTGGACTGTCGCCTTCCTACCGGGGGGGCTGAGGTTCAAATCCCGACACGTACCAATGTATTTTCGAAAATATATGTACGTTATCCGACGCTCTTACGGTGAAGGAGAACATCGTGAGGAAACCTTCATGCACGCCTGCGAAGTGATTCGAAGGTTGTGTGTGAAGTCGTCCAATCCGCACTGGGCCCGCGTGGATGACTAAGGCCTAATCACCCTATACGGGTAGGCTCGTGCCTCTCGGTGGGGACGTTTAATGAGCTGATGATGATTAAATTAAATATTGATCTAAACGCATCATTGAAAGGGTATAAAATCAAAAGCACACGCACACTACCATGTCATTGTGACATGAATGAAAATTCTGCCCAAGTGACGCGATGGGCAGAATTTGCAGCGGGCACCTTGTGCTTCTAGTTTATTTATTGTTTATCTAAGGGTATTTCCTATCATCAGATTTATCTGATGATAGGAACACAACCGTCGGTTTAACCGTGACGGTTTACCGTCTGCTCTATAAAAATATAATCAAACTCATGTTAAAAAAGTGTGTTTTTCTAAATCACGTGAATTAGTAATGAAAACCTAAGTTATATTATTACCACACTTTTTATTTTAAGCTTCTATTTATCTATTCAACCTATTGCAGTCCACTGCTGGACATAGGTCTCCCCGTTTTCCCACATAAAAATAAAAGCAACGTTAACTATTGTATTACTCAAAGGGTACAATCTTTAAAATAAATTATTACTCAGCCTGTTACAGAAGTTAGTTGGAGCAGCAATCCTGTTAAGGTTTTTTCTAATAAAGCAAACCACTTTATCTCGGTAACGATAGCGACCAGCTGCCGTAATGAGCGTGTTTTTATTGAATTTCAAGTGCTATTGTGGTACCATCGGGACATCTTTGAAGTTTCCTCAAGATGTTTCTTTTTTATTTCTCTTTTCTTTAAGATAATTAAAGAGCAGGATACGGCTGGCTAGCTATGGTTTGTAACTTTTGTAATCCACTAATGTAGGTATCTCGTAATGTTACAAACCTAACTACAATAAAAAAGTAAATAATAAATATCCACGAACATTAACGTTTTAACAGATACTCATACTCGTAGGTATCGAATACTACAAAACAGAACTTTACTATATTTATATACAATTATTTGTGATTAAATAACAACTTATGCTCACTTTTTATCTTGAAAATGTAGCGAGGGACGTGATTATGAATGAAAATTCTGCCTAACTGACGCGGTGGACAGAATTTTGCTGCGAACACTTCTTGAGTGAGATTGTGCATCTAGTTAGATGGGTCTCCATTAATTTAGTGATGGGATGACCTTGTATTATATGTATATTAGCCTCTAGCTTTTGCGTGCGACTTCGTCCGCGTGGAATAGTTACTTTGCCTAACGCTCTCTGTAACCCGCTACTTCGTTTACAAAGGTAAGTTAAAACTATATCTCATAAGATATTCATTTAAGTTGAATGATGTGAATGGCAATTTTGTTTAAAAGTATTTATTAGGATAAGGTTTATTATCATATTAATAAAACACCTTTGCAAATGATGCATTATTTTAGAAAAAAAAAGCAAAAAAAATGTTATAGCTAACTAGACATATGCTGTCGCGGACTTTTTTGTAGACCTTTAAAAGGGGAACAATACTCTCATACATGACTTTTACGAAACTTTAACCATTCACGCAGAGTACGCAGCGGAAGCTCCAAGTATGAAAAAATCCCCCGATTTTGAAACATTCTTCATAACTGCTCCGCTTCTATTGCTCGTATCGTGATGATATAGAGCCTATAGCCTTCCTCGATATATAAGCTATCTAACACTGAAAGATTTTTTTAAATCGAACCAGTAGTTCCTGAGTTTAGCGCGTTCAAACATACAAACTTTTCAGCTTTATCTATTAGTATAGATATAATATTTGAACAGAGTATTATGAGGATATTACCTGTGTGTACCCAATAAACAAACCTATGTTTAAAAGTATTCATTTAGATTCATTCATTTCAGATTCATGTAACAACTTAATTATAAAATAAAAGCACAAAAGATCTTCAATCAAGAACCTAGTATCCTCTAATCAAAACTTGCCTAAGTCCGCACCCGTTAACAAGTAGAAGTACTTATCCCGATCGATGGATATGAATCGTAGCTGTTTCATATTCAGCAGAGCAGTGTTGATCGAACTTGTAACTGGGGATTATACGACGTGACTTACCGACTAAATAACCGATCTGTTTTATGAGGATATTACGGAGATCCTTGTAAATTGAAAATGAATCGTTGGTATCTGCCCTTTTTTCAAGTTCTAATCTATACCATCGTCCTGAGTTTAAGCTTAGAAGGCAGGGCCGGTTGACTGTGATGTTATTTTAACATGAACTCGTATGTTTTCGCTTGCACAAACAAAAGTTGTTTAAAACGTTCAAAAGTTACATTTTACATTGCGATGTTTGCTCAAAAATGGACCCAGCTAATGGCAAAGTATACAAGTGCGTTGGTATTAGTTAGCAAAGTTTTAATTAGCTCGGTAGGTACTCCGTGGTGAGTACGCGTAATAATCCCTCGTAAAGTCTACCGTACCCGTAGTTTAGACCGGGCTTGTCATGTGCGAGTTCATTCAGTTACTTGAGCATAGCTTGGAGTGTTATGAAAATTGAATTAGACCGTCTTCCGACTTTGTCTAAGTTTACACATGCTAAATACTTAATCCCGTTATGGCGTTCCTTTGTAATAGCACAAGCAATTAGTTCTCGTAGTACACGAGGAATAGATTAATCTTAGACAACATCGTTTCGGAAGCATACTGCAGTATCATTCGGAAATAACAATTGAAGGTTATAATTCCTTGAATTGTTTAAAATATCATCATCATCATCATTACAGCCTAATTATGTCCACTGCTGAACGAAGGCCTCCCCTAATGATTTCCACGCGGACCGATCCCTTGCAGTTGACATCCATCTGCTACCCGCCACCTTAACCAGATCATCCGTCCATCTGGTTGGGGGTCGGCCTACGCTTCGCTTACCGTTACGTGGACGCCACTCGAGAACCTTTCCGCCCCATCGGCCATCGGTTCTACGCACTATGTGCCCTGCCCACTGCCACTTCAACTTGCTAATCCTCTGGGCTATGTCGGTCACCCTAGTTCTCCTACGGATATCATCGTTTCGGTTTTTATCGGTTTAAAATATATATTTTAGAATATTTAACATTGTACCTGTAGTTGTATGTAATGAATTCCATGTACCATGGAAATATACCATATTAGAAATGTATTTCATAAACATGGTATTTTTTTAATAAATAGTAATTTACCAATGCAAATTCTAAAAATCTGTTTCAGTGTCAGATCAGACTCTTATAAAAAGCTTTTTTTCGCCAATCAAAGCGATCTGTGACTACAGAGCAAGACGTAATCACTACGTTATAATATCTATGGTCGATCAATCAAATTTTAAGTACCTAAATTAATTAATTAAACTTCGCCACGAAAGTACGAGGAAAATAGTCACTTACGACGTAGAAATAATATATTGTAGGCACAATGTCTTATTAATATTAAATGTAATTATATTAAAACTATATTCACATTAAGAAGTCATTGGTGTGCACCAGTTGTCGATGTCGAAGTCGATACCGACCGGGCTCATCGACTCACGGACGCACTAGCAATGAGTCCGATATTATTTTGTCTACGGCCGCAGAGAGGAGGAGATTGACATTGACGCAGGCCGCACGTCATACGAGTGATTATTTGTTTTTGTGATAATTGTACCAATAGATATAGACGGTATAATAAAATCTGATACTACTTAATAAGTGGATTTATTATTTTCACATAACCACAATATTTACTAGTTTCAAAAACGAAATCTCTTGAGCTTAGGTTTTGATAGTTGACGCAAGAAAAGAAAATTTACCTGACTCGCGTCATTCGCTGAAGCAAAATTGAATTCGCGAAGGATTGAACGCCAGTTTCTAATAGGATTGCGCATTCTAGACTAGCCGCAAAGTTCCGGACGCCGATACTTATCTGGGACCATGAAAAGGCAAAGGGGTGGGGAAACTAATCTTCCTTAAGAGCGACGTCAGTTAGGTTCGCCAGGTTTAAAGGACGCGGACACCCGGGCGACTATAACGTGCACTCGAAATGCCTGTTTGTCCGTACACACCGTACCGGCTTTGTCAATCTCCTGAGAGTAGCTGGAGAATGCTTGGCGCTGATTTCGTTAATGTTATTAGCTTTACACTGCAAATGTTTCGTAGAGGATGCTTTAGATATGAAAAGTAATTTAGGCTCAATCCATGAACGTCTGTCGGTTTACAACCTGGCCCGATCATTACAACCTGGGCGTCTTCAAGGCAAGAGTGAATAGGCTGTTTCTAGGCAGTCATGATCCATCCTCGTCCGCATCATCACTTACCATCAGGTGAGACGGCGGTCAAATGTCTGCCTATAGAGGAAAAAAAACGTATAAAAAAATACAGATGGAGTGTTACTATATATATATGCTGTGTTCCCGAAATGATAGCTGTTTTCTATGAGTGAATGAATTTAGGGTTACCAGGCTACTATTTTGTTTCCTAAAATATAACTCCTTACTTATATATATATTGAAGTCAACATCAAAGTGAAAACAGAACTAATTAAAAATATTTAAGTAACATTTACAAATCACATTTAAGAGAATTTTGCTTTCGAGAAAAATATAGATATTATAGTGGAAATACGTTCTCTCTTCTCTCGCTTCAACCTATCGCAGTCCACCGCTGGACATAGGTCTCCCCCATTTTGCGCCAGATACCCCGGTCCTCCGCTTTTCTGATCCAGCCCCCACCAGCGACCTTTCCCAAGTCGTCAGTCCATCGGGCCGGGGGACGTCCTACGCTACGCTTGCCAAGACGCGGACTCCACTCAAGAACTCGTCTGCTCCAACGGCCATCGGTTCTGCGACATACGTGCCAGCTCACTGCCACTTCAACCTCCTGATTCGACGGGCTATATCGGTAACATTGGTTCTCTTACGGATTTAATCATTTCTGATCTTACCTCTTAGAGCAGTCTTTCCCAAAGTGGGCGATAGCCCCCTTGTGGGTGCTGCAGGTTTCAAGGGGGGCGGTAAGAGACCCAGAAAGAAAATGGGGGCGTTGTGTAAAGGCGGGGGGGGGGGGGTGTGATTTGTAATTTTATTTAGCTAGGAGGCCTCTTAAACAACGACTGCAAGAGCTCTCGACTCTCAACAACAACTTGTGAACATCAACTAATATGAATTAAAAGATTGCTCAAACTCGATTCTATATTTCTCTCCGCGTAGTTCATATATCTGTCATATTTTATTGAATATAGATAAAAAATAAAAATTATGTCTTGGTTCGCTCCCGTTTCGTAATGAAAGTAGACACAAATAAAAAGGCAAGAGACACACTTTCGCATTTTAATAGTTATTAGTACTCGTAGATATCTATCATGTTTTAACAAGTTTTTGTTAAATAACCCGAATTGTGCATTCCTGTATCAGTCGGATGATTCATTGAATACTTTCGGACTTGTTGAGTACGATTGAGCGTCGAATGAGATTAACGAGTTTATGCATGTTTGTTTTATTCCTGTCGGTGCGTGCTGCTTAAGCATTTCTATATAAACAAAGTAATATTTATTTTATTTTCATTTGTAGTCTCGCGCGCGATAGATGAGCATTACTTACGCCTCCTCTACACTACTTGCGAAGTTGAACGTATTTCACAAAGCAAAACAATTTCGGAAGTAAAAAAGAAGAGACGGCAATACTGTGCGGAATATATTAAATTCGGATTTATTGAAAATCCCACAAACCCATTGTCGCATTTGTGTCTTCTTTGTCTAAAAACATTTTCGAATGAAGCAATGAAGCCTTCAAGGCTGCAAGATCATTTGAATAAAATGCATCCAGATAAGAAAGACAAGAATGTAGCATATTTTCAAGACCTAGAGAAGAAGCATAATACGCAGCCAAGTGTAGCAAAACTATTTTCGGCGACTGCTAAGCAAGATGACGACGGACTTCGAGCTTCGTACAATATCTCTTTGTTAATTGCTCAAAAAGGCAAACCACATAACATCGGAGAAGAGTTAATATTGCCAGCAATAAATGAAGTAATAACTACTGAGCTTCATAAACCGGCCGCAGATATTATCCGAAAAATTCATTTGAGTAATAATTCTGTGCAAAGACGAATTGAAAACATTGAAACAACATACTGAAAACATTGAAGAATCATTGTGCGATCACCTGAGGACAAGTCAATTCTCAATTCAGCTCGATGAGTCACTTACCAACTAATGAAGCATTGTTGTTGTTTACGTGAGGTTTATTAAAGATGAGAAAATATTTGAAGAACTATTTTTTGCTAGAAATTTAGAGACCGATACAAAAGGTGAAAACATATTCAATACATTGGAAAAGTTTTGCGATGAGAAAGAGATTCCCTTGAAAAATATTATTTCAGTAGCTACGGATGTCACTCCGGCTATGACAGGGTGCCATAAAGGCTGCATAGCGTACTTAAAAATAAAATTCCAGATGTCCTTGGTGTACATTGCGTTATTCATAGACAACATTTAGTTGCTAGAAACTTAAGTGAAAAACTATTTCAATCACTGCAATATGTCATCAAAGCAGTCAATAAAATCCGCAACAGCTCTTTGAATGATAGATTATTTTATCAGCTTGTGTTACGAATGACGAGGATTTCAACCGTTTGTTGTTTCATGCTGAAGTTCGTTGGCTATCAAGAGGCAATTGTCTGACTCTCTTCTCTTCTTGGAAACTAAAGATTCAGAATTGCACGACAAGCTCATAACATCAGAAAATGATATGGCTTATATGACAGACCTGTATAAATTGTTCAACGACATGAATCTCTTTACTGCAAGGCGATAAACTAAATTTAATTAAAACAAAAAACGTCGTTGCTGCATTCGCAGCCAAACTGCTTCTACACAAAAAGAATCTTGGCAGACGTGAGTTTCACAATTTTCTAAATTTATCAGTATCATGCAGTAACGTCGAATTGTTTGCCTACTGCACACATTTGGAAAACCTCCACATTGACTTCACCGAACATACCAGGACATTTTGAACTTGGAAATACCAACTGGGTGTTGGATCTGTTTTCAAATGCAACACAGCATTGTCACCTCAGCTGGAAGAAAACTTATAGAATTGACACAAACGAGGAAATAAAAATCATGTAAAAATGGTTACCAAGAATTTTGGCTACAAAAACCGATCCCGCAATTGTACCCTGGATTGTGGGTCAATCGTTCAACGATCTTGACAGCATTTCCATCGTCATATTTGTGAACGTGGATTTATGCTGTGACAACACTGCTTACAAAAAGCGAAATCGTTTGCTTGTTACGATGTCCCTTTGCGCTCAGGTTTCAAGTTGCGGGTTATAGTAAAATTCTTTAGAATTCTCCGTTAATATACATAATATACATATATAGGTCACAATAATTGAGTAATTAATTCAATTTGAAGTTATAGTGGTTTTTAAATAGATGAAAAAATGAGGGCGCAAAAAAAATATTTATTCTCAAAGTGGGCAGTAGAAAAATAAGTTTGGGAACCACTGTCTTAGAGAGACTCCGAGCATAGCTCGCTCCATTGCGCGTTGAGTGACATTGAACTTGTGAACCAATCCCGTTAAATACATTAATAATCATATAACTTTCAAAACAAATACAAAACATACTTAACAAGTTCGCAACAGCATTGAAACCCCTAATTCAGAAGTAGAACTATATTTACACCAATATATTATATATCCGATATCCTCTTTCAGTTAAATAAATGTCTTTCCTATCAAAATGGTACCTGCAAATTACGCTGTATTTGTTTGGCATCCGTGCCATTTCATTATTTCGTTTTCATATCAACATTCCTTTATTCTTTTAATCCATTTATTTCTTTTTATATAATGCTTGACATACATATTTACTGATATGTAGAATTTGTTGAATTAACGGTCGTAGAGTTAGGACGAGTAGATTCAGGCTCTATATGAGATCTGATATCTTCTTCACACCGCAAACCTTACGTGGTTGTCTTGGCAACATTTTACATGAAATGTTTTGGTGGGATACTTTCGTCTTAAAACATTACAAAATCATTGACGAAAAGACCTCATGAGCATCGACGACCAAAGCTCAACTGAATAATGATCCCTCTAATCAGCATCTCTCTAAAAGTACACAAACTCTTTCAAAGCGCTGCGAACTTGAGAACAGTATGCAGTTAGTTATCGCCAATAGAGTTCTCTAGAGATTCTCTAGAGCATTGTGGATATATTAGAAAACGTGACAATATCTGAGTGTCGCTATTTGACAATTTTAGCATTCTCATCCACAATAAAACATATCCAAAAGCCATTTGCGGAAAAAGTACATTCAAGATACGGATTGGTCACAAAAATGGAGAATGGGCCCATGTGTCACGGATGCAGGGCACGTCGCGCCGACACCGGCCGACAAGTCGCGCACTCTAGGCGCTGTACCTTGTACGGAAGCTGCGATTCTGAAACGGAAACTTTAAAATAAAAAAACTTTTAGAATTACTTCTTAGTTGGTGTAGCTCTATTCTAAACAACCAAAATAAGACACTATAAAAAGTCTCATACATCACTGATGAACGCAACTTTTTCTGTTACCGCTATTTTACGTCGGAGGATACTCGTATAAGGCCAAATTACTCCAGCCAGCCCAGCTCTAGTCCTTGACAGAATAAAATAAAGAAGATTGCTGAATAAAAGGAACATATGTACCGCAGAATAGGCACCTACTCATCATCTGAATACTTCCTCACTCCTTCAATGTGGTTATGAAAGCTTTCTGCAGTCAATAGTAGTGGTATTCAAAAATATTAAGATACCTTTGTATATCTTATGGGAAATAAATTTGAGATAATTCACGAGTTTCAGAATCGCGACTATTGCGCCGGCTTTGTATATCACAGAACACTCACATGGGGAATATCCCGAGAACGATGTCCGGTGCTCGGTGTCTAATAGTGTTACAGCTGGGCACTAATAAGGCGGCACAACAGTATTACAGCTTTGGAAGACGTCTAGTTAATAGATATTTTTAGTTTGGGGAAATTTAATCCTTTTACCGTTGAAATGAATGACGTTTAAAATCTTACATAAACAAAACGTACTTAAATTAATTGATATAAATATGTCATACAGAATGAATAATTGGTTATTCTACATTCCGTATTACATAAAGCAAGTAGTCACTACAAAATTTAGTACATATAGTAACACTGAAGTGCTGTAAAATATGTTTAAAAGTGGCTTTTAAAAATGGTTCAGAATTGAATATGATGTACAGATGAACTACAAATCAGCAAAGGATTCCGATGTATAGATAAGTAAAGGTATGAGAGCAACGGCGGATCTAGGGGGAGGGTCATGGGGGTCATGACCCCCCTTCCCCTGAGCTGATTTTAAGTACTACACTAACGTTCATTAATAAAATGCCTTATAAGTTCTTAACTTGACTACTACTATGTGGTTGTGAGGAGCTTTCGGCAATAACCACAGACAAGTAATATGAGTTCAAGACAAGGATTAAATAAAATGGAGTAGAGAAGTGATAGAATATGAACATCGGGTTAAAACTTAAAATTTGTATTAGAAATGTAATTACGCATTCTTCGTTCGTATTTTGAACTTTGACACTTATTTTTTAAATTTAACATCATAAAGGTCTTCGAGCAACTTCTCTCATGTCCTTAATAACCTCACATAAATGAAGACCTCAATAGCTACTAATAAGCAGAATGAGCAAAAGTTAAACGGAAATCATAAAACATTAATCCAATCAAATAATATCAAAATCTAATCGATAAATAAGTTATAATGTTCCGTAAATACCATGTGCAGATAAACTGTAATATTTAATAAGTGGTTTGCACCTGGATACTTTATCTTATCCTAATACAACCACGTAATAACAAGAAAAGGGGGTATCTCTTTATACAGGGAAGAGGGCAGATCCTCTCTCGACCCTTGTGTATATTTACCGGCGGAGGTTATCTGCCCTCAGAATGAGATATCGTGGATACAATGAGCCAATCCTGAATGCGGCCGAGTTTACACTTTATTTGAGTACCGTATACAATGAACATGGTGGCTAACGACGCCCTTCACATGTGTTTTGCTGACCGAAAATTTTAAATATTAATCTCCGTGAATACAAATTACACGTACAATTATTTTTATTTGCTCTTTTGATATAAAATAAATTTAAAAAGGGGAATGCGATGTATATTTTACTCAGAAGGTCTTCATTCATTACATGCTTAAAGCTGCTAAATGTCTTATATAATATATATATATATATATATAATTATATATAATATATATATATTATATATATATATATATATATATATATATATATATATTATATAAGACATATACCTATATATATGTTTATCCGTTGTTTAATACCCATAATACAATTTCACGCTTAACTTGAGGCTGGATTGCGCTGTATGAATGTCATTGTAAAAAAAGAACATGAGTTTTGTACTACAACGGAGTATTCTACAAACTCCTCGCGGTAAGCGTCGTTCATCCCTTGATATCCGCACCACAATACGGTGTCTGTCATTTGCTCGACAAAATATTATAATTATCGTCAAATTTCACACCCGCGCCGCCCTTCATTTATCTGTGTTCAGGGCCACTTCCCGTGAAACGTCGTTCATTAGGGTTCACAATAGAATGGATAACAATTCTAAAAACTCGTCACTGGCAGAACAAAGGTATTATTATTGCAACAAAGCTAGGTGCTTGATGCTCGGCTCGTTGCTGGCTAGAATATTACTGTTGTGCTGAACTCACTTCAAACATGTAATTTGATGCTATCAACGGAGGCAAAGAATTATTTTCTTTAAAAACATATACAAAAAATACTCTTATTTATCTTTTCGCTCATCACCGTCAATAAGTAAAAATTTTGTACCTAAAATTAGTGAGAAAACATTTTTCGAGAGTAAAGTGCTATTGTTGAGTGCTGTTAATACAACATTAAATTATTGTTCCAAACAAAACTGCGAAGTTTTCGTTTGGAGTTCTCGGTTGTTACAGTTGGTCGTAGTCGGCAACCTTTCCCACGTGAAAAATTCATGGCTACAGTTTAACAATAACATTTTTTTGTAAATATCGTGAAAACGATTGTGGATGGGTATTAAGTAGAAAAAACAGAAGAAACGTTAATATTACAGATATTTTATTCAACTATGACCATATGGTAATAAAGTTACTTACTTCAATACATTGATAAAATGAGTCGTTCCTATTGGTTATAAAATTGTGTGCTAAACATAACTCTCACCCTACATGGTAACTTTATTAGGGGTAGTTATAATTGTGTTTGGTTTTCATTTAGATACCTACCATTTTACAATATAGATGTAGTAGGTACATTGCTTTGAAGTTCAATGATTCGTCTGAGTAAGCTTTATAAATAAAGATATAAGTATATTCGCGTTTACTTAAACATAAACGTGGTGTCTTGTAACTCCGAAAAGGCGGGGCTTCGAATGCTCAAAATTAATTTATCCCCAAGCAAAGAAACATTTTAACTTCCTTTTTCCTTTTAGAAATTAAAGTGCCTCCGTTGCGAAGAATTTTGGCAAAAAATGGCTCAGCATTAAATTTTTCTAAGTGACTGAGTGACGAAGAGCCATAATTAGAATGCAGGTGATCATCCCTTTCATAAGTCTGGACATTGTGTTTGAGAGCCACCATAAAATGCCTATTATTTAATGTATTACGAGCATATTTTGCTTATTTGCTTGAAATAAGATGCAGAAAGTATGTTCTGAATTTTAAAATTAGTTCTAAACTTGTCGAAAAAATATTTTTTTATATATTATTTATGACATAATGTATTTTGTTTTGTGTTACGAAGTGAAAAAGACAGTCAAGCCGCCCACTTGATGGTAAGTGGTACGCCTACGCCGGCATTGAAGGATATGAATACCTGATAGACAGTTAATGTTCGTCACAGGAGACAACAGATGTTGGGTTACCCGGTTTTCAAAATCACTAGCTACAGTGTCCTCACCCCGAAACACAAAAGCGCATAACACTCTTATTTCACGGAAAGATATCTGGCACTGCGGTGGTACCTACCTTGACTACTCAGTATCGAGTCTACCTCCTAGTATGTACCTAAACTCAGCACACACATTTTAAGATGTTTACGGACACACGTACCCCCAAAGAACTAAATATTCACTAACATAGACACAGCGCCATTTAGCGCCAAACTAAGCATTAGCCTGGAATATGGGTAATAAACAACGGATTAACATACTTCTATATTTATTTTGTAAATATTTTCAAATATTTACAAAACAAATATCTAAGTATAAGATATATGTATAAATTATTTATAGTATAAGATAAATATATAAATAATTTATACATTGAATGAGTGTTTCAATTACACCAATACAAACAATATGTTCATGCAAACAAAAGTTTGTACTGCCCGGGGATCGAACCTGGATCCCTTAGTGTAGTAGCCGACGTCTCAACCACTACACCAAATGGGTCATCAAATGAGTTCTGAAAGCTGTAAATATTGTATGAACTAAATGAACCTTTTTGCTATTGGTGATTTATGTTTTTATTCTAAAGTAAAGTATCTCTCAATACTAACTTTAGTTAAATAAAAATGCTATCTATCATCCCTCGAGCAAGAATAAAGGCAATTTTATTATCAAGAGAAACGATTCACGTAATCTCGTCGCTCTCATCACGGCCGTATTATTTTTACTGAGAAATATTTTCATCTGTTAATAAAGAGGAACATTACTCAGGCAGGTAATTTTTGCCATCTTGACGACACTCAAAGCCGTCGAGGCGGTTATATGCCGTTTACGGTTACAAGTAAATGCAAGGGCCTATAGCCTAGCATTCATTTAGTATGTTAATTGGAAAAATACGTTTATTTGAATTCAATACAGATAACGCTTAATAGATGTAAATTGCGTCTTAAGCAAATGTTATTCATAGAATAATACGATGTTCATTTATATACAGTGGAATTACTCGACAATGCTACGCAAAACAAAGTAAAGCAGCAAAATTGTGGGTTATATACAGGCTTCCTTGCGCTTCACCGGAGTGAGGAATGCGTTTACCCTTCTACATCGACCTTTACAAAGGTCACTTTGACTCAAAATTTAACAATGTGTTAAACTTAGGAACGTCGTAGAGAATATAAATAATTGTCTTTTAACCTTCTTTGTATCTTTCTTATAAAGTTTATTTTTTTTACCCCACTTATTATTAATTTTCTGCATGGTCTTGTGGTAAACTGGAAAAGAATGCCTCTAGGCCTTAAGTTCACCCTTGTACTGTTTAAAGTTTAAATAAATAAAGCAATACCAAATAAATATGTCCGGGAGTTCTGTTAAGAAATAATGTGGTTAACATATAATAATATCCACTGACATTCGCACAGCGCAATCTTATCCCCAAAGTAAGCATTATCATTTAATATGGGTATTAAACAATGGATAAACATACTGTTACATAGACACACTATGGAAAAACAGTAAAAGAGTTCCTCAAGAGATGTTTATTTTATCCCAATTTACAAGTGAATCCATCGATTGCTTTGGATCAGTATTTATGTCACCGGAAAATAATAAGGACCGCAAAGTTTATAAATTTCTTAGGAAATAAATAAATTAGCGGTTCTTGTTATTTTCCGGTGACCTGTACATGCACTTGCAAATAATGAAAACTTTTTACTGAGCCCCTTTTTAAGTTTTTACTTACATCTTGATATTTTGATCAGCGTTCATTAAATTTAAAAATGGGAAAGTAACGCGTTTTACTCATAATATGAGAAGACAATTTTTCAAAGTGAAAACACGGAGCAAACAACGGGCTACAGTTCGACGCAGAGGAGATTGAAAAATTCTCTCTCCGCTGGATTGTTTCCTATCATTGTTTCGTTATTTCCCCGGGGATATTTAGCTAACGTTGTTCAGTTACTATTCGATGCATGACTTTACTAAGCATGCGTTACCAGCCGGTTAGCAAACGTTATATTGCATATTTTATTAAAAGATGTTTTCGCTATATACATTATTGAAAGCACAGGCCATGTACGTACCTTGATCAGTCGTATCTGTCTGATGCAAAATATTTGTATTAGGCGAATGGTAGCAGTCTAGACAAACATCGCATGTCGGCAAGAACTTAAGGTTGCCTGCCGTTCGACAAATCTGTCGTTGATTTCCAGTAGTATTATGCTATATTTTCATATGAGTTTTAAAAGAGATAGACCTACTTTTATAGATATGTTGATAATATTTTTTATTGAAATGCTTGTTATTAATAATAATTTGTTTAGGTTTAGCCTCAGTTTATCCGGGAAAAACATATTCTCAGATAGATATTATGATAATGTATCGAAAATAAAACATTAACGAAAAAGTTTCCCCTCGTGTCATAGAAATTCTGTATCTGCCTTTGCTTTGGTATATTAAGTAAGATGTTCATTGTTTATATACGCAAAAGGCACCTTATAACTTGCAAACTGTATAACTATATATATATATATATATATATATATATGAAATATAACCCATTGGAATAGACCAGACAGTATATGTTTTTAAAAGTTTTGTATCACTGTTTTGAACTAATAAGCGACGAGGGAGGCTGTGCGTTGCGATAAGGAAAGTAGACTAAACATCGATCTTCATCAGGGACAAGAAGACACGTCGTATACCCAACGCGATGAAATCGGGTAGTAAGGCCCATAGAAGATTAGCCATATTTAGGGATGAGAAAAAGATTGACAACCCTAGCAGTGTTGAACAAATAACGAACGTCTTGGTGAGGTTATTAGCTAGAGTAAGTACGTAGGTAACTCAAAACACTTCCCTTTGCCAATATCAACGATATTATTTGTTTCCTGGGCCTCTTATTCAAATTCGCTGACGCACGTGTACTGCTCATTACCAATAAGTCAAATAAGCTAAAGCATTCTACAAATAAAGACGCACATTTAAGCTTAGTTCATAACTATCTTGTAGCACAGGGTTTATAAGACTTCCAAAATAAAAGACCTAAAATAAGATAAAACGCACTACTATACAAATATACTAGTTACGTATATAAAGTATTATTTTCTTTGATTGAATGGGTCTGTATACCTACCTTTATAGGCAGGACACCTTACTTATGTAAAACCAATTCAAACCTGGATTTCCTAATAGGTATGTTAGCCTATACCTACTACTACCTACTTAAGTTACATTCATCATAATATTTATTTATTTATATACACATCCTTATTTGGTTCCATATAATGCTAGTAATTAAATAAGTAATTTAAGTCAGTTTTTTAACGACGCATGTGGGTTTATGGCTACTACACTAAGGGATGCGGCTTCAATATCTGGGCATTATTATAAATGTGTGCATGATGAACATGTATGTTTGTCATGGTCTGGGTGTTTTTGTGTATAATATGTATATAGCAAGAAAGATAGAACTATTTATTCTGTGACAGTATACAATATTACCTTAAACATAAAAACTTAAATCTAAAGACACAGAACAGTTATACCACTCAGCAACAGCCATGGTGATGAAGACACCATGAGACTGGTTTTATATCTACGTACATCATCCATACAAAAACTGGTCGAATTTTGACACACTCTCAGACTTCGTCCGTGTTTTTATGCGTCCATTATTATAAGGATTTAATTAGTTACCTTCCTTCCTACACGAAAGGAGCGTAAATAAATATTATCTATAGTAGTAAAATAATTGATATTAAAGTGATAATGAACAGAGTTTTTCATTTGAAACAACGAACATCCATTATTACTCCTTGCGCTTTTAAGATACAAACAGCATTATTGTTTTTACTAGCCAGCTACTTATTTAAACATTATATAGAGCATTAGTAAACAATTGTAATAGAGGTAAGCTGCTATAAATATTTTCCAGTCGACCAATGTCGACAAACAACCCCGAGGGTGCGGTACATTAAATAATATCGACATATCCAAGCCAATTCCGTAGTTCTCGCTAAGCTTATTTCAGACTTTCCCGCGCAAATATTTTTCCATACGCGATCAGATTCAATTTACTTTTAAGGGTTATAAGACGGGGGAAATAACGCGTATAGTACGATTCACCAAAGAAGACCAAAAATGGCGGCCGTCTGCGCATGTACACTAATGAACAAAATACTTACATCAAAATAATATTTTTATTTTAATTAACTCATATAATCAAATTCTATTATAAATTCCAGATTAAAAGATACCTATGTAATTAAACATAATTCAGGCTCAAATTTTACTTTGTCACATAGTTTTTTCCATTCTTGTGGAACCATTAGATTAACTTTCTCTTTTATAAAATTAATTACGCTGCTTATATCCCACTTAACGTTTTTGCTACTAACATTACTTTTTACGGAGGCCCAACCATTTCTATAGGATTTAAATCCGGATGGTAAGGTGGAGACGGAGAATATTATGACCATGTTCTATGAAATTTATGTATAGAGTATTTCTTTAAGCGTAAAAGGAATTAATATTTAATGATAGTGAAACAATATTTTCTCAAAAAATAATAATAATATCATGTAGAAATATAACAAATAATCATGGGATAGTATAATCAGCAAAGTACCGACAAGTATTTCAAATATAGCTAATGGTTCTGTTTTTCTATTCAAATTAATCGATATTTTTTATTTATTATGTCTGTTATAGATTCATTAAAGGTGGTATATTGATTGAATTTTTTCAACAAAGTTGCAAGACTTGCGAAACCTTGTCAACAATCTACGTACAAAATATATTAAACTCATATATCATCCTTCTCGCGCCTGGCTTTTCGAAGCAACATTAAGAAGCGACACTAGAGAATTCAATGAATGGCTCAGCAAACAAAAAAAATAACATAAATAATAAAATGCAACAAAACAGTTTTCCTTCCGACTGTATTCTAGAGTACTGTCAGCGCGCCAAATTCAATATAGACGAATAGCGATAGAGCAACCTTGTCCTCAGAAGCGTGCCGACCAATGGCGTTGCCCTCTTACAATATTTCCGCCCTCTGCCGTACCCCAATAGGACCTAAAAAATGACTTCTGCATAGTCTTCTTTCGTGAATCGTACATACCCCATTTTCGTTTATTGCTTCGTTTTTAAAAATATTCATCTCTTCACTATACTCGTATCTAGATTGGTAAGTATACAAGTTTTACAAGCGTCAGTGGCTCAATCGGGAGGGCGCAGGTTCAAATACCGCCACGTAGGTAGTAATGTGTTTTGATTTTTGAAATTATATAAAAACGTTATCTGACGCTCTTACAGTGGAGGCAACATTGTGAGGAAACCTGCGCACCCCTGCGAAGAGATTCAAAGGTAGTGTGTGAAGTCGTCCAATCCACACTGGGCCTGCGTGGACGACTAAGGCCTAAGCACCCTATACGGGTAGGCTCGTGCCCCTCGGACGGGACGTTTAATGAGCTGATGATGATTATGGGTATAACAGCTAGGAATATATATATATATTATATATACATATATATACATTTTTGGTATAATCCATTTTTTGTAAACACCCAAACTAATGCAGAAAACATGTTCATGCACACAAATTTTAAAAATTAAAACAGAATACAAATATCGGAGAATAAGCAATCATTTTGTGAATTTTAAAATCACGAGCTACTACCGGAGGGCTAGATAAAAAATCTGGCCCGACTTCTCAGAACAATTCGCGCCACTTCAAAGACTTGTCTTACACAGGTATAGGTTTATTTATTATGATATTTTTATCCCGTTTTGAAACATGTTTGTTCCCAAATGTATTCGTGTTTATCAAAACACGAATACTTTTGTGGCCGTTCTTACCCAGCCAAAAAGGTGACTAACTTCTGTAGGTACTCACACCCTTGTCAAAGTGTTATAATTCAAACTTTACTTCAGGGCAAAACAGGAATCAAAGTAAACATGAAAAAATTACATATTTGAATATGTAGAGCAATGTAGCTCAAACCAAATTCGAAATAAAATAACCTAATTAACGACACTTTATTAAAGTTTGCGTTGGTACATGTGGATCAATGATTTCATGATGATCAATGATGATATAATGACTACTTACTATGTATGTTATTATGTTATTTCTTTCAACATTGCTTCTGTCATGGTCAGGCCTATTACTCACCACCAGGTGAGCGCACTGACCGTCTCGTTTACTGATGGCATATACTTCTTACACCCAGCAAAAATTTGGCAACTACCTACAGTAGTTTTTGTAAGTACAAGTTATATACAAGGCTTACCCTTGGGGTTATGATGCTAATGGTCTGCGTAATAAATAAAAGTTGAAGTATTTCCCACCTTACCCAGATAAATGGATGTAGTTTTTAATTTGGAAGAGTGTGCTTTTTCATACATTTAAAAAAATGATTACGTAAAAGCATTACAGTGGGCATTGTAATTAAAGTCACATTTATTATTACAGTGAAAAAAATGCCTCTTTTTAATTAAAACATCATGATCACAGTAATAACACCTTTGTTGTTTTTAGTTTTTGTAGGCATTATTATATTCATTTATATCTTCATGTTGACAAAAAAATAATGTGCATTTCTTTTCAGTGCAAAAATATAACGTGTGCCATTCATTATTTCCAAAATTTCCGTAGGTTAAACCTACCTACGGAACAGAGAAGATATGGCGTGATTTTTGTTGATGGAGGTAATTTAACGAATATCTACCTACAGCGATTCTGACGGATAAAGTATATTTACGTGACTAAGAAACTGTCTATAACTTTTATTGTAATGTGATTTCATTATAATTTGATCCTTGATGGCCGTAAATAATTATATTCGTTAATTTATGGGAAACTGTCATGGAGGTGATGCAAATATTTAGTTTCTGATCTACAGTACAGTAAATTACAATACAGCCAAGCCATACTGACTGATATGTAGAATTTGTTGAAGTTAGAGTCGGTAGAGTTGAGCCCTGTAGATTCAGAAGTTTGGCTCTACATGATATCTGATATGTTTACGACAGAACATAACTTATTTGGTTGTTTGGGCAACATTTAACAAGACATGTTTTTGGTGTGGGATCATCATTTAAACGATAATCTGTTCATAAATAATATAATAATTTATGAAATTAGCCTATAGGCATAATTTTTGGTGAAAATCTCATATAAACTACTCCCCTCATTTTAGGGGATTGGAAGCGAAAGTTATGTTTATTAATTTTTTTGTTGGTTCTATACTTAACTTAGATTACATACCAAATTTCAGATTTCTAGTACTTTAGAAAGTAGCTAAACATTTTGTTGAGCTTCAGTGTGTCAATGACGAAATTAGCGTAATTTGGATATCACTAAAATCTTAATTTGTAAAGTTATCCAATTCAAAGTTAGTATGTTTCATCATCATCAGCTCATTAAACGTCCCCACCGAGGGTACACGAGCCTACCCGTATAGGGTGATTAGGCCTAAGACGTCCACGCGGGCCCAGTGCGGATTGGACGACTTCACACACAACCTTCGAATCTCTTCGCAGGCGTGCATGAAGGTTTCCTCACGATGTTTTCCTTCGCCGTAAGAGCGTCAGATAACGTACATATATTTTCGAAAATTCGAAAATACATTGCTACGTGTCGGGATTTGAACCTCAGCCCTCCCGGTAGGAAGGCGACAGTCCACAACACTGAGCCACCGACGCTCTTGTATTATGTGTTTATGTCTTGTAGTATGTTTAATCAGTCTATTTTGACATCATATACCGAGAATATGAACTATCTGCTACTTCGGAAACCAACTCTATGAGAGTATTAAAGAGTAATTGGTCAATCTAAGGAATGATCGTGTGTTTAATAAATAGGAACCTTAAAAAATGGCATATTTATTAAAAGCAACAATTTTTAGAATGTAAAAAGAGTACCTTAAACATTATACCTAGGACTATGGACGTATATATGATACATCTTCCTAGCCTAGGACCTAGGACCAATATGAAGCCATCTGCAATACCTATTTTGACATTAGCAAATTAGCTTTTAGTCCGTTCCGTAATGAATGCCGATACGCATCTATCGAGGCAAAAATTGCCGCCAGAAAACCTTAACGTTGCACTTTGTCGTCGAAAAAGCGTCATGGCTAGTCAGTATAGCCTTGGACCTAAGCCTGACAGGAACAAATGAAAAAATGTGTCAAAGGTCATTCATTAAGTAAGGATGGACAAAATGGAAAAAAATATCGATAAATATCCATTCGATTATTAAAAAATATCAATTATTATCGAGAAAAAAAAATAGATATATTAATGAATCGATATATCATTAAACACGTATTTAGTGACTTTAAATAATAAAAAAATAACATCATTCAATAATCCACGCTCAATAAAAGAATAGTCCAAGCAAAACTCATTAATAAAAATAAATGCTTTGGTAAATTATTACTTTCTTTATCGATATTAGTCTAAACAATATCACTACATAGCATAAAAAAGTCGCTTTTTCTGTACCTATATCCCTATGTACGCTTATACCTTTAAAACTACGCAACGACATTTGATGCGGTTTTTATTCAATAGATAGAGTGCTTCGAAAGGAAGGGTTATATACATAGTTACATCCTTTGAATAGTAGAGAAATACTTTCCGCTTATAGGTTGCGAAAGCAGGCTGAACCCTACAACATCTGTAAAAATAATATACTGAGTATTGTATACATTAAAAAGGTATACAGAATTCTCCGCGATGGTATATCGTTAGGGATATCATCTACTTTTTACGACAAATACTGCATTAATCCTTATCCAATTAAATACCTTAAATATATTGTTAATTTTGTATGGATCTACATGGTCCTTTACAGCATATGATTTAAATGAATATTTTCGAAGATATTACAGATTTAAAAATTGCGGTACTTAGCATTTGCAGCGATACCAGCCGACCGGGGAGGCCGGAGCGTATCTATTACAAATATTACAATTGCACCCGTGCGAAGTAGGAGCGTAGCGGCCCCTACGCTAGTCTCCGATATGACAACAATATTGTTCCTTTTTCTTCTTGTTGTAACCGTCTTATAAGTCGCGTAAATGCGCAAGTTTTGTCTCAAATGCTCATTATTTTACCATAACGAACAAATTTTATATCGGTTTTAATACTTAAAAAGTAAATATCGATAATCGATATAATCAAACAAAAAAATTTAAAAAAAAATCCGATACTTATATATATATATATTATTATATTTCCCCAAGCCCAATTGTATTTTATATATTTCATCGTATTGTTGTTGCGTAGTAAATTATCAATTTCTGTCGAAACTATTAAACCTTCTAATACTAGACTGGTATAGATCAAATCGGTAGCTCAAATAAAAAATTTGGTGAAGTGTGTGTCGACCTCTTCCATTCAGGGTTCCGTAGCAAGGAAGGGGATGGACGAAGTGACTAGGGAAGGTGGGGTTCTAAAATAAACAATATGATATTGTGAAGTGGTGACTTCTACATGCAAAACGATGATGTTACTATGGGGTCAACAAATCGGCCAAAAGCTTTAATACGGGCTAGGGGTGAAAATACCAATTACTATCAGTTTTTATTCATGTTTGAATCATTTGAAACGATATCACGATATTATCAATAGTTTATCAAAACTATATATGAGTGAAGATCAGTGTTGCCAAACTATTAATAGGTGGACTATCAATTAAATAGTTGACCTCGAAATCACAATATCGATATACCAATAGTAGCAACACTATCGATAGTGTTAAACTATCGATAGTTGGTGTAATTTACGAAGCCGATACTATCGATATTATTGCAGTGTACCAATATTACAGAGCTAAACTAAGCTATCATTAGTATGAAACTATCGATGGGCCAAAGGATACTATTGCTTTTGTCCAACTATCGATGGACTATCGAATCTATAGTCAAACTATCAAGCGGCAACACTGGTTAAAATTTAATAATTCATAGTTCGTAATTAATTGTATCACTCACTCATATTCATATTTCATTGTATTCAAGATTAAGAATTTACATGCAATTGAAAAGTTTCAAATTATTTTAATAAAAATTTAAAAATGTCGCAAATATTCTCTAAATATTTTAAGTTTCTAATATTTATACTTGCAGTTATAATAAGTGTTCAGAGTAAAATCACAACATCGTTAGAAAAAGCTTACGAGAAAGGTGTGCGTGCGTATTCAGGAGAAAGATGGTCCGAGTGTATCTCTCAATTTGAAGAATCATTATACTTGTATAAACTATATAAATCAGTTATTGTTAACTGTCGACTGAAATGCAAATCTGAACCATACAAATCTGAAATTTATGAAGATATAGATGATTTAAAGACATACGAGAAGTTCTTTAATGCAAGAGATTGTTTAAATAGGTGTTATGATAGTAGTTTCAGTAATATTGGTGTTGACAATAACCTTAAAGAAGAAGTAATTTTTAATATGCAAGCACTCAAGCCATATGAGTATCTACATCTTTGTTATTATCAAATTAATGCATTACCCAAGGCAGCTTCTGCTGCTTACACATATTTAGTGGGTAATCCTAATGATGAGACTATGAAAAATAACCTTCAGTACTATATAGAGCAGCCAGAAGTTGATTACAAAGAAGTGGTTGATTTAGAAAGTGATGACTACAAAATACTTTACTACCTTGGACTTGATTCTTATAAGAAAAGCAACTGGGCTGAAACTGTTGCTAACATGGAAGAGGTGTTAACTGACTACATTGCCTCTGAAAATGTGTGCCGGGTTGAATGTGAAAGGCAGCCTGAGCAACAGTCAACAACAGAATTTATTTTGACAATGTCTAATAACATTGCTTCTCTGATGCACTGTCATCAACACTGCCAAGAAAAATTAAAAAGCCTTAACTATAATTCAGGTGTGGAATTTCTTGCTGACATATTAAATTATTTACAAATTTCATATTATCATCTAAATAGATATGAAGATGCTGCTAAAGCTGTAGCTAGCTACTTATTATTATTTCCAAATGATGAAGACATGTTGGAGAATAGAAAAATATACAACACAGTTACCGACTCTAAATCATTCTCCCAAAGATCAGATGTTGTATTCTACTTAAACCGTGATATATATGAAAAAAAACTCTTGAATTTATTTCATTTGGGAGACAATGACTATTCTATTGAATCCAATACTATTTGATTATATTTCATAACTTTTATACTTATGTGATAATTACAATGGTGCCATACTATAATAAGAAGATAATTCTAGTATAAGCTAATCAATACATACTGTAATTTTTCTATTTATACTATGTTTTTTATATCGGATTCATAAAATACTTTAGACTTAATAAAGTAATTGTTATACATTCTTGTCTTCATTATAAGAATTTAAATTGTATTTCTAATGTTGCTATACAAAGATTAATCCTAGTTCTATTCCTGTTTGAAACATTAACTTCATAGTACAAAACCATCCCTTGTTCAGTAATAGGGTTGACTCAAATGAGCTATAATATTTGATTATTTATTTGACCCAATAAATACATCTTTACAAACATTTCATATGTGGTTCGGTGTTTATTTCAATTAGTAAATGAAAAGATGATTATTTGATAAAACTAGTTATATCCAATGCCAATGATTTCTTGAGAAATTCATTATATTTTTCACAAAATTAAGTGTAACTAGAAGATAATTAACAAGATAAAAATATTTTATGGTGTACAGTTATGTAATTGTTAATGTTTTGAGCTGCTACAACCAATGATATTCTGTATATGTAAAGGCACCCGTGCCTCGAAAACGAACCGCCAAAGAGAATACAGATGTAGGGTCTTTGCTTAAGTAAATGAACTCTCATTCAAAAAATGTCTGTGTGGTATTGCTGCATTCGGAACACTTTTCAGTTGTTTTCTGTACATATAATGAATTTATACTTTTTACATTATTTGCTGCAACTACACTTCTTTCCATACATATATATATATGGCGTTACCACACTATGACGTCATGGTGTTCAATCTTACTAGTAAATTTTATTCAATATTTCAATGATCAGTGTTGCCACTTTAGCCTAACTATGTATTGAACCCGGAAAGGGATATCTGTAGCCTAGCCCTTTTCATTTTCTTTGAAATATGAACCAGTTTGAAGATTTCGCCATGCTGAGAAGGAATCACTTTCTCGATTTGTATCACAAATATTGATTATAGCTGATAAAATCGCTTACTTACTGCTATAGGCTAAGTTTATGTTTCACGGTATAATAACCTACCTATATACCTAGCACTACTCGATGACTAAAATTAATTATTCCTGATTATAATGAAATTGAATTCCGCTTAACTTTACTTAATAGTATGTCACTATCGGTCACGAAACAGTTTAGTGATATTCTGTTAAGTGACTAGTCACCAATCTAGTCACGGGTTACACATACATCTCTAGGTCAATTTCAGCATTTTTTTCACAGAAAGTCTATTCTTGATATTGGAAGCTACGTCTAGCCCTTCTTCAGTTCCTCTATGGTGGCAACACTAAATGATTCGAAATGTGGAGTCTGAGACAAGTGGTAAAAAACACAAGTTATACTAAGTTATGTTATAATACAATAAATCCATCTGCGACAGCCAAAAGAACATTTGAAAAAAAAAACCTTAGCGAACGCGTCGTACAAATAACTTAATACCCTTTAAGATAAACATACTTATTTTTTTATTTAAAAAATACCTATAAAATAACGACGATAAATGTATCTTGATTTTCTTTCCTATATTTACGTTAACTATTTGGTTACGTGCATTAATTAATTAATTCTGTGATTTTATTAAGCATATCCAATTTAGCCGAGAATTTAGCTTTATTTTTTTTATATTCACACATAGACATTGAATATTTTTGCACACTAGTAACCTTGTATTATTTTTAGACATGGCGACACATAAACTGAATTTCAATGTTCTACCAGAGGGCGTCGTAGGTTGTCTGTCATGTATTATTCTATAACTTCGTGCTATTTTACGAAATAGAATAATCAAGCTACGGAGCTCATAAATAAGGTAAGGTAATATGGAGCTGTTTTTATGTAATTTGGAAATGTAAGCATAATATTTACTAGAAACTAACTCTATGCTGAAATCACAAAATGTCCTCTTCTTTTCACTGGTTATGAGGCAAGAAAAAAGAATGTTACCATATTTTAAAACTTCCCCTAGCTTATGCAAAATTACTAAAAGTGGAAGTGTATGAAATGTAATTACTTACTGTCCGTATAGATTATCATTTACACATAAAATGTATTATTGATTGTTCAATAATTGAGATGTTATATATATTTTTAACACATTTCAGATATGTAAAATGGATTTGGAATTACTGGAAGAAAAATACAGTGTGAAAAACTTGCTGTTTTACAGAGCTATTCCTCCTATTCAGGTTCCTCCTAATTCTGAAGAGTATAGTTTATTTAATTGTAAAGATTGTGGAGATCGGTAAGTTGATTCGTAACTCTGCCCTGTTTAGTGTTCTTAAATATGTTTATTATCTCTATATTGATAATATCTATATATAATGTAGAATTATAAAAGATCGCATCTTAGATAACTGGACTGCTTTAAGTACATGAACTGAATCAAATTTATTGGACATACAGAGTTCTATAGGAACCTACCAAAACGCACCTCACCTACTAACAGTGTAGTTATTCTGCCGAATAGAGTACTCTCTAAAATAAACTGACTAGATCGCAGTGGGTAACTGACAATTGTTATCATAGTCAGTCTCTGGGTGTTTTCTATGTTTAATATGTACTAGCTATTCCCCGCGGCATTACCCGCGTTATAAGGTTATATTCTCCCGCAGTAAAACGACGTAAAAGCGCGTAGCTAACGCGACGATAAAACATTGCTTTATTTATCTAAAATTGAAGTAGTCTATGTTTTTCCTTATTAAATCAGCTACCTGCCAAAAAAGTCTGGTCCAAATCGGTCCAACCGTTTCAGAGATTACCCGGAACAAACAGACAGACAAACAATAGTGGTTTGGTGTATGTACCGTATATAGATTACATATTAATAAAATTGGAGTGTGTGTTTGTAAAATCAAAATAACAATATTTTTTTCTTCATGCATATGATTATTAATATACGGTACATACGCCAAAATAACAATTTTAAAAATCTTTTACTGTCTGTCTGTTTGTTTCGGGCATAGAACCTCAATGGTTTCGGGTAATCTCTTAAAGGGCTGGGCCATTTGGTAAAGCCCTTTTTTAGGCCGGTAGCTGATCTAATAAGGAAAAACAAAGGGTATTTTTATTTTAAAACATCTTTTTATTTTAGAAAAATTAAGCAATATTTTAGCGTCCGGCAACCGCGCGTCGCTTTTAGGTTATGTTTTACTGCGGGGGAATATAATTTATAAAGCGGATAATACCGCGGAGAACAGCTAGTATATTCATATGCAGAAAAAAATAGTTATTTCAATATTACAAACTGACATTCTAATTTTATTTATAGGTAACAGATGTAGGTATTTACAATATATATATATATAATATATGTGTATAGGTTTGTTTATCCGTCGTTTAATACATATTACAGGCTAAATGCTTAGTTTCGGGCTAGACTGTGTGAATGTCAGTGCATATTTTATTATAAGTATATTTTTAAATAATTTTAGTGTTACGGAGATATTTTTTCTGCACTAGACACATATTTTGACAGTACCTAATAGCGGTTAAAAATAGTTAGCTTCTTAGTGTAGGTATGTATTGAAGTTAAACTAATCATAATATTTCACTTTTTCAGGTTTATTTTAGAGTCCAGCTACCGGTTTCATATTCAACGAAAGTCAGTTCAGATTACATACAGCTGTTCCTATTGTACACAGCGTCAGGTATTTTACAATAGATGCAATTTACTTTGCCATATACGATCTCATTCATTTAAGACTGCCACTATTAATGTATCAGACTTAAAGATTGAACCACTTCCCTCGAGCTTTTTTAAATCAAATGACAAGAATACTACTTCAAGCGTAGTACCTGTGGAAAACGCGAAGCAAAAGCAGCCACGCAATGTTTGTTTTGAATGCAAAAAACCTTTGTCTGGTGAAGGTCCCCTATACAAAGATCGTTCTAATCATTATATGGAGTATTCCATGAAAGTCCATTCATGTCCTATTTGTTTATTTACATTACCTACTAGTTGCGGGCTGAGAGCACATTTGCGGATTCATTTAGGAAGTCCACCATATTATTGTCCCGAATGCGGTATTAACTTATCAAATAAGAATATAATTTATCCGTTTAGTCATAGTTGCCAGGGTTTTAATATGATGAGGGCAACTACGAGATATCCATGTCCTATACAAAAGTGCAGCTATTTTCACCCAAATGATTTCAGTAAACATATGAAAGAAAATCATTTAAAAATCATTTACAAGTGCCCAATATGTGTGGTGGCTTGTTTTAACAGAGCGACCATAGAGAAGCATTTAAAGATACATGAACATACTGTGGACGCCCTTATATTTTTTCAATGTGAGATATGCCCAGGAAGACTTGTTATGCATAGTCACGCTGATAAACATTTACTTAATCACAAAAATTCTTACAATGTGTATCCATGTTGGATTTGTAA
The DNA here is from genome assembly GCA_019425675.1 of Leucinodes orbonalis. Lineage (NCBI taxonomy): Eukaryota > Metazoa > Arthropoda > Insecta > Lepidoptera > Crambidae > Leucinodes > Leucinodes orbonalis. The sequence goes on along the minus strand of PQWD01002718.1, from coordinate 380,033 downwards.
TATAGCTTTTAAGGAAGTTCCAGAACTAATTGATCATCACATTCAAAAGCATGACCAAAATAACGAATTAAAAAATATTTTCAAAAATATAACTAATAAAATGGCAAAAAAGGTATACCGAGTTGTTAAGCGCTGCGACCATTGTAAGAGAAATTTTACTTATAAATGTCAATATGAAGATATTCACATTCTACCTAATTCATGTCCATTTAAATGTAACTCTGGTAATATTAACTTATCCAAAAAGATTAACTCTCTTAGACGTCAAATAATTTGCTCGTTGTGCAAGGAAAAAATTGAACAAGATTGGACAATAGTCAAAAAACATTATGCTTTGCATCATAAAAATCATCGTTGCTTAGATGCGAAGATATCATTACCAAAAATAAACGTTACAAAATACCTAAAAGAATATAGACCTGACCTAGGAAAAGTAGCAAAAAGTTTGAACAAAAGACACCAAGTAAATGGAAAGGTAAACCGAGCAATCCCTCAAACTAAAAAACCACTGTCGCCTAAGATGAGCTCTGCTAATAAAATCAACGAAGAAGCCAATAGCCATATTTGCGGTAAATGTCAAGCATTATTTGATACCAAAGACATACTAGAGGCGCACGTTTTAAAACACAGGGATCCTTACATGGCATATCAATGTATGGAATGTGGAGAATGCTTTGTAGTAAAACCTTCATTTACTACACATATGCTACTCCGCCATGGAGTGTCCAATGTTGATGAATATATAAGTGAAAAGAATTGTTTTAACGAAAATGCTTTAAATAAATCTATGATTAATACTATTGAAGAACCTCTAGGTGAAAACCAGTGTAAAATATGCCGGGAGAACTTTAACAACAAAGATGATTTAGAAAAGCACTTTAGAGTACATGGAATGGCTTTTCTACTAAAAAATTCGTCTAGTAAACCTACTCCTTGACTGCTGCAGGTTTAATGACTTAAGTATTTTCGAGTGTTTGGATCAAAATTTGATTAACAATAACGTTAACGGCAGAACCACTTTATATTATGATGTCCAAATGTCTCTAAAAAAGGGTGCCTATTTTACTTAGACTGACGCACTAAAATACTTGGGCGATCACCTACTGAGTGCAACCGCAAATATTAAGTGAACAAACTCGTATAGTGTAATAAGATTGGGGTAAAAAAGATTTCAGATTTTTGCTGATTCGCTGTTTAGCGGTAAAATGATAGAAACTTTTAATGTTGTTACTTGAAATCGGATGTCCTCAAATATACTCAAACATCTTTCCTCGAAGAAACATCGATGCATCAAAATTCCCAATGAAATAAGATCTTATTAAAACAAAACATTTGTACGGACAAATTGTAAATATAAACAAGCAAAAGAAAATAATGTTTTTTTTTTCAAATTTTGGCAACCTGTTTCGTGAAATGGTTAAGAGGAGCGGTTGGATTCTCATACCTACTAACACAAATGTTTATTGATAACATTGTAAGATATATATTATAAGTAAACTAGCGACCCGCCCCGGCTTGGCATGAGTGCAATGCTGATACGAAATGCACTGCAGAAAAACTGTGAACGTTGTTAATAAACACGGGCGTAGCCACACTGGGACAAGCTGGGGCGCTTGTCCCACCCTGGCTCTAATATATTTAAACAAAAAAAAAAGAAAATTCTGGGGAGTTGGGGTGTCGAATGGTTTCACTGTTTCCCCACCCTGAGCCTAAGACTGGCTACGCTCATGTATCTATAAACATTATTTTGATACGGAAGGAACCGCACCGTACCGTTAGCGGAACCCAACCGCGCCACCATCGTTTGCAATGTAAGCAGCAATAATGTACTTCACATTAGAAACCTGAAAAATAACAGTATTTCTCCACTATTCAATGGATGTTATTATTATACATATAAAACTTCCTCTTCAGTCACTCTATCCATTAAAAAAAGCGGCATTAAAACCCGTTGATTAATTTTAAAGATTTAAGTACCTATACAAAGACATATAGGGACAGAGAAAGCGACTTTGTTTTAAACTCTGTAGTAATAAAACAATAGTCAAATTAAAATGTATACCTAGACACGTTTTGTTTTTTTTTAAGTCTAGTTTTTATGTGTACTTACAATTTGTACGTACAAATGTTTTGTTCTCATCAAATCATGAACCTTTGAGAAATGATTCTTCGAAGTCAGACTTCTTTGCGCATTTTATTAGTCGTCCGAGACTTAATGCATCGATGTAATTTATCGAACTATCGAGGTGATGATTTGTTGATTTTATTATTCTTCGAGAAAAGGTGTTCGATTTCAAGTAGGGAACCACCGCGCGGCTTATCTAAGTAGGATTGAACTTGATAATTAGCTATTTATAGAGACGCAGATTTATAAAAAAATCTGTCAGCACATTAACCCTACCTAACAGCCTCGGATAGATAAAGCAAATCTCAATTGATTGACGGTTTGAAAAAAAGAGATTAAATTTGAAAATGTGACAAGCAAATTAAACCTAATTAGGTTAACTGATAAAATTTTCATAGGCTAAATTATATTAATGGCGGTACATTCCCTTTTTTGTCAGTGGGTACATAGGTTCCTCAGTTCAGTTTTCTAGAATTCTGTAATACTAGGTAATAAGTGCATCGTTTTAAATAAAAAACTGAGAAGGCATTTCGGTAAAAGGGCCTTGGTTCACCCCGAACTCATCTGTCGGTGAGCGGAATCGTTTTCTCACTGCACCCCTTTTATGTATATCTTGTATTTTCAGGAAATAATAAGATCAAATCGAAAATTTATTAAGTCAGTATCTAGTAGGTACCTAATGTTATTTCTACAGCATACTTAAACAACCGTAAAACCTAATTTTGATTCCGCGTCATTGTATGATTGTAGTAATAAATATGTTATTTAAACTGGTGAGTGGTGACTAGCTGGTTAATAGCTTTATAAAATTTCATATCCTGTTACATGTGTATACCTCCCGTATCAATACCGAGTTAATTAAACGTAACTGAAAACACTGTAGTGTTTTATTTTACAAGACCTATGTAAGATCTCACAAATATTTTTATGTTCCATTCGATTACCTCTGATAGAATGACCTGTCACCATTGGAATTTAAATTCATTCACCAGTGATATTAGAAGATATTCCTCCTAATTAAAGTATTAAGATGGTCATTTTACAAATTGAACGATGCTAAAGTGAAGTAGGTTGCATATGTACAATTGATACAATGAATATCATTATTCATCATCATCAGCCTTTAACGGCCCAATGCAGGGCACGTCACGCCTTCTCTCACAGAATAGCAATGGGTGATTTACTTGACTTATATTCCTATGTTACCTGGATGGGCTAGGGGGCATACACAGTTATCCGCCATCCAGTTCGTTCTTGAGCTTCACGCTTCTTTTCACTCTACGTCCTGCCAATCGATCGACGCTGCCTGTGCGATGATTGTCCGGCGTCAGGATTGTTTAGGGCGGTCACGTTTTCGCTGTACTTGAAGATTCCAGTCGAGAGCATGTCTCGGAATGTAATCAAAATCCCTTCGGAGCGGTGGCCCTTCCAATTCCACTTGCGGTGCTTGGTCTGCTGATCGATTCGTATTTCACCGGAACTTTCCACCAAATCAACGTTGGAGAATTTCTCAGACCAAAAACCTCGAGAATACGCCGGAGACAGCGATTGAAGAAGACTTGGAGCTGGCGCGAGATGTCATTAGTTACATTCCAAGAATACGTCCTATGTTTTCACGGTAGATTGGGATATCTTGAATTTAACTATTCTAGTCCACTAATTTCCGACACAGTTCCACTGTGGCGTGTCGAAAGCTTTTTCGAATTCCACAAAGGTCAAGTGTATTTCCCTCTGCCATTCGGATACCTACTCGAGGATTATGCGCAATGTGTTGATCTGGTCCGTACACGATTCTGTCGGAAGCCAGCTTGCTCTTTGCGAAGAAGAGGCGTGGCAGCCCTCGACAACCTTATTAGGATGATCGAGCAAAGCACTTTTGAAGAAGTCGAGAGCAAAGTAATGACTCCCCGTGTGCCGCATTCACTAAGGTCCCCCTTTTTCGGCACGGTAATGCGAAGGCCTTTTCCAGTAATATGGTTACTCTTCGGCTGACCAGATATATTCCAAAAGTGGTGTCAGCGCGCAGCAGAAGCGAAATCGCGACAGAATCAACTCATACTCGCCGGTCACAACGAGTACTGCGGGATTTTCCTGTGTATCAATATATATTGCAGCTTCTGATCTTCGCGCGCTTCTACATTGCTGGTTGCCAGAAGTTGAAGATGAAACTCGCGTTTTTCCTCAATTAGATTCCAGGTTCTTTGTGACATCCAGTCTCATGTGTGCGCGTTTTGTGTCCGAGAACCGCGGAGCTAGTCAATTTTGTTTTTATTCCACTGTGTCGACAGAAGTAGCGGGATCAGATTTAAAAACGAAGAAGCGATTACACCAGTAACCTGCCAAAAAAGTCCCATTTAAATCTGTCCAGGCATTTGAGAGATAACCCCGAACAAATAGACAGACAAACATTTTTTAAATTGTTTTGGCGTATGTACTATATATATTCAAAAACATGAAGAAAACATGGTTATTTCAATATTACAAACAGACACTCCAATTTTATTTGCATGTACCTATAAATTATGTGGTACTTAATAGGAGAGACCTTTGTATGCACTGCATATACATATGTAGGTCCCTGATAGGTTGAAGAGACAATGTTAGTATTGTAAAAAAATAAAATAAAAAGTTTAAACAATTTAAATTTAACATTATTTATTACAAAGCTGTGTCATGTACTGTGCTATCAATACTTAGTTTGTTCCTCACATTTATATATAACCAAATAGCGATTTATTTCGATCATAATATATTTTACATTATAATTTTTTTTGCGTATGATAGGGTTAAAAAACTATTAGAATGCTCAATGTTAAGTGTACCCTTTATAACTGGTAAGAGTATATTTATCTGAATTAAACCTAAATTATCATAGTACAATAGATTTACCTATGCAAAATATATGAGAATTCAATTAAAATATGTAAGTTCAGTTTAATTATTTGTTATATAAAATGTTTAACATATGGGAGATTATCAGTGTGGGGCAGTGGTTCAACTGCTCTGTCCAACTAGTTTAGGACCACAGGTTTTTACTAGTGGCACAAGCCTACCCGTTTTAGGTGGGAATGTTTAATGAGCTGATGATGACACAAAGATTCAACGTTAGCTAACATGAGTTGATAACATTCAGCCAGTTGGTACCTATTAACTGCAAAAAATATAAACCAGTTCTATACACTCACAAAGATGCAGTTTGAAGTTTTTAGGCTTGACAAGATATTTTTAAAATGAGTTGAGCCACAGATTTCTCAAAAGGCCTGCCCCTAGTAAAGACCATGGGTTGACTAGTTGGACAGAGCAGTTGGACCACTTCTCACACTGGAGGTTACATTACACTATAATATTAAGTATAAATATCTAGTATTAATTCATATAATCAAAAAAATTATGATACCAACAATGATGATAACTACAATAACTTAAACCAAAATAGGTTCAGACAGTTGAATAGGTTTTGAAGAAATTCTCAAATAGGTATCTAGACTAAAACAACTGAGCTACATTTTTCAATTTGTCAAGATAAGTTATTGTTATTACATATATTTTGATAAGTTATTTAATACTAGTCTACCTTTAATGTAATTAAAAAAAAGGATTCCTAACAAGCATTTCAGTTAGGGTTGAATTGAAACCATTCAACATCCCATCAAAGCATTGAAAATACATATACAATTTAAATATAACAATAAATTAAGAAATCACACTCATAATCTACTTAATGTTGTTTTAATTTATATACAAAGGGTGATAGGCTGAAGAACCTCTTAAAACACGCCTGCAGGTGGGGCATTTTTTTTCTAATTTCAAAGATTGTTCTAGACATTTTAAACAATACACATGTCCACATTTGGTTGAACATATTGGATTTTTGCCCAAACGATCCCAGCAAATTGGGCAATCACCTAGTATATTTGAAGATCTTCTCCTCTTTGACTCGCTTGGCCCAGGAGATTTTGTCTGTTTCATTTTCATTAGATTTCTGAAAACAATATTTACATATTTATGTAAAAATTATATACATAAATAATTATAGGAATATTTTGACACACTGATGGCTGTTGGAGCAGACAATTTCTGGAGTGGGGACTGCATTTAGGGTACCATAGAGAAGAACTGCCTCCAGCTTGATGGGCCAACAAATCGTGGAAGTAAACTGGAAGAGAAATTGTAGGAGCGGGAAAGCACAGCCCAATGGAGGAGACCTATGTCCAGAATTTGGCTGCAATAGCTTGAAGAGTGAGAAATAGATTAACATAAAAAATATATTGACTTGGTTGCAAGAGGTATGATTAATAATAAAGTAATTTAAAAAATAATGGTTAATAAACAATGATGTACAAAAGTATGGATTCGTGATATGCTCACAAAAAAATAGAAAAAAGTGTTCCGTATGCAGTGACAGCACACATACACATATTTGGAATTTCGAACACATTTACCTAAACAAAAGAGTACAAACTGAACTCTCCTCGGCGGTTCGTTTTTGAGGCACTGATGGCGTATCTACCTTTATATATACAGAATATTATTATAAATAAATAATATTTTGAATATTAACAAAAACATTATAATGTTTATTTAAAGTAGATAGTATTTAAGAATATAAACTTACCCGTTTTTTTTCATTACTTTTATTTTTAATATGTTTTTGTTTCCTAGAAATTTCAATACAAACGTCGCTATCTGCAGAAATATTAAAGGATTCATCTGTTGTATCCAACAGATCTATAACAGTATTAGTTAAACTATGAGGTATCCCTCTACAAAATGATACAGTTAAATCTATAACGTCGTTGGTATTATTTTTTGTATCCATAGTCACTATCTTCATAGGAACTGTAATTAAATGAAATAAAATAACATAAATTTCGTCTCGTTTTGGTTCAAGACAACCGCCAGAAATATTAGGAACAAATCAGAAGTCAAAACATCTATCAATTTCAGTAGCTGTCAGGGTTGCCAGCCCCGACGCGAAATTGCTCGTACCTAAGCAGCTAAAAATCTCGTACTTTTACTTTCGAACCTCGTACATCTAAAAATCACTTTTAGCATAAAATAACTAAATAAATTTAACATTTGCTAGGTACCATCTTACTAAAAAAACATCACAGTGTTAAATCATCCTTATTATAATAGGGAACATGCAAATGATAAATGAATATTTTGATATTAAAATGTTAAAATAACATAAAAGTAGGGACACCGTAAGGTTTATATTTTAATTTACGCTGTTTTTTAAAAATAATTACGATTACAAAAAGATAAGGTTATATTTTAACTCATCACAGCGTGAGCAGAAATTGCTTGGAAAGGCTGTCCTGAAGGATTCCACATGGAACTGCCTTGTGCAGTCCTCATCCATGGAATTTACACTACACTCTAAAGATGAACCAAGAACAAAGAAGAAATAATAATAATTTCCTTTGTTTAAAAAAAACATTATTTATTATATCAATATTGTGTAAGTTTGTATGTTTTTGTGACTGTAATATAATAAATCAATATTAAACTTGGTGTATTGTATTCAAAGAGTTTTTAAACTTTTTAACATGATTCCTTATCTTTGCAATAAAAAGTTATAGACAACTTTGTCATTGTATTTGTATTAGGTAGGTAAATATGTTTGTCTACAAGCAATGAAGAAAACAAGTATATTCTAACATCATAGTCTCTTCACCGCATGGAAAAATAGTTTGAGAATAATTCATTCGTCTTCAAAGCTCGAAATCTCTCATTCCGGTTTTTGTGTCAGTCAAAAACAACATAATTGTTAATAGTGAACACATTGGCACAAAGTATGGTCAACGCAGCTTTTTTTCCGGAGTATCAATTCAGTAAATCCATGCATTATCAGTTATTTAAAATTCTTATTAATTAGGTCTCGACAGTCGAGAAAAAATGCAAAAGTATGAAAGACCTTGAAGAAAAGGAGGTACATTCACATATTTGACGTCAAACGTCACGCCAGCCCGTTTTGGCGCGAAATTTGAAATTGTCAATTTCAAACCGCATTTTTATGCAGAAAATGTCAGTTTTTTGATTTTTAAATATATTTGTGGTCTATTCCAAATGTAGTTCTTTAAAATAAACACAAAAATAAAATGTGTGCATCTTCCCTATTAATACAGTAAACTTGTGTCATAAAATTAAATCAAATAGTAAAATGATTTAGTTTCTTTTGTCATTCGGAGTTATACCAGTGGAAGAGGCGACAAATGCGGAGTACAAAATATTTTATTAATTGGGGTTTTCCCAGTTGACCCAGCTACTACAGTCTGCAGACAATGATCGCCTAAATGCGACATTTTTTTTTTTTTTTTTGTAAAAGTTTAAGTTCTGAAAGATGTCATTAGTTTTTAATATATAGCATAGTCATATTACAAAATATCGTACATAATTCTACGAGGTTGATAGTGTCCTCGTACGTAAGACCACAAATCTCGTATTTGTACGAGGAACCTCGTACGTTTGGCAACCCTGATAGCTGTCATTGACAAATAAAACAGTACTTTATATACTCTTTGCAGTACAACGGTCAGTGCAATGCATCCTACCCGTGCTAACATACGCAGCTGAGACATGAACACTGACTGCGGGATTGGTTCACAAATTCAAAGTCACTCAACGCGCAATGGAGCGATCTATGCTTGGAGTCTCTTTTAAGATCAGAAATGATTTAATCCGTAAGAGAACTAAAGTTACTGACATAGCCCGCCGGATCAGCAAGTTGGCAGTGGGCTGGTCACGTATGTCACAGAACCGATGGCCGTTGGAGCAGACGGGTTGGCAAGCGTAGCGTAGGACGCCCTCCGGCCCGATGGACCGACGACTTGCGAAGGTCTCTGGTGGAAGCTGGATGAGAAAAGCGGAGTACCGAGATATCGGGCGCAAAATGGGGGAGACCTATGTCCAGCAGTGGACTGAGATAGGTTGAAGAGAGAGTACAACGGTCACTTCTTAGTGAATCATCAGAGATCTCTTAGGAAAACCGCGTAAGTTTTTAGTAAAGTTACACATCTTTACTGAAATTTACGGGGAAGTATATGAAACTTAGGGGGAAGTATATGACAGCGTCGGTGGCGCAATAGTGTGGACTGTTGCCCTCCTACCGGGAGGACTGTGGTTCAAATCCCGCCACGTGCCGTGTACCGTGTTTTCGAATTTTCGAAATTATATGTACGTTATCCGACGCTCTTACGGTGAAGGAAAACATTGTGAGGAATCCTGCGCGCACACCTGCGAAGATATTCAAAGGTTGTGTGTGAAGTCGTCCAACCCGCACTGGGCCCGCTTGGACGCCTAGGCCTTATCACCTATACGCACGAGCACGAGCCTAGCCGCTCATGCCCCGCGGTGGGGACGATTAATGAGCTGATGATGATGAGGGGTAAGTTACTAAAGGAAGAGAGAGAACTTATCTACAATTTACCATCACCCATTTCATAAATCATCAAATAAAAGTGTTTAATGACGATGCATTATAGTGTAAGACTTTAGCCCTGTTCAATTGAAAGGGTTCATTAAAAAAAGTAATGTCAAAACTGTCAAAAATTAAAATTCAATCAAATGTCAAACCATATCACTCAAACTTTAATCTTCGTATTTTGCCATTGATCTATAATATTTTGCAATAAAACAAACAACAACAATATTGTGAATACAAGCAATTGTGATTTTTATTCTTGTGTTCGCAATCGATCATCTGGACAGCGTAAATTTCGGGAAAAAAACGTCTTTTTTATGTATGGTCTAACTATTTTCAATAACTCTGCAAGTACGTTGACTGAATTAAAAACAGTTAAATATCTTCTGCTTGCAAGTATTTATGGGATTCAATATATTTTAGAATGCATCTGGGTGTAAATATTTCTAATGCATTACAACAGCTGGAAAGTGTTAAGGCTGCTGTTGACCAGAGTGATGATCCGAAACTGAAGGTAAAATTTGCTTAAAACAAAATGATTTATTTATGAAAAGTAAAGAATTAATGATTAATATTTTTTCTTTACTTAACAAATCAAGTGTATGCTTTATGAATCAATAACTCATAACTATATAATTAGTTCTTAATATTGTTGAATTTATTACAGTGGTATCTTTTTATGTCAAATCTTCATTCATCCATCTTTATTATTATTCTAACAAGAAATTGCGGTGCTTTGTGCAGTCATATCTTAGTCATTGCTTGATTCAAGCTAGTTCAAGTTTTGTATAAGTAGTTTTTTGTTAGTTAATAAAAAACAGTATAATCAGGTTATTCCAAGGAAGGACTTTAGAATAATTGCATGTTGTTATTGTTTTTACGGAGGTGGTGGGCTTAGGGGGGTAGGACACAGCGAGCCCCCTGCAAAAGGGGGGGGCTGCGGAATCCCTCCCTTTACAAGAAATTTTATATTGAAAAAAATGAATTAGTATCACTTGAACCTAATATAATGTTGGGTCCTCCTAATTTGGAGAGCAGGCGGAGAAGATATGTTATTGACATACATACTAGTCTAAGTTGTAAGGAAATTGTGTACTTTAGATGTTTTGTGTTGTTGGTGTACCGAATTAAATAGATGGTGCTGTGTCAATGTCTGTGGATATTTATTATTATTCTTTTTTTATTATTATTAAATGCAGCAGCCAGTTATTGTAGACCATTTATGTCAAATATGAAAACAGTTATTCATAGGCATGGGCTGTCAAACAATGATATTCTGTATATATAAAGGTATGCCATTCATGCCTCAAAAACGAACCGCTGAAGAGAGTACAGTTTGTACTCTTTGTGTTCGAAATTCAGAATATGTCTATGCATGCTGTCACTGCATTTGGAACACTTTTATCGATTGTTTTGTGAGCATATCACAAATCCATACTTTACTACATCATTGCTGTCAAAAAGAAAATAAAATGTTTGGACAGACTAATATCCTCATTAGATTTTGTGAAACTGATGGATGTCTGTAAAGTAGAATATCATCTGACTGACTTTATAGCTTTGCCTTCCAATGCGAGTTAATAATACATTTTGTTTTTCTTTCAGGCAGCAACATGTGATGATTTAAATATGCTTATCAACTTGCTGGACAGTCCAATACTAAAGAGCATTGCAACTCTGCATGATTCGGTGGGAATGCTTGCCACACAGGTGGCACATCACCCTTCAATACTCCCAAGTGATTTTGATATTACACCAGCAGGTAATAAAATAATTATTAAATTTTTGCATATGTGTATGATTTTATATACTTTATGTAAATATGTATGTATATAAAATCATACACATGTAAATGAGAGAAGAGAGATAAAGAATCACTGCATATTTTGGTTTTGTATGTTTTTCTTCTTAGCATGTCAAAGGCAAACACACATTCAAAACTCCCAGAAATCCCATCTAGCCAAATTTTCCTTGCAGCAGCTAGTCTGCGTCTGAAGCCTATTGAGAGATCTCCAAATCGTCCACGACAGCTCATGCCCAGGTACCTCCTTTCCGAGAGGGGAACAAGGGGAACCGGATTACTCGTTCAAACCTTTGCACGCCATAGGTTAAGTCTCGCTTACTCGGGTCAGTTGAGAGAGAAGCAGCCCTTCTTATGAAGCTGTTACGACTTTATAACCTCTGGGCCTCAGGAATGTGACCAAACATTAGGTGCCTCGGCACCTAACTGTTTTCATATTTACATAAATGTCTACAATAACTGGCTGCTGCATTTATATAATATAAAAAAAGAATAATAATAAATATCCACAGACATTGACACAGCACCACTATTTAATTCGTACACCAACAACACAAACATCTAAAGTACACAATTTCCTTACAACTTAGACTAGGTATGTATGTCAATACATATCTTCTCCGCCTGCTCTCCAAATTAGGAGGACCCAACATTATATTTAGGTTCAAGTGATACTAATTCATTTTTTTCAATATAAAATTTCTTGTAAAGGGAGGGATTCCGCAGCCCCCCCCCTTTTGCAGGGGGGCTCCCTGTGTCCTACCCCCTAAGCCCACCACATCCGTAAAAACAATAACAACATGCAATTACTAAAGTCCTTCCTTGAATAACCTGATTATACTGTTTTTTATTAACTAACAAAAAACTACTTATACAAAACTTGAACTAGCTTGAATCAAGCAATGACTAAGATATGACTTTGCACAAAGCACCGCAATTTCTTGTTAGAATAATAATAAAGATGGATGAATGAAGATTTGACATAAAATACCACTGTAATAAATTCAACAATATTAAACTAATTATATAGTTATGAGTTATTGATTCATAAAGCATACTTCGGTGGGAATGCTTGCCACACAGGTGGCACATCACCTTCAATACTCCCAAAGTGATTTATATTACACCAGCAGGAATAAATAATTATTAAATTTTTGCATATGTGTATGATTTTATATACTTTATGTAAATATGTATGTATATAAAATCATACACATGTAAATGAGAGAAGAGAGATAAAGAATCACTGCATATTTTGGTTTTGTATGTTTTTCTTCTTAGCATGTCAAAGGCAAACACACATTCAAAACTCCCAGAAATCCCATCTAGCCAAATTTTCCTTGCAGTAGCTAGTCTGCGTCTGAAGCCTATTGAGAGATCTCCAAATCGTCCACACAGCTCATGCCAGGTACCTCCTTTCCGAGAGGGGACAAGGGGAACCGGATTACTCGTTCAAACCTTTGCACGCCATAGGTTAAGTCTCGCTTACTCGGGTCAGTTGAGAGAGAAGCAGCCCTTCTTATGAAGCTGTTACGACTTTATAACCTCTGGGCCTCAGGAATGTGACCAAACATTAGGTGCCTCGGCACCTAATGTTGTCACCATTCCTACTAATGTTGGCAACTCTCGAGTGCTATCCTCTTAGCTTTGGAAGCTAGCACACCTCTGCGAATCTCTAGGGAGCTATTCCTGCCATGGGATACAGTTGGTTGATCAGTGTAGGCTTGAGACAGCCTGTTATGTTTCGGCTCGTCTCATTTAAAGCTACATCCACTAGCTTCACATGAGCAGGACGCCCCCAAACAGGACATGCGTACTTACCCGCAGAAAAGGAGATCGCCAAACCAGACTAATTACTTGAACCTTGTGCTGACAATTGTATCATCATCCAATCTTGACGCCAATAGCAACGGACAGGTTTTGAAGTACAAGTAAGCAGTTTGGGATGAGATGCAGCACTTCTTTGCGTTTTCGCCTTGGTGGTGAGGTGTGTTTGTCCTTCTGTTATCCTTCAATTTGCACGACTTCTGTGGCCGAGGTGATTGGTCAAGCCATGGAATATTTTATTCCATTTGCTGACCATCCCTCGGGCGCAAGTGCTCGTCCTTGGTTTAACGTTACCTGCTTCAAAGCTGAGGCTACTAAGCAGTCAGCTTACTAAGCGTGGATTGATGCCAGGTGTCCCAAAGATTTTTAAACTTACACGGGAAAAACAAAATTTGACAAAGCCGCTCAGTCCTGCAAAAAAGCGATTACAAGGGCTTCACTGGCTCACACCGCCTTAGTATTAGTGCTGTACGAGCCTATATCGACCGCGTTTATCGATTTCAATCTCGATCTAGTGGTTGTTTGTTGTGTTTTGTCTTCGGTAGCTTCCACATCACGTTTTATATTTTCTTATCAGCTCATTTCTTTTCTACATGAAAATTAATTGAATATTTATTACTTGTTTGAAAAGAAAACAATGTTAATTTTAGTTCGAATTTAAGTGCTTTTACCACAATAGTCTAAACTGAATGAACCTGATTCATTTTTATTTTACACATAAGAAACCTAATTTATTAATGCTACTCATATTTTTCTTGTATGGAAAAATATATCGATATAAACTAAAGTACAGGTTTTCTAGTGTTGGTACATCACTTAGGTCTAAGTGATGTGCCAACACTAGAAAATTGCCATCTCAACTTGTCGCGAACCATATGTCCCAGTGGCGGATTAAGTAAGACTATTTAATAGGGTTGTAGATTTCTTAATAGCTTCCCATCTATAAATATTCCTTTGACAAGTAACTCATTACTAGATAAGTTGCAGATTGTTTTCAGATAAAAATAAAACTTGAAATTATACAAACTTTTGGGTATGTTTTAGGTGACTTAGCATTGCAAGCAAGAAATTTGTATGGGAACAATGAAGGTGAAGAAGAGCAACGTGTGCCACAGGTTTCACCACCACAGAGCCTTGAGTTTGGCTCTGGTTCTGACAATGAACGGATCTTAGGCCTCGACACCGCCTCCGTAGATTCTAATATGTCTCCTAAACAGGTTTGTAAACTATTATAATTATTAAACAATTATTCTCCTACCAGGACAGATCTTGATCATATAATAGACCAAGTTCTAACACTTTTGGAAAGTCCTCACTGGCCTCACAGTTATCATTGTAGCACTGGTGTTAATAAATATGTCTTACTTTATGGTAAAATTTTTTCAACCTATGGCAGTCCACTGCTGGACACAGGTCTCCCCAGTTTTTTTTTGGTAGAATGCTTAAAACCAAATTAAGAAGGATACATGCTTTAATACCGCAAAGCAGGCCACAGCATTTAATTTTAAATTCCTTTTTCTTTACTTATGTAAATGTTGTAAAATAGAAAAAATAATACTATAGTAATGGGAGACTTTAATTCATAAATTGGAATGCCGACTAAAGAAGATAAGTAAGTTATGGGTCCCTGGGAATATATATACTTAATCAAACTTGGACATCAAAGATGCACAAAGATAAATGTTTTCCAATGAGCTACAGAAAGAAGCATGCTTACTATAAAATTAAAAGAGAGAAGACATAAGAAGGATAACAAGCATATCAAATGCAGTGGAACTAGCATGTAGATTAAAATGGCGATGGGCAGGACATATAGTACGAAAAGAAGATAGCAGATGGGATAACGAATCATCATTGGTATCCAAGGGACACACGACCACGTGGCCGACTAAGGCAACGATGGGCCGATGACATAATCCAGGTAGCTGGCCCTACAAGGCCGAGACAAGCTAGAGATAGGGAAAAATGGATGGAAATGGAGAGGCCTACACCCAAAAATGGGCGCCTCACGATTTTATATAAAACAAATTTGTGTAATAACTAATATGTACTTACTGAGTGAGAAACAAAAGGCTATCATTATTTTCTTTACTTAGATAATGCATCACGGGACTGATGCAATCTCATAAAATTTAAGTCAATGAATAAAATAAAAAATCACATACACACCTTAAACTACCATCTGGCGTTAGAATACTTTATAGCCGAGAGTCATCTGTAGATACCAAATATGTATGTCGTAGCCGTCTGGTTAAATTAGCTATCTCATTGGACGCCTAGGCCGTTCATAAAACGGCGGCATTCAATTCGATGGCTAATTTAACCAGATGGTGTACATCAGTACAGTTTTACTAAGTGGTAGGCTCGATACTGAGTCCACAATGTCGTAGTGGCAGATCTTATCCCTTGTAATAGGATTTTTATGCATTTCTATGTTTAGGCAAGATAATAAAGTGTTCACATTAGTTAAGTTACTGGGTATAAGAGACTTAATATCAGTCATCTCGGCAGACATGACACTTACCAGTTGATCGCACTATGTGTCCTCTTAAAAAAGTGAAGATGCTAATACAAAGGGTATACAATATATTATACACCATCTTTTTTTAACTACTGCCCAAAAATGGGGAGTTCAGTATCAATTTCTGACCTAATAATATTTAACATCTATTACAGTAGTTTACATAATTGAATTATATGCAAGTTATGTAAAGTACTGTATTCATGTTTAATAATGGCATTAATGACATATTTGATATAAACATGAATTTATTTCTATAAAAATATTTATGTAAGTAATATTTTTTTTATTGCAGAGTCGAGGTATATTGGACTTGTCTAGGAATGATGACTCATTGGCTTCTACTTCGCATAATATTGTAGCTGGTGACTGGGCGCAAGTTGAGATAATAAATCTTTGTTAATGACGGAACGGGTCTTGGATTTGGTAATTATTTTGTTTTAATTCAAAATCTGAGAGCATCGTGTGCAATCTTATTTAACAATGCAGTACTAGAATCAGTGAATTATTGTTAATTCACTGATTCTAGTAAATACAAAAATACGTTATTTCTTGGCTTTAAGGTGTGGCTTCATTTATGTATGTAACAATAGATTAGGAACACAAATGTTTTGCAATTTGAAGCCTGAATTAATTTGTAAGCAAGTTCGCTGCACAGCCATAATGCCGGTGGGGGATTCATTGAACAATGCGTTCATACGTTCGTTTTATAATACAAATTTCAGGCATCATTGGAGCCCGTACAAGTGGTGTGATTGTTAAACAATATTAGCAGGAGGTGTCGCTGATCGCGATGGGCGACTTAAATCTGGTGATCATATATTACAAATCGGTGATGTGAGTTGTGTTTCATTTTTAAAACTGCTAGTTTATTTATGAATTTAGATCTACTTCTGTTTGTATTTTAATTAATTATAATTAAACAGCATGCCAATTTTTTGGTGGTTCCTTTTTATAATCATATTTTTACCACTTCATTCACTGGTGACAGACATAGCAGTCAGTGTGTTCAGCACACATTGAGTGAAAATTTGATAATTTAGGTTTTACAATAATATATTGTTTAATTCCCAGTGTTAAAACGAATTTAACATTTGTGTGGTATATCGAAAATTATTGCCTCTCTTCAAACTGATTCAAAATAACTAATAACATCAAGTGATTAGTTTAGATCAGTCTTAACATAAAGTAACTTACAGTCGTACGTGTTCACATAAGCGACACCATTTATCGTTTATTATGATTTATTAAGTTATTTTTTCATGTCTATCAATGTTCAGGGTCATGGCCCCTGGTGACCATTACTGTTGATTGACAGGTGAGTTTGATGGAAATGGGTTCGGAGCAGGTGGCCGGCGTGCTGAGGGCGTCGGGTTCCCGTGTGCGGCTCGTCGTCGCCCGCGCAGTGGATCCAACAGCTGTAAATGCGTCTCCCGCACCCGTTGTACCCGCTAGGTAAGTCTTATTTCTAAAATATATAATACAATATCAATTTGTTGCAAGTTGGAATGAAATAGGACCCGGCCGTAATAGGGTCGATGACAGTTTTCTTTGGTATGGTCTCGGTGGATCTCTTTATAATAGAATTTGTTAACATGACCTTGTTAAACAATTGAATTCAATTTTGCGTTGTTCAAAAAGGTTTCAGATGCAATGTTGTCATAAAGTGTAAGTGTTATCCTTTACTATATTTTTTTCAATGAACCTGTTGACTGCTAGGAATCCAGACTTAATGGAAAATCTATTGTATCGGACGCTTCAAGGCGTCTCTGGCGGTCAAAGGGTTAACGCAATAATTTAAAATGAATTTTTTCAACCAACTTTGATCAATCGTAAAATTACTATCGAGTTGAAAGTTGAACATCGTTATTTTAAAGCCTTCATGTCGACCTACAGTTCCATAATAAATACGCTCGAAAAGTGAAGCCGAGCTTAAAGCGAGACACGAATGAGCTAGTATGACCAACGAATATGATTTCTTTTTATTAGTAGCGTCTGGACTTGTGAAACGAAGTAAAAAAGTAATAATTTTTTTTTGTCGGTAAGAAAATTTGTTTTATATTACAAGTTTTTATTTAACTTGCAATGCTGCCCCTGTACACAGTAAGTACAAAAAAAATATTGTAAGAAATTGACCTTCTATAAAAAAAGAAACCGGTACGTTTTCATAACACTTACTGTAAAAATACTTAACGTATCTTCATCAAATAAAGTGATAATAAAAATGTTCCATGTAGATCTCGATTAAGGGATTCTTTAAAGAAAATTCCTTCCTTCTCAATTGCTTCCTAATTTGCGGATCAACTTGTTAATATAGTGCACAGACGGGTAGACCATTGCAGTGTGGTTCTTTTTTTGCAATTAATATTCTTAAATAACTCGTGTAGATAACATTATAAAGAAATAGAACATAAATTCAAATACACGTGTTTTGCTTGTGTTCAACGTGGCAAATATGAGTTAATGGTTTATACATATCGTTAATCTTTATTTTTTAGGCTCCTATCCGACCCGGAGGCATTGGATAGATACTTGCTAGATGCGGGCTTTGAGCAGGTGTTCCATACTCAGCCTACCCCGCTCCCATTGAATAACACTGCGACCAGATTTATCTTTGACAAGTCCATTACACCACCACCTGAAACTGGTAAGTACTACTCTTAGCTCCATTTGTTACCAAAACATCTTAGTAAATTCTGTAAGAAGTCTTACACATGGTTAATATCATTCTCATAACAACAAAAGTATTTGTTGTTAACTAAAGTGAAAACCCTCGCACTTGTCGAAACTTCTATTAGTACCTCTTAGTCTGCTCGTTTTGGTACCTATGAAATAAAAAGACATTGAATGTAGCGATATGATCGCGGTCTTAAATATGTTTTTTAAGTTTAAGTTTTATTTTCTGTTCAATAAAGATTATTTTGCAGATGCCGAATCTCCAGAAGTGGACAGGTTCACAGTTCAGCTAAAGAAAGACGAAAATGGTCTCGGCATTACTATAGCAGGTTGATAATCTCTTTTTTGTTGACGATACAATGGTTCTTACTAAACCTACACCTTTCAGAGACAAAGGAACCTGTTCTGTTGACGGTTTATAAAGCCTGAGAGCATTATGACAAGATTTTATGGTTGTAATAATATAATTATTAAATTAGGGTCTGAATTTAATAAATTATGATACTCTCTTTCATATCCAGGAAGAATAGGAGATCTACAGGCATGGAAACAGCTTGAAATTAAAATATTTGTACTTATATACATACTATTGCGAAATATCTACATAGAGATGAAAAAAACAAATAACAAAAAAGAAAGATGATCTATGCAGTAACTTCTCATGTCAAAATGGTCCCTGCCTCAGCATTGGCTGCCTTGCGTTGTTGTGATTTAAAACGCGGCAGCGATGATTTTTTAAAAAAATTTTTTTTGCCTATAGGCTATGTGTGCGAAAAAGAAGAACTATCAGGGATTTTTGTGAAGTCAGTGACGGCGGGTAGTGCAGCTGCCTTGAGCGGGAAGGTTCGTGTCAACGATCGCATCGTGGCCGTCGATGGTGTCTCGTTAGCCGGCAAGTCCAACCAGCGGGCGGTTGACGCTCTTAAGCAGAGCGGAAACGTGGTTACGTTGGAGCTAGAGAGGTATTGTGTTAGTTATAATTCTTGTTTAACAAACTACTCGTATTTATCGACGATTATCAATAGGTTTTTTTATTATATGACTATCCGTATGGTATATTTGTAGAGACGTCGGCTCTTACTCCAAGTGTTCCTGGTTTGATCACTGGTAGTACAAACATTTACGCATCGCCATGTCTGTTTGTATTGTCTGGTTGTTTTCTATACTAATTATTTATTTTGTTTGACCACCAATGTAGTGTTATATTCTCCCACAGTAAACGTAAACTGGCGCGAAATGGGGGAGACCTATGTCCAGCAGTGGACTGCGATAGGTTGAATAGGAAAAACGTAAACTAAAACGCGCAGCTCACGCAACGCGCGGCCGCCGCGCGGTGACACATTGGTTATATTTTAAATAAAAAGTATTTCCTTAAATGAAAGTACCTTTGTTTTTCCTTATTACATCAGCTACCTGCCAAAAAAAGTCTCTTTCAAATCCATGCAGCCGTTTCAGAGATTATCCGGAACAAACAAAATGGTTAAAAATTGCTATTTTGGCATAAGTACTGTATTTATAAGATTTTAAGATTTATTTATAAGAAATAGATTATTTAAATGTATAATAATTGCAGATACCTCCGCGGACCGAAGTTCGAGCAATTGCAACAGGCGATCGCGGCGGGTGAGACGGCAGCGGCCGTGACGCCTCACAACCCGTTCTTGCACATGCATCGGCCGGACTCCGCCGATCATGATGCACCACCGCCGCATGTACATAACGCGTAAGTAGCCGTTTTGAGACTTACGGACAACTAAAACGGTATAATTTTTCTGTGTGGGTTAGTGGACTGAGTTTACCGATTTTGCGCCAGACTCCATCAGCAAATATGGGTTGGTCCCATTACATATTGTTGTTATACCTACAAGGTCAGTAACGTCTTCGTGTACACCGTAGTTAAGTTATATGTATATTATTATTGTGTGTATAAGAAAAAAAACATTAATTCAATGCACCGCAACACAATCACATGTAAACATTTATTAAACACACAAAATAAAATTACAAAGAACACGGAAACAACATGTGCTACGATGCCTGAATAAAACGGACTCACTCAGGATAAGCTATGGAACCAAGTAGTGAACCCTGGCGCCGATTTTATCAGTAGGAACATAGGTATAGTTTGGTTGATGATTATCATTGTTTTTTTTTCCAGTGTTGAGATTGCATCAGAGTCGTCTCCCACTCACAGTCCGGCACATCCATCCTTTGAGATGCCGAGGACTAACGAACAGAAGGAGGCTATCAAGAAAAAGTGGCAAGCAATTCTAGGTAAAAAAATACCGATAGTGTTTTTTTCCAGGCTAGTTAGATCACGTATTTTTGATCACGCTACACACAATATGTAAAAAAGTTTATTTCAGCATCTTAAGTCTAATACTGGCATAAGTAGTTTAGCTCTCTTTAAGCTAAATTGCTTGTGGTAGGCAGCACCGCTCTTCATAGTTAAAAAATACTAAAATTAAAGCATAATAAAATAACAACACTAGTATACAGCTCAATTAAACTACAACTAGTAAAACAATCATGTTTATATTGTGAAGTTATTCTTTTTATTTACAGGCAGCGATGTGGAGATAGTCGTAGGCGTGGTGGTACGAGGTGGCGGTGGGTTGGGCATCTCGCTAGAGGGCACGGTGGACGTGGAAGGAGGCCGTGAAGTTCGTCCGCACCATTATGTACGGTCCGTTCTACCTGAAGGGCCTGTGGGAAGGGCTGGTGTACACCGCCCTGGGGACGAGTTACTAGGTCAGTATTGCTTGCATTGCTTTTTTTATATATATTTTATTTCAGGTCAAATGTGTATTGATTTTGGGATAACGATGAAAAAATCCAATACGCTTAAGTTTTTTAATGTTATGGAGTGAACAGGATGGGCCGGACGTTCACCTGATGATAAATGATACGCCCAGAGTTGCCACCCGTCCCGATTTTTTCGGGACAGTCCCGATTTCGAAGACATTGTCCCGGGTCTCGCCGGCCTTTAGATTTGGTCCCGATTTTTGACAATATGCGTTAGGATCAATCAAATAACAAACTTGACAAATAATTATTAAAATTTTTAATAACTATTAAAATCGGCTCGTAACAAAATAGAAAACGTATGCAAAAACGAATCATATAAATGATTTATATTATGAATAACAAAATAAAGTTTCATTTTCTTAGACTGTGTCACATGCGTCATAACATGATTGGACCTAACTTCGAATGTCACTGATGGATGCCCGATCGTCCCGATTTTTTCCCAAAAGGTGGCATACCTGGATACGCCTGACCATAACAGAGGGGCATTGAAGGAGTCCAACAACTCTCTATCAATGCCGCACTTTGCCCGTCACCCGAGACAACAGATGTTAGGTATCTTATACCCGGTAATTTCACTAGCTACAGTGCCGATATCCCGAAATACAAAAGTGCACAGCACTCTTATTTTACGGGACGATATCTGATGTATATCTGGAACTCAAAGAAATTTACCATATTTGTTTGTTCTGTAGAAGTGAATGGTCATCGACTTCTCGGCATGAACCACTTGGAGGTGGTGTCGATACTGAAGGAGCTTTCTAGCGAAGTGTGTATGGTGTGTGCTCGGCCGAGACCACATCCACCACTTGATCTCGCACCTCCGCTCACCACACTTGTTAAGGTAGGAAACCTTAGTTAAATAATAAACTAACTCGATGCACAATCTCACTCGAAAAGTGTCTGCGGCTAGTAAAACTTGATTTTTAGGCATTTTTTCACGTTAACTTTTAAATAACACGATCGAAAAATCTGTACGCAACAGTACCCAAGTGACATGAGCAGAGCGCGGGACGTGAGATCGCGTGAATTACCAATGGTGGTGTAATGGGGAGTAAGGACTCCCCGCCCCGCCAAACATACCTAATAATTGAGCTCTGTGCATACCCCCTCCATTTTTGGTGAGCGATCTTAATTCACAGCGCGACCTATACACCAAAGGTTCCGGGCTCGATCCCCGGGCATCACAAACATTTGTGTGCATGAACATGTCTGTTTGTAATGTTCTGAGTGTTGTTAATGTATGATATGTATGTATTTACAAATTAAAAAAATATTAGTATTTTAGTATGCTGTATCAGTAATTTAGTACCCTATCTACAAGCTCCGCGCTGTAATGGGGCCAGATGGCGCTGTGTAAATGTCAGTGGATATTTATTTTTGTATATTCAGTGAATTTTCCAAATTTACAGGCTAAGTCTGATGGAAGTCTAGCGGGCGCGGGCGCTGAAGAGGGCGGGTCACTGTCTGCAGGCGGCAAAGTACGTTCACGCAGCCTTGAACCGCTCACAGGACTAGCTATGTGGTCTTCGGAACCACAGATTATAGGTATGTCTTATCTCTCTCTCTCTCACTCTTCAATCTATCGCAGTCCACTGCTGGACATAGGTCTCCCCCATTTTGCGCCAGATATCCCGGTCCTCCGCCTTTCTCATCCAGCTTCCACCAGCGACCTTTCGTAATTCGTCGGTCCATCGGGCCGGAGGGCGTCCTACGCTACGCTTGCCAAGACGCGGTCTCTACTCCAGAATCTATATTAAATCTAAAATACCGCGAAGTTAAATCCACTAGTGTAATTTGTCATTAGAAATTTTGGAGTTTTATTTAGTCAAAACGCAAACCGTCTTAGAAATGACCGCTCTTGTGTCTACTTTCTCAATTCGACTGTATTTAAGCTTTTTAAAGTTTGTTTATGGATATCTTTGTCCGAACTGATTTTGATAATTTTTTTTTCTTATCATGCACGGAACACCCTTCTCTTTCAAATTCCAGAGCTGGTCAAAGGCGAGCGCGGTCTTGGGTTCTCGATCTTAGATTATCAAGACCCACTGCGGCCAGCGCATACGTTGGTTGTAATTCGCTCGCTGGTGCCAGGAGGGGTGGCACAACAAGACGGCCGGCTTATACCTGGCGATCGGCTCCTGTTTGTTAACGACCAGGTAATTGATTTAATTATTATCGCTTTTATTCATGATAGCAAAGCAGGTTCATTGTGCGAATGTGGAAGGATACACGAGGCGGGGACGATTAAGAAGGACTTACCTTGACCAAATTGGTCAAGTCCTTAAGAATGTTGGGGTCCCAAGCGAAAGGAATAAAAGAGCTTGTATAAAAAAATTGATGAAGGTGAATGAAGCTAGGGAATTATGTCAGGACCGCGCAAAGTGGCATTCCATCATCTCTGCCTACCACTCTGGGACCAAGGCGGGAGCTTTATTTGATTCATGATAGATATATTTGTTTCAATAATATAATTTAGACAGCATAACTCTTACGAGCCATCAGCGGTTCGTGGTGCTTCCAGTGGATAGTGAATAAGGCCCTCAGCGATTAACTAACACGCTTTAGTCCAGGTCAGGGGGTAAGGTTCCGAAACTCTTTAACTTTGAAAGTCGTTGGGGAGGCCTTAGATCAGAAATTGACATTTTGTGGTTAAAATAATATTAAGTATACTTTCTTTCACTTGACTTTTGCTATGTAACGTTAATAATGCAAATAGAAATTTGTGTTGTTTTTTTTCTTTCATACTCTAATAGCCCGTGATAGTGCACTAATGAACTGAGGTTATTATCCACAATAGACTTTGCTATCATTTCAAATTTGGCTTTGAATAGTTTTATGTTATTAGGAAAAGACTATGTACACAAGTAGAATTTACTTGTGTATATACAGTAAATTGAGTTACTGGTATTACGACTTTCCTTACAGAATCGGAATTCCTTAATCAAAATCTACATGGAACAGTTTTCTTTATATTTTTATCACTTTATTTGACGACGATACGTACAGCTTAATTATTGTTCTGAAAATCTACGGACGTATTTTTATATAAAGTCAATTTCCCATGTTTAAATTTTATAACGTACTGTGGATATAATAACGGGGCAGTATTGCTTGAACTGAGGTTGAAGGGCTTGATGGGAAGTAAGTTCGTTTCACGTCCAGGTTGAATAAATATTGCAATGTTCGGCCATTGGATGGGTTAAAGTAAAATGTTATTATTAATAGTGTAGTAGTTTAGACTTTAGAAGACATTCTGTCGGTTCCATTTGAACAAATCGGCATGGGGCTCGCGAGGTGGACTACGGCACAATATTCCAATAGGAGCTTCGGTGGAGTGGCTGGTTCAAATTCCACCACGTACCGTCTTTTAGCATTTCCGAAATCATGTGCACTCTCTTACGGTGAAGGAAAAACTTCGTGAAGAAAGACTCAAGCGTTGGTAGCTCTATACGATAAATAGCACCATCCCTGTCTAACTCAATTAAAGTAAAGATCAATTTAGTCTCGTCTCGAGTACTGAGTCTGCGTGGACGACTAAGGCCTATACACCCGGGTTCAGGCACCCGACTCAGCGGAGACGTTTAATGAGCTGCTGACGAAGATACTCTGAATAGTACTAGAACGTTATAGGTTGATTAATAGATATAAAGCTAACATAGTCTGAAGTTGTTTATTGGTATTGTTATTCAGAACCTGGAAGACGCGAGCCTAGAGCAAGCCGTAGCAGCATTAAAGGGTGCACCTCGCGGTGTGGTACGTATCGGCGTGGCCAAGCCTTTACCGCTAGCGGACGCGCCGCCTCCGTTACCAACCGTACCAGCACCGTCTATGGACGCGCAACCTTGACCATGTTACTAGTTAACTGAAGTAAACCACGCCCCTAGGACACGGTAACCATGGTAACTAATGTAGGACTTGAATTTTGGTGACTATCGGAAACGAAATAATCACCAAGCGTGAATGGCTGATGTCAAATGAGGTCGACTTTAGGAATCTTATACGGTAACATTTAATTCAACCGTAAAGCAGTGGTATAAGGTTAAAACATGTTTAAGGGGTATTTTTGTTATTATTATTGGGGCGTTTACTGCAAGGGCATGGCCAGCCCATCATTAGTTTCCTGTTGTATCATCACTATTAATTTGACGAGCAATCTTGACCATGTAAGTAGAAAGACTTACTGAACCACGTCCTTGTGGTAACGGTAACCATGGTAACTGGTGTATGACTTTTAACAGATTCAAGTTTAGTCTTAATTATAGCTATTCGTAACAGATAAGACACTAAATTCTAACTTGACATAAAGATGTTAGGTAAATAATATATAGTATGCGCCAGTTGACATGAATACAATCAAACATATTTTTTATCTTTAAATGTCAGCGAAAGTGGTACAAATAAAAATCATCAGACTTTATATACAAATGATTTCTGTTTGTGACATTTATTTTAATTATTCCAACGATTAATTTAAAAGTATTTTATTAGTATTACGGGTTATTTTTTAAGAATATGTATAGTTCGCAACAAGTTGAGATGGCAATTTTCTAGTGTTGTGACATGACTTACTAGATAGGTAGTTTATATTTATATATTTTTCCATGCAACAAAAATAAGAGTACCATTAATGAGATTAGGTTTATTATTACTAAAATAAAAATAAATCAGGTCAATTCAGTTTAGGGGTAAAAGCACTTGTGACCACACTAAAATTAACATTGTTGATTAACAAACATGTAATATTAAATTAATTTTCATGTAGATAAGAAATAATGTAGTAAAAAAATTTAAAAGCTACTGAAGTCATTTTAAAACAACAACATCGTGGGGCAAGATTAAAATCAATAAACGCGGTCGATATGGGCTCGTGCAGCACTAATAATAAGGAATGGCGGGTGCGGATGACTTGCGGTGTGTCCCCGCCCCCGTGCCTTATGTCATACCCCGATTGTCATCTCTAATTGTCGCGTACTATACTCAATGATCAAATATTTTATGGAATCTTATATCTTTATCTTATATGTATTGTCATTGCATGAACAATTCATACAATTTTCTAGTATTATTTCTATATAGTTAGATAGGGAAAGTATTTTTAATTATTATTCAATATGATAATCTTTTAAATTTTAATTCATATTCGTTATTGAAGTTTACATTTATTGTGACCCTTTGTATTGACAATTCTTAAATAAGTATAAACGTTAGGTATATAATCACTGTATTGTGAATACCGTTACTTTGAGATGAATATATTCAATAGTTTATATCCTAAATATGTCAATAGTTCTAAATATATATTTCGAATAAAATAAAAATATCACTCTGTTTTGTTCCATTAATTTAAGGAAAATACGTCAAATGCTATTTTAGTAAAATATAGAAATACCTGTTTCAAATTATCGGTGTCAACAATTTTGTGAAATATGCATTCCGATTGAATTTATTACTTTTAAGATTTTATCAATAAAGTTTTAAAAACCTATAAAACTAAATGTGTTTCAATAATAACAATATTATTTTGATAAATTGTATATTTTTCGTAACAAAAATATAACCTATGTACACCTCTACGTAATCACATATTTTCCATATTTGAGCAATAGTATTAACAGAATAATTTATTTACGTCCCTTCCCAATTGACTAAGACTTATTCTATAATTATTCTTTGTAAAAGTCTTCTATGATGTCTTTGTACTTCTCATGAACGACGTTTCTCTTCACTTTTAGGGTGGGTCCTGAAACAAAAACATTGTTACATTATTTGAAAAAAATATAAGTGAGTTTTACTAAGAGACCTGACCATAGCTACGCTATCCAGGATGGCCTATTTCCTGTGTGTGGGACGTTATAGGTTTATGATAATGTCTACCTCACCTGGTCGGTGGTATACTAATGAACAATGTGCTAATTTGCATTGGTACAAGAAAAGTGGTAAGAAGCGTAGCAGTGAATGTATAGCTGAAATGTCGATGTCAATAAATCGGATAAATATAATTTCCGGAAGGCTGTCCGATTCGGTAGTTTTAGCTAAACTCCTGGTTGGAGGCATCAATAGCTTTGATAAATATGTTTAAACTCAAATTACAAACAATAACTTAGCACTAAAAACAATAAGCAATCAAACAGAATGCTAATGTGTAGTTCATTAATTAAAAATATATAATTTTTTTTCTATTTAATATAACTCACCAAGCTCGCCACTGACTGTAGAAAAGTCCGCTGGAAGAACAGTAAATTTTTGTACTTTCTGCGCATTCGAAATAGCCTTTTTATTGGCTCGCATTATACCTTCTTCTATGGCTTTGTGTACCTGTGATAACAAAAATAGTTATTATAAATATAAAATTAATTAGTCATTAAATAGCAAAATTAAAAATAAAACAAAATATTTATTTATTTTTGTCTGTATCATATTGTTTGTATATTTTTTCCGGATAATCTCTTAAACGACTGTAACGATTTGGACAGGACTTTTTTTGGCAGATAGCTGATGAAGTATAGAAAACATAGGCTACTTTTATTTTAGTTAACATTATTACTTAATGAAAATAATCTCGTGATTTAACGAAGCTATTTTAGGTGATGTTTTACTGCGGAAGAATATCTTATACCCCGGGGCACAGCTAGGAGTCAATAAAACAACACCTTAACATCATTATCATAGAAACTCATGTTATATAAATTGCAATTCCTATAAAAAATACTTAAAAAGTAATAAGATGATTATCATTGTTCTTATATTGATAGTTTGAAATGATTATTTGTCTTTCATTTTTTTTTAATATTAATAGTATTTATGTTATCTGTTAAATAAGTGAACCAAGTGTGCCACTTACGTGGTAAGCTTATCTTTGATAAGGTATCGGTATTCATTGATGAAATTTCAACGAAAAGCATAACATTTTATATAAAATACTATTGATAAGGTTCTAGTTATCGTCTGTTCATAGTTCAGTCTAAGTTATTCCGAAAACTGATATAAAATTATAACTGCCTATAATAAATAAAAATATCTGACATTGACACAACGCCATCTAGCCCCAAACTAAGCATTAGCCTGTAATACGGGTTGTAAACAACGGATAAACATACTTATGTCCTTTAAATTAACTTTCCTTCCTTTAAATTAAACTTAAATGTGTAAATACAAACATACATATAATAAAAACAACATTATTGTTTATGAAGTGTCCTATTCATATATATGTATATAGTATGGAAAAATATCAAAACTTACAGCCGGGTCTTTGGTTTTTGCTATCTGACTTAGCGTTGTCGCTTGACTTCCCAAGCTAGCTACCCATTTCTGCGCCTCCGATTCCAGTTCATCTAATGCTGCCCCAGTATTAGAATCAACCTTAGTCTGAACAATTAGAATGGAAAGTTTATTTGACGTCGGGACTAAGTATAGAACTTAATAACTAGTGTAAAATAATTAATTTTCTTCTTTCTAAAATGCGAGAGCTTTGTGGAGTATGTAAAGCATAACAATAAGTTGGTTTTCGAAGCACAGTCGATTTGAAGAGAAAGCCCTAATATTACACAAATACTGGTTCATTTTGCAATCTTTGAAATTTATTACGATTATTGGTAATCTTAAATGATTGGAAGTTAAAAGTGAATGAAACATTCACGCTATTTCTTAACGTAGCAATTATATTAAACGTATTAGTGATAATAATTCATTTAGATTTTATCTTTATTTACACTCTTTTTAATTTTAAGAATATATTTTTTAATTTTACAATTAACTAATTTCTACCTACTTGCACAAATTAAGAGAAGAAAATTTGGAGTTTAAAGTATGTACCGTGTTTTACTAATCTTACATAAATTAAATAGGCTTAGGAAGTGTCAATTTCGTAGCCATAATTAGATCATTCCACTTATCTCATTAGATATTGATTTTACTTCAGACTTGATACATT
This sequence comes from Leucinodes orbonalis, assembly GCA_019425675.1. Classification (NCBI taxonomy): domain Eukaryota; kingdom Metazoa; phylum Arthropoda; class Insecta; order Lepidoptera; family Crambidae; genus Leucinodes; species Leucinodes orbonalis. Next base: position 350,913 of record PQWD01002718.1, on the reverse strand, counting down.
TTAAGAATGTCATTGCCCTATACGTACTTTCACAAAGAATCATGTACCAGGTAACATGAGCGTAGCCAGTCTTGGGCTCAGGGTGGGGCAACATTGAACCTATCCCCTCCCTCCCCCGGTATTTTTTTTTGTTTAAATATGTTAGAGCCAGGGTGTGTGGCTACGCTCATGCCAGGGCATTTGTACCCCTTTATTATTGTACCTTAATAGTGACAAGTAAGGAGAGGAATTTCCGCTGGTCCCCAATGAGCACAGCATAGCCGAGGTGCTTTAGTTCGGCCTGCACTTGTTGCTCGATGGGCACCGGTGCCACGTTTTCACCGCCCGCTGTAATTAACAGCTCCTGTAAACCAACATGAAAATTTAACTAAACGTTGTTGTCAAGAGTTAGCACATTAAAATATCGGTAATATGATACTTGAATAATATTAAATTTCTTTAAATTAATTACTTTCATGACGCAGACTATCTTAGGCCCGTATTAGAGAACGAGACTCAACGTTGATCTTTACTTAAATTGATTTAGAAAGGGTTGGGCTATACACGATAGATAGCGGCATATCTATCTTACTCTATTTAAGTAAATATGCAATGCTTGAGTCTCGTTCTAGAATACGGGCCTTACTGTCATGTTCTCCGTCCAATATTTGTTTTCCTCATTAGTAGGTATAGGTAAGTAAAATATTTCGATAATTCTTTAGTCCTATTATACCAGAAGATTAATAACTAAAACCATGTGAATGACCGAAAGGTTGTTTAGAGGATCCAAGGTGAGTCTGAATGACAATTTAGACTCTGAACGCGATACCATTGGCAATAACATTATAACATACCTATTAACCGCATAATCAGAGGAATGCTCTCTATACGAGTACAAAACTGAACTGCAAGTCGACTAATTTTAGACTAGACGTTTTGCATGCAATGAAATTGGCACTTATCCATGCAACGAATACGTGTTAGAACGCATTCTTTCAGCACAATGTTGCCTACTTTACATAATTTTTGTTTATACCTTATAAACAAATGTATTTAAACAAAAAATACATTTTTTTGTTCCTTCAGCATTCAAAACAGAACAATAATTTTCAATCGCCAGAGTGGACGTCATTTTAAAGGTACCTACCTAATTATTAAAACATATTTACTGGCAAACAACTATTGGCAATGGTTGAAAATTCGGCAAATTGAGAAGGTTCAAATTTTTTTCAAGCTGGCTGGACACTTTTTTCTTTCTATATCTAAGGTTCTGTAGCGTCACAAATCCTGAAATAAGGATGTGAATGGCTCTCACAGAAAATGCTCTATTGACCTACATAAATGTAAGCTTATTTTGAAGATTTGTTCAGACAGCATGAGCTACATAAATAGAGGTATATTAGGTACCTTTATCCTCCCAGTGATGTACAGCAGATTTTGATCGTCGACTCTACCAAGATCTCCGGAGTGGAGCCATCCGTCGTTGTCTATGGTATTCCGGGTTTTCTCCACTTCGTTAAGGTAGCCCATCATTAAGTTACGGCCACGCATGCATATCTCGCCAGGACCGTTTGGGCTTACTGATCCATCGAATCGAGTCTCAGTACCATCCAACAGTTCGCCAACTGAGTCTAATTTCATTCTAAAAGTAACGAGGGTGTTGTTGAATTAATTGAATTAGCATTATAGTGATAATTAAACTTATACATTTGGTTAGTGATAGCGAGGAGAAAAGCCCATGAAATCTATTTGGTACACCGCGATATTATTATATAATCTCAAAGGGTTTGTTTTTTGTATTTATAATCAATCCGGATTTAGAGCCTTATTCAAATTTGATACCTGGTCTAGTATGGTCTGACGTAGAAACTTGTAGATTTAAATGAAACTTTGCATGGGAGCGTTTACTTAGACACACTTAGTACTGTCGATACGAGCTAGCAAATTTTATTAGTAGGTAACCAATTCATACAAATCTTAGATAAAAAACAAACGAACTAGATGCACAATCTAAATCAAAAAGTGTTCGCGGCATAATTCTGCCCATCGCGTCACTTGGGCAGAATTCTCATTCATAATCACGTCGCTTACTACATGTCATAATGACAGTAGTGTGCTTGTGCTTTTAATTTTGTACTCTTTTATAACGTCATTCAGCAGATTTCATTAAATATTTAATTATATCAAAATGTCGGTGTATATTTAATGAACAAAATAGATGAAGCAAAGTTACTTTGAAAATCTGTCAATGTGTTTTTCTCCTACTTGATGATGCTGACTGTTCCCTGGTATATTTTAGTTTGTATTTAGGTAATAAATCCAAACTTACTTGGGGTAGATGCTGAGAGCGTGTGCGCCACCCATCTCGCTCATTCCGAAAGCGTCCACAATGGGCATATCCAGCGATACGAAGAACTTCTTTATTTCAGTCGCCAGTGGTGCCGCGGACGACACGAACAACTTGCACTGGTCCAACCCTAAGGCTTCGTGTGCCTTGCTCAGGATTATTGACTTTGCTATCTTGTATCCGATGGACCAGCCCTCATACCTAAAAATACAAGTATTAAAATGAGTATTTATTTATTTAAAGATGTTCAATCATAATATCTTGGAATTTGCCATCTATGGCCAACAGCAAAAAGTCCATACGAAAAAAACTTAACGTCATAGATACTTTTTTGATACGATATCCGTTATTTTCTGTAAGTAACCCTATAACGAATCGAAATATAAGTTTTCGTCCATGATTATTCCATACCAACACTATGATGACGAAATATTCTAGATATTATTCATAATACCTATGCCTACGCTGATTGGCCGACTTGCTAATTTAATTTAAAATTAGACACTTTAATTTGCTCAAATGGCGAGACATAATATTGTAAGTCAAAATAATAAAAACTTTTATAGTAAAATTACTATTTGTCATGCTATACCGTTGGAACATTTTGTTTAATAGGTACTGCACAAACATGCCGTGAGTAAAATCAAAAACTTAATGCAAGGTAGCTTATTATGCTTAAATACCTATCTACTACAGGTTGTTGAAATGGTGATTATAAAATTAAAATCACACAACACACACTGAAATTTATGTATAATGATTGTGTATGGAATTTACAAAAAGTGTAATTGATATGTTTATGGTGAAAATATGTGGCTACGTTATTTTTCTAATAAAAAAGTGTTCAAACTACACGCGCACAACATACCTACCAGTAGTCAAGCATTTCGCTTGTCGAGAAGTCTACGGGTAGACCCGCCATTTCATTTGATAAACAACTGCCAACACACCATTTCAAATTAAAAATTGCACATCTTTATCGTTATCTAACAATGTGTACAACGTATGCCGTACAATTTATCAGTGGGATACCCCATGACTCCCATGAGTTACCTATTTAAATAAAATTAATATATAAACATTATTTAGTACTTATTATAACATAGATATAAACTTCTTAGTCGCTTATCTGGTTTAACGTTATCGTTTTTAATAAATACTTTACTATGTAATCTTTCTCAAAACCTAATAAATCCCCTTTACTTACACAGGGCGATAAATAGGTAGGTTCTTTGCGTGTGGTAATTTATATATTACCTCATGCGTATCTATCAAACCTAAGAGTAGAATGGCTGTGTTACAGCTACACAAAGGCGTTATTTCTCATTGTTCACTTTATATATAATTATATTATGTAAAGAATGTCTTTCTACTCGATTAGAAAAATGACCTTAGTGTTCGTTTATATGAAAGTCGTGTTGAATAAAAAGAATATTTTTTTGTTTCTATGAATTATTTAAATAGGTTTTAAAAAATGTCAAACGATGATGCTGATTGTTGACGGCCTTGAATATACTTTGGGTAAACGGCTGAACGTCGTGCGAACGAGTCAAGAGGTCAACAAGATCAGTTTTAAAAAGTACGTACATAGGTATCAAGTACCTATTATACCTTTATGGTTTTTACATTCTACTATCGTACCTATAACTCTAAATACACTTAGATATAGAATTCCCGTGCTAATAAATAACTATGTGAAGTTGTAATACAGTTATGTGTGTTTAATACGAATGTATATTTAAATTAGGTATCAGTCAATTATAGCGGTCAATTTGACAACCTACGAGTATATGGTGTACCCAGTGTTGGGAAGGCCTGTACCTGCAGTGGGACGTTATACTTGGCTGATGACGATGATGATGTAGCATCGTGCCTGGTACCTATGATGAATCTCTATATTCCTTTTTATTGATGGTGTGATGTTCAAAAAGTTATATCTGTGTCCTAATTTGTTCCTTCGCAAAATGTCCCTTTCGCAGAATGCCCCTTCCGCAAAACGTCCCTTTCGCAGAATGCCCCTTCCGCAAAACGTCCCTTTCGCAGAATCTCCCTCTTTTACCAACAAAATACAGGTATCACTTTGGCAAAAGTACATCTGTTCGAAATGTTTTATGAAAATCAATCAAATAATGCTATACACTGCGGGCAAGACTTCGATCACTACGCGATTACTGTTTTTTAAGATCCCGTAACATTATTATTAATAGAATATGCTTGTGACGACTTACCCGTTAATTCTAGTTAGATGGTAGTTTAACGCTTTATCTTTGGCCCAGGCTGCAAGATACCGCGTGATAAAACCTCTTGAGGCGCCAACTGCCACTATCTTCTCGTACATTTTCTCGTAAACTCGCGGGACGGCTAGTAATCTGCATTAAATTGAATTTAATGACTACGTGATAACGTCAAGTTATCTAAACTTAAGAAAAAAAATATATAACAACACCTGAATTATCACGGGTTGTAATATATATTAGTAGGAAATGAAATATATCCTACATAGAAGTTTACCCGATTTCTTAAACCACCATTAATCAATACACTATCCTTCAACTCTACGGCATTGTAGAGACCTTCCTATACAGCATGGCTATGGAATGATTGGGCCGAAACCCGCCATTCAGGTCCAAGGAAGATTCATGGCTTGATGGTAGGATATTCCTATATTTTTCTTTTCGTTCACTAACCTATCAGTATAGGTATATGAGTACATATGGGTTCTTTGCTTAGTTAGCGACTTAAGTGACTTAATTCATATCAACATTCAAGTATACCAAAAGAAATATAATTGAGGTAAGTCTGCTTTATAGCTATTACAAACAAGTTTCAAATGGTTTTACTTCATAATTATTATTACTGGTTTCATTAATTAATTACTAAGTGGATTTAATAGGATCACATACATCGTCGGCCGCACTTCCTTCAATGTTTCGACAAGGCTGCCCTTGAGAGCGTCGGGCTGAGCGAAGAAGACTGATATTCCTTTGGTCATTGATGTGTAAATGTCCACTACCTGTTGGAAAGAATAATAATGACAATATAATATTTATTTCGTTATTTAAAAGTACTAATAACCCAGATAAGTGGAGGAAATAATTTTTATTAGTTTAGTCCTAGCAAACACTAAAAATTACAGTGGATTATGAACAGCAAATATCTTCTTTGCTAAAACCTAGTTGTTTTCATTGGAAATTAAGTTGTAGATATTAATGTTTTTGCTTAATTTGACTTTTGAATTAACGATATTAAGGATAAAAATATTTCCGGATTATCTACTGAACATGGCACCCATTTAAATCTCAATAGTTTTGTAGATGCAGCTAAAATTAACACATTATTGAGCGTAGACGCATTCAAATACTTTTTGGTTTTGCAGAAATAGAGTACCTACAACCCATATTGTTAATTACCTGTGCGGCGACGTGGCTCAATGGTAGGAACGAGACGAGCCTTTCCATCTCCGGTTGCATGTGACCCACGCGAAAAGAAATGCTGTACGCGTCCCACGTCAGGTTATCGTGTGACAACATTACGGCTTTCGGCGGCCCTACGGTCCCTGACTGAAAATAAACATTAAATATAAAGTCCAAACACAAAATGTATCTTTAGTCCTTACGTCAACGATTCGGCATTGCTTAACACTTTGACCGCCAATGACGCCATAAGGCGCCAGACAGTAGATTTTATATTGTGTCTGGATTCCCGGCGTTCAATGGATTAAAGACGAAAATCTTGGCTTCCAGCGTACTTACAGCTGAGATATGGACACTAACTGCGGCATTGGTTCACAAGTTTAAAGCCACTCAATGGGCAATGGAGTAGGCACAATGCTCAGGGTTTCTCTCAGAAATAAAATCAGTCACTCAAACTTTTACCAAAAAAAACCTTTACTATCAGCCAGGAGGTCCTTCAACCAATAGTTGACTATCACGGGCTGTTCAAGTTAGTACATGTCATATTTTGTGCGAATGCGAATTTGAGCCTGTGCCTTTATTAATAATTTCTGGGCAGTTAGGACTACTTTATATAATAATATAAATCAACGCACACAATGTTCATCCTGGCGGGGATAGCACCCTTGGTAGTGCAAAAACATCAACTCCATTGTAGGCATTTATAGGCTAGTAAATTTGCTAGTGCTATTGTAGTGTGTGACACACCTCTCCACACATACATAAGATTAGTGTTAGTATATGCTTTGATTATTGTATTTCAGGAGACATTATTAAACCAGACTACAACAAGTTAAGACTCCTTCATTACTCCCGGTGTCCCATCATTATACTATAATAATATCGTGTATTATTTTTGTAGAACGTTATCTTAAATTTATATTAAATTTACAACATAGGTTGATAATCATGCATATACACATAAGAACACAATAAAAAAATGTTATAATGAGGGAATATACCAATAATAAGTACTAACGTCTTCAGTATGTCTCTCTCTGTTATGTTGGTGAACTAGAAGCGTTTTTTTTAATGTAAGTAGTTCGCTGTCGATAGCTTATAAGCATTCACAGCTTCACTGTGTAGGACTGAAGAACTATACTAATATGTCTATTATTTCGTCTCAATACTCACTGTATACACTAAGGTACAGCACTCATTGACGGCTATGCTCTTGAGCGTATTTTCTAGCTGTGTGTCTGGCTCTTTAGCGCCAATCTCCAGAATTTGCTCCCACTGTGAACAGAAAATATTTCGCATATAATACATAGATTCTTGTACAAGTCATATATTTTTTTATTGCAGTGTCTATTTTATTATATGTAAATTTGTTGCTGCTGTTAATGCATTTACTAAACGTCTTTGCAAAATAGTATGATGTTTATCATGTTGATATTGACGCATACTTGTGATAGTTTGACGACCCATTATTACACCAAGTGTTCCTGGTTCGATCCTTGGGCAGTCCAAACATTCGTGGGCATGAACATGTCTGTTTGTATTGGTCTGGGTGTTTTCTATGTATAATATACCTTATGTATGTAAAAAGTATATAAGTATGTTTATCTGTTGTTTAATATCCATATTACAGGGTAATGCTTAGTTTCAGGCTAGGTGGCGCTTTGTGAATGTCAGTGGAATTTATTTATAATAATTAGTAGTTATAATAATAAATATACTATACTTAGTCTAAGATATATTATTATTTACATCTCCCCGGCCTGTCACTCTGGACATGTTACGAGTAATACTGTCAATAAACAGACTGTTAAATGTTAATACATTTTTAAATATCTGTTCCTTGTGTTGTGTTGAAATTGAAAATCCTAGAGTATATTGACTTGCGTTGTACATGCTTGAAATAATCCTTCATTTTTGATAATGTTTGTCTAATGAGAAGTTAAATCAGTTTTGATCACTGTTGATTGCTGCACATTGACTGAAATACGAGTAGGTAGTGTATTAAGGTTAGTATCTAAAAATATTATCATAAATCCATTTTTTGTTTGCATTTCATACCTAAATAATTTAATCCGGTACTCGTGTCGTGTCAGTGTATTACCGCATAAATAGAGCTTAATATGTTTATGATTACTATCTACACAGGTTTAATCTTTTGATCTGATGTTGATGACGCATTTCCAACCTACTGCATTTTACGTAATCTAGATAGTTAGTTTTGGTAATATCAGCTATATTATCAACGGTAGGTAATAACAAATTTGCAACAAAGAATTAGCAATTATTTGAATGATTAATTAGTATTGTGATAAGAATAAAGTTAAAGCAAATAAGGTACAAGCATATTCTAGAAATTGGTTATCAATTTCCCTATATCCTTGCACCGTTTGTAAGCAAAAGGACATGATTCATCTGATTTTTGTTTACGTTATGTATAGGCAGTACGTATAATATACTTAGGTTGAGATTGACATATTACGTTGGCGCCAAGCCAATAATTTAAAAAAGCACACGTTTTTGCGCTTATTTTTGTTTGGTATTTTGTTTTATAAAATATTGTTGCAAATCATCGTTGACGGTTTCGTAGTAACCTTTTCGGAAGTGGCCCTGTTGCGTCAGGGTTCACATCTCATCGAGGACACATTTAACCGACCAATGATATAAGAACTAAATCGGAGTGCTGTTATATTCAAGCTTAAAAATAAGGATGTACGAGTACCTATTCCATTCGTGGTAATGAATAACATGGTGTCACTTAACCATTTTTATTATTATAGAGACGGCTACTATACGAAAGGTATGGGGATATGTTTACAACAAAAACATATGAAAAATGTTATCATATTTTTATGAATCACAATATCGATCATTATAAAAATTTTCTAATGAAATTAAATGTAATGCAGATATGAAGATTTAACCTTGATTTTTGATATCCAACTAAGTATATTATTGACTTTGGGACAGTAGAATTGTAAAAAAAATAATGTTATTTATAATTTACATAAAAAAAAAATCATATCTAAATCGACGCGGCGATTCAATATGAAAGTACTAAATATCTACTAACTTACTCACAAATCTCAATTTAAGCGAGAATCTTTTAGTATTTACACACACAGAAATGTACGTGCTCATACATTTGTATGAACCTAGAACCCTGGAGGTTATTACCTCCGACGTCTCAATCAAAAACCAACAATTACCTACACTCGATGGGTCGTCAAATTATCACAAGTATGCGTCATATCAACATGATGAACAGCATACGATAGTGTGCAACAGCGAAACACGTTTTATAACCGTTACACCATTTTTTTTTATGATATGAAGTGGTAAGGTAAAGTGGTAAGTAGTACCACACCTGGTGGTAAGTGATACGGCTGACCATGATAGATGCAGTATTAAAGGAAATTAATAATAGTAGGTATTAATTATTTTCCGTCAACACTGTCCTGCGCCCGTCACCCGAGACGACATATGTCAGGTCTCTCATAACCGGTAATTTTACTAGCTATAACCGGTATTATAGTTTTTTTTCATATCATTTAGGATAATATTACTAGGTATTATAGTTTTTTTCTATATAATGTACGATAGTCTTACTTGGTAAGTTTTCATTTACCTACGAATGAATGTCTTCGATGGCTAATTTCTACCAGCCAGCCAAATGTTTGGAGTAATAAAATAAAAACCGATAAGTACTAGTCACAGGTTTCGCATTTGTGAAGGCTATGATATAGTTAACTTTATGATTATAAACATACGTAAGGTAAATAATATAAAATATTATTTGAATGCTGAATTGCAATATCAAGATAACATAATGTCTTAGCGTTTAACTAACAAATGAATCTAAATTGAAAGCCATAGTTACGTCGTCGTAGGCCAAAGTTCTGTTTTTACCTAAATATCCAAAGAGAATTACTCGTAATACACTACATGAAAATTTCAACTCACGGTTTTTGGGGTTCCATAGCTAAATGGCAAAATACGGAACCCTTATACATTCGTCAAGTCTCTCTCTCTGTCCGTCTGTCCGAATAACACAACCCCATTTTTCTCCGAAACTATAAGCACTACCTACACTATTCAAACTTTGTACGTATATGTATTCTGTGAACCGCTATTAGGTTTTAATAAGAAACTTGAAAAAAAAAATATTTTGGGGTTCCCCATACATTGAACTGAAACTCCAAATTTTTTTTTATCGTACCTCCACGTGTGGCGTAACAATGTGTAGATCTTAAAAAATGGTATTGAGGTTTCTAATATCATTTTTTTTAAATATGAATAGTTTACGCGAAAGACACTTCCAAAGTTGAAAAAAGTGTCCCCCCCTCTCTAATTTCTAAACTATGGGGTTGATAAAATCGAATAAAATAAATGATGTACATGACCAAAAAATCTAATAACCAAAATTAAGTTTGAACGATTTTTGGTGTGTATTTTATGTACGTCATAAACGGTGAACCACTATTTTTCATATTAAAGCTGTAGTAGGTGCTTAAGTAAAAAAAAACTTTATTTTATGTTACTTGCTGCTGCGGAACCCCTCCACGTGCGAGTCCGATTCGCGCTTGGCCAATTTTTTATGCTAACTTAAATATCGTAAAAAAATATTTGTTCAGTAATCAGCATCGCACAAACACAATATTTGCAAATAATAGATATTTTTACTGTATTATTGTTACAACAATCATCATGACATCTCATTAAACGTCCCCACCGAGGGACACGTGCCTACCCGTAAAGGGTGTATAGGCTTTAGTCGTCCACGCGGGCCCAGTGCGGAGTGACCGACTTCAGGCACAACTATTTAATCTCTTCTTTGCGCTCTTCGTGCGCAAGTTTCTTCACGATGTTTTCCTTCTCCGTAAGAGCGTCGGATAACGTATATATCGAAAATTCAAAAACACATTGGTAAGTGGCGAGATTTGAACTTCCGCCCTCCGAATCGGAAGGCTCTATCTAACAATATTATAAAATAAAGTGATTGAAATATTAAAAACATTTTGTTCATTTATTTATGTTCCAGTTATAATATAATAACGTTAAAGTTTATTTCCCCGAAAAGCATAAGTAAAATTTATTTTTATTTGTTAATCTTTTATTGTTTGCAAAATAATGACTACCTATAGATCAAGGCCATACACGGGTCTCAATGTGACATCTATTTAAAAAATAACATTGACAGTGAGTTCAAAGTCTATTTTTTCTTTGACGCCACTCAAAACGATTAATAACTGAACAACGCCCAGCGCTATATAAATATAGCGCTGTTATCTGTAACTCAACTGTTTACACGTGTCAATACTTATTATTTATACGCGTTATTTTACCAATTACGGTGGTACCTGCTACCTTCGGCCAGTTCATCATTGATAGCAAGGTCTTGTTGCTCACCTGTGCAGCCATTTAGTCACAATAAGCCAGTCATAATATCAAGAGTCATATTACGATGATATTATGTCTAGCTTAACATACACACGACAACCAATCTATTTACTGACAGCCTCCTCTAAACTCTAGACTTCAACACAGACACGTACTTGTTAGTCAACATCTGTCGGATAACTTATACTTATACCCTAACCAAATCTTCGTTAGCCAATTACATAATATGACATTATAATAAAAAGCAGCACCAGAGTTATACAGATTAATAGTTCGGTCTTGGCCTTGGCCGTTAACCGTATGTCTATCAGAGGTAAACTTACACTGTAAACACCTGGTACTGATGTATCCACGGGCTCTTCCCACTGTACTATGGCTTTGAGATGTGGCAACCGGTCGCGGATAGCGAGGATCTTGTCTAACTGCTTCTTGTCCTGGACAGCGCAAATGTTAGCGCGAGACGTCAAAAGGCAGTGGTAACATGCCTCTGCTGAATTGGTCGTGTAGATACCCGCAGCAAAACCCCTATGAGTCAAAACATATTTTTAATATAGGAGAGTAGTTTGGGTCTCTCTCAATCTATCCCTGACTACTGCTGGCTATTGGTCTCTCTTTCCCATCCAATCCCACCAGTGTCATTTCGTAAGTCAGCGACTAATGAACCATCCTATGCTACGTTTGCCAAGAGGCGTTCTCCACTCAGAATACAAATTTTAGTAGTCTATCGATGGTAAATTTTTGTACGGTATCACAACCACTGAACGTCAAACGCCTGAAAACGTAACAAACAATAGATATTTTATCATCTTGTGACGGTCCTGAATTTCTGACGGTTAAAGGGTTGAGCGTAGGTCATTATCATTGTCAACTCATAACGACCACAGAGCACAGGCCTTGCGGCACAGCATAGCTATGGGCAGATTGTGCCGTAACTCGGGCTCAATGCGGGTTGGTGGGTGTTTAACGACTATCATCAAGATTGTAGCCGGGGCCGACGCGAAGGCTTAATGTGCTTTCGAAGCACGGAATCATCTTTCTTTTCATACATTAGATCCATTTCTATAATATTATACGCGACGGTTGCCTCTATCCGGAGGCCAGTAATTACTTATATTCTAAATAAATCTACAGTAAAACCTTACTAACTCACTAAGTATAATCGTTTTTTTTTGAGAATATCAACTTGTTTTATTTCATTGGGATCAAGCACCGATTTTAGAACATTATTCTTAAATCTGTGGGAGCAAGGATTTGAATCTTCTAGAATTTAGATACGTCCTCGTGTTTTAAACAATACCACGGCAACAGCTTAATTTACATAAATTCGCTGAATAAAAATAAATAATTACGGTATATAAAAAATATTAAAAAAACGAAATTTATATACGCGTTAGAAAGAGCTTGTACTTAGCATTGTCCTCCTTTTTATTTATTTAAGTTCACCGACAGTTCTAACATTAAATACAAAAACCATACAAAAGCAGTAGTCACGCCACAATGTACAACCACTCACAGACAAACACAACATGCAGTTATATAATAATAATAAAACGTTCATTTAGTGTTTTTTTCATAGGTACATGTGCATAAAAGAAATCAATTATAAGTACTTAGACTAACAATATGAAGTTAAACAATCAACAATACTAAATTGGTCGCTCAGCTTATAATGTAGAGGTGCCTGCAAGACAACTCTACGCTGTTCTTCCGTGGAAACCAGTACAATTACATATAACAGTATTAGTTTGAAAACTAAGGTAAACATAAATATTAGCCTGTAAATATGGATACGAAACATCGGATATACACAGTTATACACATTTTTTTTGTAAATACATACTTAATATACATAGAAAAAAAACACAAATTTTGACACTGCCCGGGGATCTAACCCGGAACCTTTGGTGTAGTAGCCGAATTCGGCGTAGTTACGTAATCACATAACGTACCTATTCACCGTATCTATAAAATATAAAACAAATATTTTACAATGCTAAATTTAGTTATATTCTTTATATCCTAATTTTACTTGCACTAAAGTTTTGCAAACGAAGTAATAATTAATATGAGATGACCTTCAAAAACACATTCGATAAAGGCGGAAAATTCTAACGGTTAAATAGTATTATTAGATATTAGTTATCAAATATTGAAGCTGTGACAAACAACGCCATAAAATACATGGAGGATCTTATCTATAAAATAATCTCTCGTGATAGAATTTAGGACAGAATGACCTTTAGACTAAAAATAGATTAATGTACTTTGATATATAATAAATAGATAAATATTAATGATAGTCAATTGTTAGAAGTAGTTGGGTAATATCTACATATACTCACCACTAAATTTTGTTACTTATGTACTGTCAACTTAGCTATTTTATAGTGCAAACGATAGAGGCACGTAACTAGAGAAAATTAAGAAGATATTTAATCTGAATTCCTTGCGATATTACGCTATTCCAGAGCCATCACCTACAGTACTAGTTTTTCATGTTTGTCTTTACTTTGTTTTAGTAAGCCTAAGATATATTAAACACGAACTGACCAATTTGTGAATTATAATTTTACATGATTTTGAGTCGATCGGAGGTGTTGAAAACATGGGGTTACCTGAATTTGGATTCATAATAGAAATTGCAATTCGATTTTATTATCTGTACTCTACATAATATCTCAAAAACACAAACATGATTTTATGACACATAAATAGATGCGTCTAAATCTATGTAAAATCGATCTATTTTCCACGAATTAAATAAGATAAAGTTTGTTTTTATCATAATTTTTATCTTGAATATTATGCAGGAGAATTAGAACTTATCTATGGATTAAAATATTAAGGTTAATCTAATGCAACTATTATAAATGTATACAACTTATTTTTGTATAATAACTATAATAAGTATCCACCAAATTTTTTTATTCAAAATGTTGCCAAGACGACCGTATAAGTTTAGCCTGTAAAAAGATATTCGATATCGTCGTGAGGGTGATGCGAATATTAAGTTTCTGGTCTGAAGTACATAAGTAAGGACAGCAATCATATATATTTACTGATATGTTGCATTTGTTGAAGTTAGAGTCGCCAGATTAGGCTGTGTAGATTAAGAAGCTTGGCTCTACATGAGGTCTGATATCTTTCGTAATGGTAATATTTTTAGTGTTATTATGAGTTACGTTTTTTTATGTGAAACTCCATTCACTCACACACATTAATTTATTTTAATTATTAAAATTGTGGGTGAATGGAGGGCAATAGGTTTTTTTATTGGTTGTATACTAAACCTAGATACTATACCAAATTTAGCTTTCTAGCACTTCAGGAAGTAGCTAAACTTTTGATGATTATTAGTGTCGGAATTGTTTTTTTTAGATATCAATAAAATCTAAAGTAAAGCATTTCAATTGAGAATTTGTATTAAACCTACACGATTATTGACAATTTAAACTATGTGGTACATCGGAAACCAACACTGAGTGTTAAAAAAACGACGAAACACTTCGAGTAAAGGTAGGTAGACTGATACCTTATGGCAATAATATGTTTACCATAAGGTATCATTCAGATTAGATATCAATTGTTTCCACAGATGCCATAAAACGCAGCTTAGGAACAAAACATATAGACAAGGAGGGAGGAATATCAGCACTCTGTCATTGAAACATTGGTGAATACGGCGAATCCCTTCATTACCATACCATCGAGGAGGTCTTCTCTAGAAGTGGGCTGTTAAATGAAGATTTTAATTATATATAATTTAATTAAACAATGAAAATGTCTTTATCTTTGTTTGTCTATTAAGATGGATATATATATCCGTCACACAATTGATTTTAATTGTGTCTCGAATTCTGGTTAATTATTAAAAATTTACATATGACCTCTTTAGAATAAAAATGTATACCTACCCAGCGTGTATAGCAGCTAGGTCTGCTAGGAACCATTGCTCGGAGTTGAACCCGAGTATACCCACTGAGTGGTACCGCTCTAGTCCAAGCTTTAGGAAGGCTTTAGCAACCGTGCGTGTACGCTCTCGATACTGTCTGTAACAAAAATAAATGACATGAATAATTCGAATACCCAAATTTAAAACATAAAAGTCTGTTCGGTTCGATCTCCGGTAAAATCGGTCCTTCCCATTAGTTAACATATGCAGCTAAGGAATGGACACTTACTGCGGACTATTTACAAGTTCACTCAATACGCAATGGAGCGAGCTATGCTCAGGATCTCTCTTAAGGATAAAATCATAAACGATATTAAGGCAAGAAACTAAAATTACCAACATTACTAGCGATCAGCAAGTTGAAGTAGACGGCCCACGTATACGTATGTCGCAGAAACTATGGTCGTTGGAGCAGACGCTCTAAGGCTCGATGGACGACGACTTGCGAAAGGTCTCTGTGGAAGCTGGATGAGAAAGCGGAGGACCGGGATACCTGGCGAGATGAAAATGGGGAGACATATGTCCAGCTGTGGGCTGCAACAGCATGAAGAGAGAGAATATTTACAAAATTTACACAAGAATTTCTAAAAATATATAAGTAATTATCTAGATTATCTTTCTTCAAGGAGTTTGAACGTGCTTTTAACCCCCGCAGTTACCCTATGCACAAGCGAATCACGTAAGACTTGAGAAAGGTCGCATGAATCCTTAAATAATACTAAGCTCATATATAAAATTACTCGTTTAGTAACCAAATCTACCACTAATTCTTACAGACATTTAAGCTAAATAAGTAATAAAGAAAAAGCTAAATGGGGAGACCTATGTCCAGCAGTGGACTGCGATAGTTGAAGAGAGAAGTAATAAAGTACGTACTTAAAAGTGAGTTTTCTCCATTTCCCGTCTGGTTCCTTGGTTGCAAGAGCCGTCAGGTCTGGTAAGTGGTTGCGATTCGTGTTAGCAGGCGGGCAGGACACGGGCGGCTCGCTCGCCACGCCCCTTGATGACACTCGCAGTTTCACGCACCATCGGGTAACGTTGTTGTGTAACGTTTGTGGGCACTATTTGGTCAGGTCCTGTAGTTGAATCGTCATGAAAATAACTTCGTTTTGTAAATAAATATTGGTATCACACCTGCTTATTTAACGCATAAGACGAGTTATCTGGGGGAACAATTTATATGAGACTGTCACCAATTTTATGTATTAGGACATTAAAGTCTACACGGACTGTAGATCGTAACTAGAAACCTACTTACTTAAGAAAAAAATTAGCACTAAAAAGACTTCCTAGGTTCCTTCAGAATTTTAACTTCGGAAAATCGGCGCGGTATTGTAAAATTCTGAAGTATACGCCGAAGCCGGTTGTATTCGGTGATCGTCAAATCTTGAGCTTATATACTCTTGAAGTCAACATTTATGAGGTGCACCCCATGCGGCCACCAAGTTGAATATTCTTTGTAAAGGTGGTATGTCGATCTCTATTAGTTTGGTTGGGCTCTTGTGTTATCTAATCAGGGTCATCAGGTACTCCAAATCATCGATTATACTAATTTATAATCTATCTTTCCCTTTATGTGGCCAAGATACCCTAACTCGGTTCCAAATTTCAGCGTTCTAAGCTTATGGGAAATACTAGTTCTACATATTTTGATGATCATGCGTGAGTGAGTGTCATAAATGCGAACTTTGCTTTCGCTTAACTTCGTAACTAAATGACCTAAAGATATGAAATTCAGAATTTTAAGTATATGATTAAAGCTTACTGGGTGACGAAAATTTCAGCGTTCTGGTCTAATCCAGAGGTTTTCAAATAAGGGATTCAAAATGTGGCGAAATGGTTCTAGTAAAGGATGGTACAGTGTTTGGCCCCCCGATGGCTTTTTCATTAATTCAGATAAAAAAAAATCGCATTACCACCACGACGGTAATGAAATAGCTAAGTTAGGCCGTGTCGATTCATTAGCTTGGCTCTTACATAAGATCCGATATCTTTTTCACAGCGCAAACCTTATGTGGTCGTCTTGACAACATTTTACATGAAATATTTTTGATATATATAATTCACAAAATAGTACCTTTAAAACATATGTAATTCCGTTCAGTAGATATTTGGTAATAAAAAATATTTTTAATATTAAATTAATAGTTAATGTTTAAATGTATAATACTGTAACTTTATTTTATCTTGATAATACAAGATAGTCGAAAATAGCCTGAAATGCTTAGAAAGGCTGGGCTCATCATGTTCCTTGTTTGGCTCGACTTAGCGTATCCCCAGATTTTAAAAGTCATACCAGTCTTTAACGTCAGAAGTGAGTCTTGATAGATAACCGCAAAGATAAAAGTGTCAGAGAACAAGGAGACACTGATAATGGGATGACACCTATATTTATAAGCATTCATACCTACGAGTAAACAATGAATTGATTTGCTGCATAATGAGACGTTAATAATCTTAAAAAACGGGCACAGCAACTGATATCTTTATTAACATATAAGTTGTTGTACATAAGAAAATTATATTGTAACAACATATTTGATTTTGACTGTGTTTTTAATAATTACATTTCTTAAACTCCCCTTTCATTCAATTACAATTAAAAGCCTATAATGCGTGTAATACGCATGTTTTATTACGTAAGGCTATATAGTCTTTTTTCTCTTAAGCAAAAGATTATAAGGTTAACAAATACATACTAGGGAGACCAACCCTTTTTACGATAAGCGTAATATTTTTGCCTTTATAATTGTTTTGCATTTCATACCATGACGTCTTCGCCGAGTGTTATCGATCAAAACAATTAGGTGCCTACTGTTTTGAACACCTTAATTTCTTATATTAAATTTGTTATTGCTACGAACATCATACTTTATTCCACAGTTTTAAAGGAATTCAGATTAATGATTAGACTATTTAGTCACGAGTGAGACTTCGCAAAAACTCTTGCAAAAAAACAATGCAAGTGAATAATTTAGCATTTGACGAACACGGAGGACAGGGCACTGAAGCATGCAAACCTATCATGTAAATGTATTATGTTTTTCAATACATCCTAAATCCTGCCAATAACATTTCACGTAAAATGTTGCCAAGACGATTACATAAGGTTTGCTCTGTGAAAAAGGTCTCATGTAGAGCCAAGTACCTGAATCTACACGGCTTAACTCTACCAACCCTTACTTCAACAAATTCTCAATAGTTTTTATTTTTAACCGACATCAAAAAAGGAGGTCAATTGGTCAGAATATAAGCTTTTTAATGTTTGTTCGCAGATATCTTCGTCGTTTATGAACCGATTTTGTTGATTATATTTTTTTTTTAGAATGCTTCAGAGGTGGTCCCAATTTAAGTACAAATGGATACCAGATTAATCCGGGGAAACTTTTTTATGTTTGTCCGCGGATATTTCCGTTGTTAATGAACTGATTTTGATGTTTCTCTTTGTTGGAAAGAAAATACTTCAGAGGTGGTGGTTACATAATAAGGAAGACATGGTTTGATGAAGAGAGACAGTTAAATATACCTTTTAAAAATCGACTCAGAGCAACTTCTACTTCAGTAAAGTATAATCCATTTCGATTTACCTAGCTATATATAGTTGTATACTAAATTCTAGTTTTTCTGGAAGTGTCGAAATCGTAGTATGTATGTATTGTAGTGATGTATAGGCAAGGCCTCGCTTCTATTTTAAAGTGATTTTGGAAGTCACATGCCTAGCTGGTTCAGTGCGTGTTGGAAAGGCGTCAGAGCAAAGGTCGGTCAAAGTCGTTAAAGTTGAAGTTGCATTATTCTCTCCTGTAGAACTCGTCTTTGCTAGCTTAAATAGGACGCTTTTCGATTCGATGTCAAAGTCAAAGTCAAAGTCAAAACATTTATTTCAAATTAGGCTTACAAAAAGCACTTATGAACGTCAAAAAATATACAAGAATATAATAATAACGATTAAAATACTAAACTAAAAATATGAGTTGATGCTTTGAAAAAAAAAGCGCTTCAGTGTTTGCCTGTGAAGAAGCACTCAAGAAAACTCAACAGTGTAGCCTTTTTTAAAAACATTTCATTTTCCTTAATGTAACAATATATCATAAACACTGAAATAGCTGAGCAGTTTAAGACCACGATTTTATCACATAAATATTGTCAATAGTGAGTACCTTTTTAGAAAGTGTTTTTATTCTAGCTTTAAACATGTGTAAAGGTAACTCGACAATATTTGCGGTAACTTATTGAAAATTATACATCTTCCTATGAAAGATTTACCACTTTATGTAGTCTCAAGTCTGGAACAGCAAGTTGTTTCTATTCTAGTATTAATATGTGTGAGTCACAATTTTTTTTAAAGTATATATATTTACGACGTAAATTAATTTCAAATATATATGTATGCTATAGTCATATATTTATTTCTTAAAAAGTTCCTTAGAAGTCACTAAGTTAGATAAAAATATCTTTTTTGTAGTACAAATTATAATTAAATGTCGGAGCTGGCCCCACAACAGTAGACCATACGACATGACACTATGAAAATAACTAAAATAAACCAATGGACCGATGATCCGGGATATCTAGTGCATTAATTAAGATCTGTGACTAGCTCTGGACTATTTCTTACGTCATAAGTGAATGGGACGGTCAGTGCGCTCACCTGGTGGTAAGTGATACGTCTGGCCATGATAGATGCAGTATTGAATGGAATCAATAAAGGTAGGTAGTCATTATTTTCCATCAACACTGCCCTGTGCTCCTCCGTCGTCCGAAACGACAAATGTAAGGTATTTTATACCCGGTAATTTTACATTTTATTTTATTTTACTGCGATAAGTTAAGAGAAGAACCGCTTGTACGAGTATACATATTAAGATAATTGAATAAGTTGAGGATGATTCATCAGGTAAGGATTGTGTAGTGTTTCTATATTGAATTAAGTATACGCACCATTCATATGTTTTTGTGTGGTAATGCCATTGGGCGTTTGTATTTTGTGAACTTGGGTTAATCCGTCTCCGTTCTCCATGTTGATGATCTGTCAAAGAAAAATATTTACAATAATATTAAAGTTATTAATAGAGCGCATTGCGCATTATATTGCATTACAATATATTTTTTACACAAATAGGTACTCTATTGAAAAGTAGCCATTTTGTGATATGTATTTTAGTTTTCACAGGACGTATAAAATTGGTATGTAATAAAGATAGTAAAAACCCTAACTCAAGGGACTGCAAGAATTACCTATTGCCAGTAACAATAGATTATGTGTATTGTATTTTACTGGAGGATTAATTAAACATGCAGCTTTCCTACAATTAACCCGGTCGAACACAGGTTTTTTTTTCCTAGCCAGGAAATAGATAAAATTTAGGTAAGAGTATTATGTAATTTTTATTCAGCAGTTATGGTCGCTTCTATGTTCCATAACCGAAATGAATCTTTACATAATACACAATATAAATATACTTATACTTGCCTTTTTGGCAGGCTTAATATCCCATTATCCGTAGGATATCTTATTGCAAAAATAAGTCATTGTATCAGTAAACGATTTAAGTTTGGATTCGCCGTAGGAATCCCTACTTTTTATAGGGGCGTTGTTTTTTTTTATAATTTGGGATTTCCCAACTTTTTAGACTTCTCACGCGCATAAGATACAATAAATCTTATTTTGTTGACATCAAAATTGCAGAGCCTTTCTCGATATATCGATCAAATAAGCTACCTAACACTGAAAAAATTTTTCAAATCGTATCCGTAGTTCCTGAGATTAGCGCGTTCAAACACTCTTCGGCTTTATAATATTAGTATAAATTTAAAGGTACTCTTATTATTTAGGTAGCTACGACTAGAGCTTCATTATAATGTTAATGGATTTGTTTATTGATACAAGCTTAATCACGCGGTAATCGCTGTAGCAATCTGGTTCCATTTACAGTCCGCTTAAATTCACAAATATATTTATTTACCCGTGTTTTTTAGATGAGCGCAAAATCAAATATTTTGTGAATGACAGAACGTGACCTGTTGGGTTTACATTATTTATCTGTGTCGTGTAAATCTAAAAAATATATTTTTTTGTCGAATTTCGATGAAATATTATCGTTGTGAGCAAACTTATTAGTCAGTTCTAATTACTCGTAGATAGCGTGATGCGGCAGGGAATTACAATAGGATTGAGTTTTGCAAGAGACTTGTTTGTTGAAACAACGTTATTCTTTACAATCCTTGAAATCACATAGTAACGTAATTACGCACTCAAAAGTAAATTGCAGTTTTTCTAGATTTGTTCGGTTAATGTTCTTATGTGCGTAAATAGGGCTAAACTAGAGTTAATAAGATATTGGGCTTTATATAAAGGCTTCCTTTAAATTATTATCTTTTTCAAAATGTATTTAATAACATGTATGGATATAAATATTTGTTGTTTCTTTACAATGAACACGAACAAACGTGTTGCAAGTTCCGGAGTACAATCGACACCTTGATGATTCTTTATCATATTTGCTTTTCTGTTACCTACCGGCAACTTTATGGAAATCAATAAAGCATAACAACAAACGTAAGAACATTCAAATTTTAATCAAATGTGCTGACAAATTAAAATACTCTGTTAAGATATGCGTCAGTGACCTTTTGCCCGTGAAACTAAGAGTTACGTAGATGGCGGTGTTATGACCTCAAGTCTACTGACACACTGTATTCTTAAAATGTTTATGTAGATTGACAGGATCACTTCTAATATTCATGTTCAAAGTATTATGTCATATACATTTTTTGGAATATTAAGTTTTCGCAAACCTTACATTACATATTTCGTAACACTCGTAACAAAAAACGATTGTAGAGTGTAAATACCAGCCAAATCTGAACTAACAATTTATATTACTCTTATACAATTTATATTACTCTTATACAAATATAGTAAAACAAAAGATGTAACATACGTTCACACTTTGAAATGAATTATTTAAGAACATGAATGCAATAATGTACTCTATGATAGACTTTGACACAATGTGACGCACTGTTTGCGAGAGTATGCACAGTGCCCGAATGGTTGTCTAAAAATACATAGGTAGCCACAGCAGCACCAGCTTTATAGAATCACTGTTCGCGTTGCTAATATTTACCTTTCCACCTCTTAAATAGAGTTTAGGTAACCGTAAAAGGGGAGTCAAAATTTGGTGTAATGGTCGAATTAAGGCTTTGCATCTCTTTGGTATACTTGTACTATTTAAATCTCTATTATTTTTAAGTAATTTTATTGTATGTACCAAATATCAGAAGATATTTTTAACTCAATTTTAAAGGCTTCCAAGATTTTGATTGTAATTATAAGCAGACTCTACATTATTGCTAAATAACGTTAAATTTATTTCTTTACCGTGTATTTAATTTTATTAGGGCAGATTTATAGGTAACATAATTCTATCGGATGCAAAAATATGGTACTTACGATGGTTCACTAACTTTGAGTGAATTAAGAGAGAAAGTGTATGAGAGTGAGACTATGACGTCATTGCATTATTAATGTTTTTCGCCGTTTCAGCAAGTTACGTATTCGGATAGTAGTGTTCGCGGTCAGTTAACGGTCAGTAACGGGCCATCGGTTGCAATCGTCAACTGTAGATACGTGCGATTGGAACGTTTTGACACTTTAGCAGACACAGCCCCCTTCTTATCTTCTGTTTCTTCTGAACTAACTAGGCTGTTTAGTCAAAGATTCCAAGGTGCATGTCTGAAAAATTTGCTCTTGCAGTTTTGTTGTAAATAATGTTCGTTTTATCTAATTTGATTTGCCAATTTTATAATAATATATTGTTTTACTTGTGAAAGAGTTACGAACACAACATTCGCGTGACTACATTACTGACGGTAGATATTGACGAGCACATGTTACAAAACTGTAACAATGACTTATTAGGTACAGTTACCCAGGTTTATGATGATCATATAAATTTGACTAAGTTTTTTACTAAACTCACCTATAATTTACCTATAGATTACCATTCTAAACATACGAGTGGGTACAAGTTATTTGGATATTGTCATTTAAGGTCGTAGTTAATTGTTCATAATTTAGTGTTAGAACTTAGTTTTTCAATATATATTCTTCAAATAATTGAATACTTACATTTAATTTATAACCTTTTTAAAAAAAATTGAGAAAAGTTATGATTTTGCAAAATTGTTATTAAAACAGAGTATATTTTGAAAATCACTCAATACCATTAAAATAAATAAAAATCTATGTTACAAAATTTTATCTAACCAGACAGTTTGATTTATTTTTACTCACCTACGCTTTGCACAATTTTAATTTTAACGTATTATGTTGCAGTTAATCACTTCACGTATAATTTCCACTGGGTAATATCACATTTTATATAGCACTCGTATTCATAATTTAAATTTGAATGCGGTGCGCAGATGAGTCCGCCGAGAGGCCGGTTGCAGGCGTCGCGACACGGAAAGCGTGTTGATTCTTATGCGACAGACAAGAGCGGGCCACCTTCGGCCAACTGGCGGCGTGCCTGCTTTACGTAGCAATCGTACGATGCGAGTGTAAAGTTCATTCCGGCTTGCGATCTCACCAGAGCGATTCGCGTGTGCTACAAAAAAACAAACGAATGTCGCACGTGAAACAAAATGCAAAATACTTTGAACTTAACTCACCGTAAAGTCTCTGTTGCTTAAATCCATTTCGAGTTTTTTACACTATAAAACCTAGTAAGTAAAAAGGGCGCCAAAACCGATCACAATTGCTCGCGTGCGCTCAATTCTCCGAGCGCACTGATAATAACACAGCACGAATCTATCAGTGCTTTTTGGTGGAAATTAATATTTCAATTTATTTTAAATCACTTATCTAATCATAATTCCGTTTAAACCCAGGTATTAAAATAGAAATCGGTATGCACCTAACTATTCTTAACACTCCACGTTAACTTGTTTTATTTTCTTTGTGTTATTTTTATTTTATTTTTGTATTTTTTAGATGTATGTTTGCAACTGAAACCTGAAACGGTCTGTCTGATATTATTGTTATATGCATGCATGTAATACGTATTTTTTATAATTATGTTAATGCAAACCATATTCATAAGGACTTGTTGAGAAACCTTTCAGATGTTTATTACAATATATATTATGAGAGTAGGACTAGTAAGCATCCGTTTTCATGAGAGTAACGCAGATCACGCCGAGGACGGAGCGAAACAAAGATACATTTTAGTTAAGTCAGTGAAGTTACTATATTAATACCTAGTTCTTGATGTGATTCCAAGTACGTCTTTAGATAGGGAGCTTCAAACTTGCGACATATTATAAAATATTGATTAATGTAACTCGATATTATTTTAATGTGATCCGCGTTGGTAGAAAATAAAATTATTATTATTTGATAACAACATTTTTATCCACAAAAACATTTCATGTAAAATGTTGCCAAGACGACCACATAAAGTTTGCACTGTGTAAAAGGTATCAGATCTCTCTCATGTAGAGTCAAGCTTCTGAGTCTTCGCGGTCTAACTGTACCGACCTTACTTCAACAAATTCGACATAAGAAATTTTAAACACAAGTGAATGTAAATAGCTTTACATGACAGCAATCCTGATACAAAGATACTTTCATGAGTCTGGCAATCTCTTTGATACTTTTCCTATTGACACGTTTGTCATCATCATCATCATCATCATTACAGCCCAATTATGTCCACTGCTGAACGAAGGCCTCCCCTAATGATTTCCACGCGGACCGATCCCTTGCAGTTGACATCCATCTGCTACCCGCCACCTTAACCAGATCATCCGATTGTGATTATTAGTTATTTTTAATTATCATATTATAAAATATTATATTCATTGAATTCAATCCCGTAAAATACCATTAAAGTTTTGGTGACATAAAATAGTAAGCACCGTATATTGACGTAGACACTGGCTTGCTTTTCTTTTATTCGACATGTCGTCGGTAGTAATAATTTGATATTCATGAGATTTTTTTAGGACTATATTAGACTTTTTGTATTTTGAACACAGTAACTTGGGTACCTACCTATCTCACCTTTTAACCCTGTATTCAGCTATATCCCAATCCCAAGTATGATTTCTAATGGTGGAGGAAGAAGATTTCATGTTTTTGCGCAGACAATACATTTTTCATACAAAAAACCAGTTACCTCGTTCACTTTCACCGCTTAAGTGACGTGTACCGAAAATTTATTTATTCATGATATTCATATTTTAATATTTAAATAGCATGATAATGAAAAACAATATCAGCAACGTTCAATAGGCACCTATATTATGGTAAAAAAATGGAAAATATAGAAAATCATTTATAAAAAGTACTAGGAGACCATACTAGTTCTAGTTTCTAAATACATTACTTTCAACCGAAATTTATATAAAATTTATGAAAAAAACATTAAGACATTTGGTGTCAATAGTTGTTAAATAAATAAATATTCTTAAAATTTCCTAACTTAAACTTCCTGTTTATGTATGGTTCTAGTACTTTTTACGAATATTGAATAAAATAGATTATTTATTATTGTAACTGTACTTTGGGGGTCGAGATGAAACCAAAACGTAGGTTCAAAATAAAATCTACTCTGGTCCCCCAAGGGCCGAGATCGGACTATGTTTGGGAGTCCAGTGGCCAATTTATATTTTGGGGCCGAGGGTCCGGCAGTGGACCAAACCCCGTAATCCTCCTCCCGGGAATCTAGCCAATCTTTACAGTAGGTACGGTCCGGTCCATACGTGGTACAAAAAGAATCTCGACTAAATGAGAACTTGAGAAATATTTCGAGAGACCAATAGCGAGCAGTTGACTTAAGAGCTGTCATGATTATGATTTTGGGTTACCTTTTCATGTTATATAATTCTTACGATCTAGAATAAAGAAAGCTTACTTTATGTTTATTATTTCTCTCACTTTTGATACATATTTAATAAATTACACAAATCTGTGAGTTTTTTTGAATCATGAAATGCCTCTTTCCTGCGATCCATATAATGTTGTTAAATAGTATACAAACATTCCCTTCGCATAACAAAATGTATAGTGTAAGTACATGTTGTGCTAACGTGCAGAAGTTGTTCAACGTTTTCCTTAACTTTTAATAACAATTCACGTGGATACGTGTATAATTCGGATTGGTAATTAACAATACCCACATTCGGGCACTAATACTACAAACAATTACATCTTAAGGGAATGCAGTAAGCTGAACTAGGTACCTCAAGCATATTTGTATGAGTACCCTAGATTATAGTACATTAGATCTGAAATTTTTAGTAGATTTTATTAAGCGAGACCGTTAGGTCTGAAAACATATATTCAAAGTGCCTCGGACAAGTCAATGATCACTCCCGGTTTTAAACCTGTTGACCACTGAGACATCTTTAAATATATGTCGCTTATCCGCCATAATAAAATCTATCTCGTTCCTTGTCACAGTGTTCGGGCTCTGCCAGGTCCATCGTCTCTGAGGCTTCTTCTTAAAGAAAGAATTCATCAAGAAGCGCCCCTCCATTTCGAGGAAGTTTACCAGCATCTGCTCCCTGTGATTCCTGCGCCCCAATCCATGAAGTCCGATTATCGATTCACCGCGTTCTTGTACTCCCACTTTAGCGTTGAAGTACCCCATAACAACATTGTAGAAGGTCGAAGTTGTGCCATGTATGGCTCTGGAGATATCCTCATACACGGCTTCAACCTCTTCGTCAGAGTATGACGAGGTCGGCGCATATACCTCTACCACCTTCAGGGAGTACCTGTCGGTGAGTTTAAATACAAGGTACGCTACCTGGTTCGACACACTACTGATTTCCACAACGTTGCTGACAAGGAACTTGTGAACGAGAAAACCGACACCACCTTAGGAAATCCTATCACCTTCTCGGAAGTAGAACAAGTGTCCGGAGTCCAGGGTCATCGTGTGTCCCCCCCCTCTCTTCGGACTTCAGATAAATCCAGTATGCTCCAGTTAATATGACTTAGCTCTTCTTCCAATTCGGAGAGGTGATGGTCCAGCCGTATCGTGCGTCCATTATACGTAGCCAATGTCAGTTTTTTGAGGCAGCCTTTCGTAACCCGGGGATTCTTCGCACCCCCCGCCCCACCGTGACCGCGACCGCTGCCGTGGTCGGGAATAGTGGGGCTGCCGGGAACTGGGGGCCGATTCTGGTTGGCGCTATTCATGGGGGGTAAATGCCCGTAGTCACCACGCTGGGCATGCAGGTTGGTGACCGCAGTGTGGACCAGTACACAGGATGGCGCTGCTGCCCACCATCCGGTATAAAATCCCTTAGTCGGCTCCTACGACACCCTCGGGAGGAGTAAGGGTGGGGACACATGTATTCTATTCTGCCGTCCCCACACGGCATTATTTTAAATTTGTAAATTTATCTAATAGGTATGTTGGCGATCCAGGTAGTGTAATGGTTCACTCAGATCAGATGCAAAAAATAGAATAAAATTAACTTGCTGCAAAACTATCGAAGATTTTTTTAATGAAGAATCAACTTTTAAAAGGAATAATAACTTTGTTTCATAAGTTTAGGAACACTTTTACATTTCTATACAATTTTTAGTCAACATAACATAAATAAACAGTTCAGGAAACCTTTACCTCCTGTGCTCGTCAATAAACGGTGTTACGGCAAGGTAATTGATCCCCAGCCCATTCGAAATACCTACAGGTCATTTTTTACTACCTATACGTATAGGTTCCTACTTATGCAGAACTTAACTTCAAATAACTATAACGTGTGTATATTGTAAGTAGGTACTATTTGAAGTAAATTAAAACTTAAAATAGTACCTTGACTATTAATCAGCGCCTACTTTAAATACTATGCAAGATAAAATGTATGAGTTTTTAATGGTAGAAATTACTCTTTAAATGATTGGATCTTAAATGCTTGGAACCAAAATTGAAGAACCTAATGAAAAAAAAGTAACGTTTAGTTGATACTTTCTCATAAAGAAAGGTAGGTACCCAATCAAGAAGCGATTTCTTCTTCTTTAGAAAATATGACCCAGTTTTTCAATTGAGGATATAAATAATGATAATGTAGCTAGTGGATAAATTTAAATGTAACAATGTTTATCTCGAAATTTTAATGTAGGTACCTAGTGGATAGGAGAATGTTTATCCGCGTAATTTTACGAAGCATGGGGTGCTATAATATCCCTTACAACTGTCTTCGTGGTCTAGTGCATTCAGCGTCGGTTTAAGTCGCTGCCTGATCTAGGGGTTGTGGCTATGTGGTCGTTGGATTGTGGGCTCGAATCTCGCTGGAAGACAGCGTAGTGAGTTAAAATTTTTCCTAGTTTGGTTTGGATATTGCAGACCGAATCATATGGATATCTGAAAAGAAAAACAATTCCGTGCTTCGGAGGGCAGGATGCCGTCGTCGATCCCAGTTACTACATACTAAGTATATAGGATGGCAGTTTCAAATAAACCCACCAATCCATACTTACTAAGCCCGCCAGGTGGGTAAGGTTAAAAACTTGTATACTTAAATATCGCAATTTTCGTTTTGATTGATACTACTCACATGCACTGATAAAGAGAGTGAGGGAAAGTTCATTAATCTAATTATGTTTATACATCCATGATTATATTTATGACTAGCTTTTGGCCACGGCTTTTCTCGCATTAATCTTATTTATCTACTTCGGGGTTGATTTTATCAAAATCCTTTATTTATTATTTTTTTCTTTCGGAATGACTTATCGCTGTTGACCGTAGGTGGCCTTTACAGCTTCACCGGACAATTGGCTAGCGCAGATGGCTTTCAGCCCAAAGATTTATACAACCGGCCTAAGGGTGTCCCAGAGTGGGACGTGCACCTCGGCTTAGGGCGTTGCAGGGGGGAGGGCTAGGTAACCTTGTATACGTTTAGGGAGAAAAACGACCAGGCACGTGCCGGTAGCGTGAATAGGGACTGGTCGAACATACAGGGATTCGCGACGAAGGGCCTCGCTGGCGGGGACGGAATCTCGGTCTTGAAGTATTGCGTGTGTACTGCTGGGATGCTTTACGCGCTTTGTCTGCCGCAATGGCGACAGTGATCGGAAAGTTTAAATTCTTCTACGTTCTAAAAGCATGCAATGTATTTATGCATGATAAGTCTTTGTCCGATCGGTTTTGAATTGACAAAGTTTCATATAAACCGCCATTAGGGGATGAAATTCATCAAAAAGAAAGGATCTGCCTACGTCATACCATCTAACTGCATGTCAAATTTCAGCCCGATCCGTCCAGTGGTTTGGGCTGTGCGTTGATTATAGATATAGGATATTGGTTCCTAGGCGGTGATACCTTTGGCACCTTTGAGTTCGGTTTATAATTATATTTAGAAGTAAAATTTTCAAAAAGAACGCCATATTTTGTACAATATTTTTTTTAAGAACTTAGCAGCAAGTACTTAAAGACATTGTAAACTAAAACAAAAGAGTTAAGTGAATAGAATTGTTAAGACTAAAATGAATATCAACAAATAATTGTGCCCGTATTTGTTTGTTAAGTTCTCTCTCTGTTAAGCTAAAGATTTTGTTTTTTTTACGTCATCATATTCAGGTAAAACGAAACGTCGATAGTCGGCCATGTTTTCCCACAACAGCAACATCACGTCGTTTGTCGTTTAGTAAACGTCAACTATACATACATTCACCAAACTATTTATTTAAAATACGTACTATTTTTGTAGTTTCCAAAATCAGTTTGTTTATTGTCTTTTGATTTTGTTAAATGGTAAAATGAATCGAACTGAAGGGTTGGTGCAACGAAGAAACATCATTAGAGACAGCAATTCTGATGGAGCCCCAAAGGAAAATCATGATGTGGATGATAAGAAGAACGATAAAAATTATGATGACGGCGATTCCAAGGAAACCAGATTGACTCTCATGGAAGAAGTTTTACTTTTAGGCTTAAAGGATAAAGAGGTATTACTTACTTTTCAAATTGATGGTGATGTCGTGACTTGAGTCAACATTGAGACTTGTTTCAGGGTTACACATCATTTTGGAATGACTGTATATCTAGTGGATTGAGAGGATGTATTTTGATCGAACTTGGGTTACGAGGGCGTGTAGAATTGGAAAGAGCTGGAATGCGTAGAAAAGGGTTGCTATCTAGGAAGGTTATTGTCAAATCCGGTGAGTTAATATTTTGGTTTTAATTTGGTAATGATAATCTAGGATTGTGAATCCATTTTCTGTGCTAATGTTGTCTCTTAATAATTACATTAACATCAATAACACATTCACAGACTGTAAACACCTATAGGTGTCATAAAAATCAAACATCTATTGTGTCTCATGTGCTGTCCACAAATGTGTTAAAAGTAATATGGTGAAGAGAGGTTTCTTAAATTTTATTGAATTGCTAATTATAGAAAAATATGAGTAAACCTCATTCATGTACCTAGATTTCTACTTGAGTATTTTTCTTTAGGTTGATTACTGTCTTGATAGTAGTAACAGAGCATTGGTGGTTCAATGGTGTGGACTGTTGCCTCTCGATCTAAAGGATGCAGGTTCAAATTCCACCATGAACTAATGTATTTTTGACATATCGTAATTATATGTAGTCTCACTCTTATGGTGGAGAAAAAAATCCTGCACACACCTATGATGAAATTCAAGGGTTGTGCGTGAAGTGGGCCAATCCACACTGGGCCTGCATGGGTGATTTAAAGGCCCACACACCATATATGGATAGGCCCATGTCCCTCGGTTGGAGAGTATGATGAACTAATAATGATGAGTAATAATAATGATATTCATAATCAATATTGAAGAAATACTTAAAAATTAGAATTTTATAATGTGTACAGTAGTTCAGAACATCCCCTGTTTTACATTTTGATCATAAATATTTAGTTTTACAATTTGCAAAATATACTATAGAGTATATTTAAAATTAAAGTTATATTAGTTTGATAAGTGTTCAATATTTAACTATTGCCATCCTAGGTGTACATAGGTACACCTGTTATTTACATATATAGTAATTTCAGTTGTAAAGAATTTTTGTGTACTTTTAACCCTTTGACCACCAGGATTCCATACATAATAGAAAATCTATTATTTCTGACACTTTAAGGTATCTGTGGTTGTCAAAGGGTTAATAATATTAAGGTTTAAATACATTATTAATTACAGGTATCTCATTTAAATCAAAATTGCCCTATACATCATTCAATTTAATGAAATATTTTAGGAGATACCAGTTTTAACTCACCTTTAAAAATGAAGTAAGGGTTTAAAGTTAGTCCAAAATAGCTCCACGCGGACTAAGTCGCATGCAAAAGCTACTTCATCAAATCTACACTGCTATGTAAAATCTATATTAACAAACTTTAACTATTTACAGATACACCCACAGGGGATGTCTTACTAGATGAGGCTTAAAACATATGAAAGAAACTGATCCTCCTGAAACTGTTCAAAGTTGGATAGAATATCTCAGTGGTATGTTATATTGTAATCAACATTAAATACTTAATTTTATACCTCCATATTAATAGTATTTTTTCCAATCAAAGGTGAAACATGGAATCCTATGAAACTAAAATATCAACTGAAAAATGTTAGAGAAAGGCTTGCAAAGAATCTTGTAGAAAAAGGAGTTTTGACAACTGAGAAGCAGAACTTTTTGTTGTTTGATATGACCACACATCCACTTACAGACAATGTTGTTAAATGTCGACTAGTCAAAAAGGTTCGTACTTTTATATAAGTATTAAATAATTTCAGACCTAGCATAGTGTGCTATTAGATAGCATAGTGTGCCTTTATGAAAAATATATCTTTGCTAATCTATGCATTT
Source organism: Leucinodes orbonalis (assembly GCA_019425675.1). Lineage (NCBI taxonomy): Eukaryota > Metazoa > Arthropoda > Insecta > Lepidoptera > Crambidae > Leucinodes > Leucinodes orbonalis. The sequence goes on along the minus strand of PQWD01002718.1, from coordinate 318,969 downwards.
AATACTTGCGAAATATGCCTTAATATTTTAATTGCCAGGATTTCAGCCACACTCACTAACTTATAGACACCTGCTTCCTGAGTTAATCAATATAATATCCTTGTATAAGTCTAGTATTCCTAGATGGAAGCAAGCATTTATTGAATTCTGAGAAAAATGCTTAATTCATAATCTAATGTTATTACAGAAATATACACTCCTTTAGCTAAGGCCAGCTTCATTGGGTGCTTTTATTTTTAAATTCCTTTATTATGTTTATTGATATTTGGGTACTTGTGTATGAATTCTTATCATTAATATAAGCACTGGCTTGAAATTCATGTTATTTAATAATACAATGCAACACAACATGATAAGCTAAAACAAACTGGTTCTTCACAGCATTGTTTGCTAATAAAGGAAAACAGACAGTAACGAAGCAATACAGTAAACAACTCTGTCAATTTCAGTGTAGAATAAATAAATGTCCACTGATATTTACACAGTGCCATCTAGCCCCAAGTTAAGCATGAAGCCTGTATTATGAGTACTAAACATCGGATACATTTTTTTTTGTAAATACATTCATATTACACATAGAAAACACCCAGACCATTAAATACAGACATGTTCATGCACACAAATGTTTGTACTGTCCGGGATCGAACCCAGAACCCTTGGTGTTGCAGCCAACCTCTCAACCGCAACAGAAAGTGGTTCGTCTGCAATATGGGCAATAAACATCCATAAACATTACATGTTTACGGATTAGTCCGTAAACATGTAATGGATGGATGGTTACATAATAAGGTGTAAAATAAAATTCCAAATTTCCAAGCAGCTTCAAGCCCAACCACTAGGCTTTCGTTATGACCCAAACTCTCCTAAGACAAGAGTTGCCACTGGGAGGCCCAGATCGGCAGCGTGTACTTATGAAAATGATTTAAAGCATAATATCTACCATTATTTGTTGCATCAAAAAAGAAAATATTCCGTTACCAATTTTATTATATTTTGGTTTACAGGTGCAAGAAGCAGCGCTGCGTCGTTCAATCACTGATGTAGCTCATGCAGATAAGCGATCATTGGCTCTCTTGATGTTGGCCCATTCAGCTGACGTCCTAGAAAATGCTTTTGCACCCCTCTCTGACGAGGATTACGAGTTAGCGACAAGGCGCGTACGTGCCCTCGATCTTGACTTTGAAGCAGAGGCCATGAGGCCTGACGCATGCGAAATCATGTGGGCGGTCTTTGCCGCGTTTACTAAATAACGATAACGCGCATGAATATTCTTACAATAGAAAAATGGTGGCTAAATTGTAATGATTATTCTTATCTTCAATTAGCTTCCGGTTTTCCTATCATCAGTTACGCACTATTTGAGTGATCTCTGGCAATGATACATTGTATGTAAAAATTGGTAAGTCTGCAATTATTCAATATACTTTTCGCGAGTAGATAGTATGACAATGTAATAATTGTTCCTCATAATAATGCAGTTTTTCTGTGTGTATTAACCAAATCAATTTAGATTGACGGTGACACTGATGAAATGAAAATAGGTCTTTTTGAAAATAAATGAAAAGATGTTTAATTTTATTGTGATTGTTATCAGTATACATTTAATAATTTAAAATTTTGCACAAAGTTTAGGTGTCTATGATCAGAATAATCAAAAATAAGATGTGCTTTCTACTTCCTGTTCTAACGAATAGGTAGTGTATTCTTACTAAGTCAAAATGAGTTAAATAATTTCACTCAACATTAATGTATTCTTTTCGAGGTTATTATATTAACTATTTGATGTTTAAATATTTTACTTGATATGCTTCACAAGATTGTAAATACAAGATCATATTACTTAGATCTTTTATTGCTTTTGTCTGATCATTTTAGGTTTATAAATTTTAGCTTTTGAGAAGAATAACATAACTTGGTTTAGGCTATAATACTATTCAAATAAAAATGCATAAATTATGGCATTACTTTACACTCTATTATAATTTTATATTTAGCCTTATTTTAAGTTGTTTGTTAAATCTTTATGAGTAGTTTTTATATGTTGATCAGTTATCAATAAATTTAACTTTTATAGGATTTGTTTTAATTGTTTGTACACAATACAGTCTCTGTTTCGTTTGTACAATTTTCAGTGTATTACTAAATTATTAGTGTTTTTCATATTGTTCGTAAACATTGGCAGCCATATTTGATTTCATGAGAATACTTGTTGCTAAAATAGAACATCCAAATTTAAAAAAAATTAAGTAGTTAAGTTTAGTTAACTATATTACTTTGAAATTGAGTAGTATTTTTATATACACCTAAGGCTCGTATTCTAGAACGAAAACGAATGTTGATCTTTACTTAAATTGATGTAGAAAGGGATGGTGCTTTATATCGTATAGAGCTCTATTTCTTTATTACTCTACTTAATTGAATATCAACGCTTGAGTCTCGTTCTAAAATACGGGCTTAAGAGTGTAATATTTTGGTACATATGACATTTTTTTTTTAATTTGATGATATTTAATCCGTTTAACGCCGAAAATCTATTGTTTGTGAAGATTTAGGTGTCTTTGGTGGTTAAAGGCTAATAATATTAAGGTTTAATTAGGTGGTAGACGCGGTATTGAGTCGTCTAGGTAGGTGCCACCCTAGTGCAAGACATCGACCCGAGATATAAGTGTTATGCACTTCTGTTTCGGGATGAGGGCGCTGTAGCTAGTAAAATTAACGGGTATAAGAGACCTACCATATGTTGTCTAGGGGTTTCAAAAAGATAATGTCTGCTCTTTTTAAAAGTTCTAAATTTTCTTATTTTGTAAAAATGTACAAGATAGTCGGCATGCTCACCTGATGGTAAGCAATATGCCTGACCATGACAGTGCGGCATTGATGGAAAATAACTGTTGATCATTTGTTGGTCTCAACTTCTTATATTGATTGTAATAAGATAAAAAGATAGATATATTGCATATAAGAAAAAAGCATACAAAACAACAAAAAACAAGTATATTGAAGGCGGTCTTATTGCTAAGGTAGCAATTTCTACCAAGTAACCTTTAACTGAAAGAGAAATGCTTATAGGTAAGTGGGCTAATTAATATAAGAAGTTGAGATCAATAACAGTTACTATTTAATCATTGGATTAAATAATAACTGACCCATGATTTTCAAATTAAATGTATGTATTACTGATATATGAAACATTACTATATTTAGTGATTTTATTAATTAATTTGCTCGCATTAAAATTAAAATATGGTCTTATTGACTGATTTTGTGATAGTTGAAAATCTATGCAGGGTTACTTAATAACCGCCGTAGTTGTTTGTCACGCAAAAAACTTATATTCACATAAACTTGAGTTTCTTCAACACATTCCAGAGCATTACAAACATATTTTAATCATTTTTGTGAAAATAATGTAATCACAATACAATATTCTATTGTGTTAGTTACCCTGTATAGACTTCTCGACTTCTGTTTTTCTCCAAGTTTTAAATATATAGTTTAGGTGGATTATGTACATTGAAAATAATTTAATTTGTTTTGTAATTAAAGGCCACAAATACCTACTGATGTTATTCTTTTGTAATTAAAATACTGATTAAAAAAATTGTAGTTGACAAGTTTCTTTTTTGTATGTATAGAATACTTAAGTATGATTGGACAGTATTTTTGTGTCATGTTCAAAATGTACTATATAGATTCAAACTAAGAGCGGAAAAATGCTATTGTATTTTATATATTTACTATCAGTATATTTATTAAACAACATCAGTGCTTAAATTAGTTTGTATATAGATATAATTCTTTGATTTTAATGAATGGTTTCAATGAATAGAAATTAAAATATAATTTGTATAAAATTAAGAGATACTAATAATTAATGTATCATACACATTTATAGTATTGAAAATTACGCAAATATATCCATAGTAAATTATCATTGGTATATGTCGTATTATTTTTAAATATTGTCAAGGTTGATCAACTTGCTATGGAGAGCTAAATAAATTGTTTCCCTACGCGATAAGATCCGGAAAGAGGATATCCGTAGAACTAGAGTGACCGACATAGCTCACAGGATTAGCAACTTGAAGTGGCTGGGCAGGGCACATAGTGCGTAGAACCGAAGTAGGGCGGAAGTATTCTCAAGTGGCGTCTACTCCCCGAGAAAAGAAGCATAGGCCGACCCCTAATCAGATCGACTGATCAGTTGAGCTGGCAGGCAGCAGATGCGTGTCAACTGCTAAGTATAGGTACGTCCTTATGAACATCATTAGGCGTCCTCATTCTGCAGTGGACATTTTAGGCTGTAATGATGAAGCAGATCTAGACTTACGCTTCATGCGATTTTGATGGCTAAATACCAACATCGCGCAGAGGGAACCGTGCTATCGTGTACGCTCTCCTGGAGGGTTACCGCCATCTCTTAAAACAGTGTTACAATAATATTACTTCGTCTTTTCTGGTATAAAAATGCTGAAGTAATAACAATACTGTTTTAAGGGATTGTGGTTACCCCCCTGGAAGCAGACTGTATTCTTAACTAAAAAAAGGTGAACAGGTCATAAAACTTCTTTTTTTTTAAATAATGGGTACGAATTATTTGTTAAACTGTTTGGAAATTAAAGAAATTCAGTTCATTCAAATATATTTTTTAAAAACTCGCACGCTTCACACATGGATAAGTCTTATATCTCTTTTGAAACTTATTTCTTTGATAAAGAATTTAGTTCTTATTTTAAATTATGAATATATACATATTTAAAATGTGCAACGAATGTCTAGTTCAAATAATAATAAAATACAAATTTAACTCTACAAACAAATCAATATTAATTAAAAATATCAATTTTTAAGCAAAATTAACACTTACGACGAAGATATACATATAAATACCTACAACAATCTAATTTTGCACGAAAAGGAATCGGTCGAACATCGAATATATGTTTATTTCATCAAGCAGTGTAACATATCTGTTAATATATAACTACCTATGTACAAACATCTTGATTATACTTCTCTAATTCAAGATTTTAATGATATTTGATCTCAGTGAAACTATATATACTTATAAAATAGTTGGTAGGCTTTGTGCTAAAGTAAAAAAAACATGAGAGCATCACCACTTTCCACATTGTTTCAAACACTCGATTGTGTCACATTTTCTCACAGCCCCAAAAAAATTATAAACAAAAACTTAAAAATACAATACTAATGATTTAAGCGTAGGTAATTGTATTTAAATTAATGTTAACGATACATTTAATATCACTAATTACGTTTATTTTATGTGATTGTGAAAGTAATAAATAGGCTAACTTTAATCTATAGGTACATAATTTAGGTACTAATTCGGATCATATTTTTTTTATACCTGGCTTTAGGTTTTTTAATTAATTGCTTAGATAAACAATAAATTAAAAAGATGCATAATATCACTCCAAAAGCGGCCTCGCCAAAATTCTGCCCATCGCGTCGGTTGGGCAGAATTTTTACTCATAATCACGTCTCTCGTTACATGTCGTAATTACATAGTAGTGTGCTCGTGTTTTTAACTTTGTACTCTTTTAATGACAACATGAGGTCAAAATTTTGTTTGTTTCGTGCAGCTCGGACATTTTTGGTTGACTTTTCTTCGTGGTTGTACATATATTTAGTTTATTGTTAATCTAAGATTCATATTTGGCAGATTTTTGTACAAATAAAACAGTAGTTGAAATAGGTAACTATAATTTGTGGCAGATGATAATAAAGAAATGCTTTCCAAATTAGCCAGGTAACAATAAATTTATCCGTAGGTAGGTACTTATAATTTAGTAGGAGTATATTCAGATACAATGTACTCTTATTAAGTAACAACTACTTTGATTGTGCAGTAACGAAGTACAGTATTCAAATGGTTTTTATTGTATGTAGGTATAGGTACCTGTAAAAAAATTATGTCATTTAAATTCGTATAACTTTACTGCCGCAATCCCGAGTTCAAAGTTCAGCCAATCTCTCATCTCGCATGCACGATATCATAATCATATTGAAATTAAACTTAACCTTAATTGAAAATAAATAAAATTGACTCCTTATAAACGCAGTAGGTACCTCTCAATAATAGATGAATTAGATGACATTAAGAACACCTGCCTCACATTATTATGCTAAATTAAATAGAGAATGTATTTTAAGTGTGCCTAATACTTTTATTAGACAGCATTACAAGGAGTGGAGGGGACTAGAACGAATAATTGTGTGTAAGTAGAATTTTAAGCACATTATTCCATTTTCTTTTACTTAAGAGTATGTTGTGTTGACTCGTATATTCATTAGTAACGTGGGAATTTCGTTGCAGTTGCATGATTAGGTAATTTATATGTATATTTGTAATATATTTATATGTATATATGTCGTGAGAAAATAAATAGAACCGCAAATTGATTATTTTATAATCGAATCTTATAAATTTATAGTTCGGCATTGACAACAACATTGCCACTCAACATCGACCAATCAGAGAGCAGTGTATTATTTGCCGCATTTTTGAGAAGCGTAAATAAAAGCTCTCCTGTGATTGGTCTAAATGTTTTGACCACGCAACGTTAAACAAATAAATTCACCAAAATGTAGGCGTAAATAATACAATTTATCTCTTGTGCAGAATCCTACGAAAGTTTATAAATTTCCTAGGAAATTAATTCATAGATATGTGGTTCTTATTATTTTCCGGTGACATACAATATAATTATATTTACATACTATAATTTCGTAATATTTATATGTATAAATATAATTATACAAAACATTATGTCAACAGTCAAACAAATGTCTAGTAAGTAGTAATCGTAATAAAATGGAGCAAAATAATCATCTTTGCCTTATAATAATGAGATCCAAACATTGTCTATTTAATTTCTACTAGGCAGAGACCCAATGACATAACTAAAATTTTATTTATTTTCCTCATGTGGGTTATATAATAATTGATTACCTGGGTATCTTTTATTTCACGACAAAACAATGAAATGACTCATCACTAGGATAATGCTTTGTGGTTTTTGTAGGTATCTAAGAATTGCACTAGAAGTCGAATGGACACAATCACAAGAGTATTACATACCTACCAATCCTATAGGTACCGCTCAATTTTAATCTTTCATTTTTTTGTATCCCGGCATCAATGTCTCATTCTAGATGGTAATTTTGTGTCTAAATGTCTGCGACATCCTAAATTTTACCATTTTGCTTTGTTCGTCAGTTTAAAAAGATGAAAGAGGCATTATGGTGACTTCTTTATATGAATAGATAGTCATAGGAGTAAAGTATTTTAAGTTTACGAGAAACATTTAATCTAATAAATAGTATCAATAAGCATAACCCACGCCATCAAACGTTCCATTCATTCTAGGCCCTCAATCAGTAGTGAGATCGTGCGTGAAGCTAGTTAGACGGTGGTGAAGGTGGGGCGCAGGGCTGGGGTTGCTGTCACCACGCCTCCGTGTATCTGATGTCATACTCTTGAAGATGCGGTAATCTCTTTCTTAATACCTCAAAGGCTTCAGCTGTTAATTTCGTGCTGTTCAGGTTCAAACGTCGAAGGTTGGACAATCCTGTAAACACATAAATATAAGTTAATAAAAAGTATGTATATGGAAAATATCTTTACAATCATGTTGTATGGTGTCTATTAAATCTAAAATAAGAGTCATTTTAAAAGTAAATCATGGTGAATTTTCTATGCTTGATTAGAATAGGTATACCTATTTTTTTCTTTATTTTGATTGTGTAATCAATGGTGTAATCTATGAACTTCTGGAAGATATTTTTCATGAATTTAAGTAGGAATAGGTATACAATTTGTACTGCCAACATTATGATAACGCTCTTAATGCGTATAAAAATTTTGAGTAGCTATGGTAGGTACATAGCACTGAACTCTAAAAAAATAGGTTTATTGCTTATAATGATTTTCAAATTGGTAATTCAGCTTACTCATTTATGAAGGCGTATAGTTTGTTACTGAACAAATGTTATGCTAAATTCTTACCAGATAACGCTTCAATTCCTTTGTCGGAGACTGGTGTCTCGCAAAGGTTGAGGACTTGAAGGCGAGGCAGATGCTCCGCAATTAGTTGGACACCGCTGTCTCCAAATTTTGTAGCCCATAAGTTCAGGTACCGGAGGGATGGTAGCTATTGAAATAAATTAAAAAGTATTTATAATAAGATCTTGAAATGAATACACAGAATGTATTTTGCTATAATATTTGGATCAGGCGTGGTTGAAATATATAAAACTTGTTATTCGGCGCCTGCAAATAATCCAAATACTTTATGTCGATAGCACATTTATATATACTACTTTTGGGCTAAAATTTTTACAGAAGCGCTTATTTGCAATATGGTTTGCTTGAGAGGTTGCTTCGCAGGTTCAAAGTTTTTGTGCGTTTAATATACAGAAGCACACTTAATTGTGAGGTTGCACTTATTATGCACAATTGTTTTCATCGAGACGAAATCTCATAATCGTCAACTACCCTGCTCTGGACCATGACGAAAGCCAGCAAATGTCTTAGTATACGTCACGTTTCAGAAAATATATAGATACGAATAAAAACCTATTTCGAGTCTACCGAATTCTAAGTAACTCGTTCTTCCAAATTATTTAGCTTATAAAAAATAATTCGGAACCCTCCTTGTTTGATTTACCTAAGCAACGACGATAAGGACGTGCTTAGCCTAAAAAACTCTATTTACCTACTCATATAAGTTCTAAGATTGAATTTCTCTGGAATCACACTCAGTTACACAGTGCGGATCATATATGATTAGGTAGGTACAAAAGACTTTGTAAGTACGACACTTTGGAGTATGCGTCTGTAAGATGGCGCTTTGTTAGCCTGTTATCCATCATCAGCTTATTAAATGTTCCCATCGAGGAGCACGAACCTACCCGTATAGGGTGATTAGGCCTAAGTCGTCCACGCGGGCCCAGTGCGGGTTGGATGACTTCACACACAACCTTTGAATCTCTTCGCAGGCGTGCGTGGAGGTTTCCTCAGAAACTGGTTATCCGATATGTTAAAAATATATTAAGAACTTACTTTTATGAGGTGCTGTGCACACGCACTAGTAACGCTTGTGAACGCGAGTGAGAGACATTCGAGGTTGCCGAGCGCGCCCGCTTCTAGCAATGCGCCCACGTCTGCGTCGGTCGCCCTAACCGGCAGTGCCAGTTGTCGTGGTCCGCCTTCTGCTTGCTGATATTACATGTTGTGATTTATATTGCTTTATCAGAAGTAGAAATATAAAAAAATTAAATCCTGTTTATAGAATGAAGACTATGAGGGCAAGAAGAGATGAAAGGTGTACAACTTACCAGACGTTGAAGACTCTGCTGTCTTTCACATAGATCTTTATAGTACGATTGTCCAAGTTCGGTTCCCTGCAGAGCTGCTATTATTTCTAATTGAGTTTGTTCTCCACTAACTACTTCCCATTCTATCATTAGGCATAGGGCTTCCAAAGCAGCCGGCTATAAGGAAATAAGAAAATTGAAATGTCAACAGATACAAATAGGCATTAAAAATGTAAGCGATAATGTATAAATTTGCTAGATTATTGAGTATGGTTTCTTTTAAAAACTTACATGTTCTTTAAGTGCTACTAGGACGAAATCTGGAATTCTTTTGCTCATACTTTGCAAAAAACTTTTTCTTTTACAACAGCATCGTAGAAGACTTCCTAGCTGAAATAAAAAAGTTTAACTAATGCAGGTTATTATGCTTATCAAAAAATCTGTTTAAATTTAACCTATTACTTCTACCAATGTTTACAGTTACTCTATGTTCACGTTAAATAATATTTAATTAAAATTTCCATGTAAGAGTCCTTAATATTATAAATAATTAGCGATAGGTAAATCTGTTGTAATGTTACAATAAATATAATTAAAAAATGTATGCGACAGAATATCTTTATTAATGACATTACAGTTCTTTACCATATCTCCCCAAAGCCGACACAACTCGCTACTGGGTAATGCTAACAACGGGTCCGAAGGCGCTGCAGCTCGCAGCCAAGATGGCGGCGACGGTCGGGCCGCGCGGCATGGAGCTACGCACGCGTGCGCGATACACCGGCTGTCGTTCGCTAGTGCAGATAACACTTTGTCGAGCCGTTTTGCTACCCGGGGACAGCTTAGCACCCCAGGACATAGAGGGACCGGCTGCATCACTGCACCTACTACCACTAACCAGTCTTCGTATTCACACCTGTAATGAATCAATAAACCAATCAGACAGAGCGGAGAAGGGGTTCATAAAGTTAGAATCGTTGATGGCTGGTAGAAGATAGACGACAATAGCCGCCGGTCGATATTTGTCGCATATTGTGGTATGTCTACGTCCTAAGCAGCCTGCCTAAAGTTGTAGCAAAATGGTTAAATCCCTGGGTCAAGTTTATAGTAAAATCATAATTTTAGCCATATATGATACTTTCTGAACTCAAATTAGTCCTATTTTACAACCTATCGGTATCGAACTTACCTCATCCATTGTTATAATCTCATCAGCCAAACTTCCACACGCATTGAAGTTTGATGGGTACGACAATGATCAACAATTGAGAGAGGTCTTTGTGTACCAACGTCCTTTCTTGGAATTCACTGGAAAGACAAAAGACTTGAATGCTAGTCGGAGTAAACTTACATATGCTCTAGTATGTCTGCAAAGCATAGCACTTTGTCCTCGGCGTCGTCACAGACGTGTGGTGTGGGTGGGTTTCGGTAGTGCTCGTCAAGCGCAGCCAGCGCTACAGCAGCGAGGTTGGGTGCAGCGCGCGGGTGAGGACATGATGCTCGACCTCCATGCGTCACCTCGACGAAGCGACGGACCAGAGCAGCTCCGGAGTTGTGAGCGCTTAAAGCGCTGGGTATAAAAACAAGGATTTAGCAAACAAACCAACAATTCGAATAAAGGTCGTACATGCTATTGTAACACAGTTCTGTAACAGATAATATTTGCTTCGGGACGTTAGGCCGTCCCCTAGGCCTCGATGGAGCATTTTTATTTTTTATATCATAATTAATTCATTTAAGGCATACCTAGATGCTATCGGTCACTGAGCTATTCCTCAAGAACTTAAAACATCTTATGAAGAATGTAGAGACTTCTACTAATTTACCAGTTTTATCGAGAAAAATTTTCGGCGCAATATTTACTGTATCTGTTTCATCATCATCAGCTCATCATACGTCCCCACCGAGGGGCACGAATCTATAAGTACGTATAGATCTTAGTGATCCACGCGGGCCCAATGCAGATAGGCCGAGTTCACGCACAACCTTCGGCCCTCTTCGCAGGAGTGCGCAGGTTTCCTCAGGATGTTTTCCTTCATCCTTACGTTTATCGTTGGATAAACAGAAGTACGTATATATTTTCAAAAGTAAAACTAGTATAATAAGAGCATTATTTAGCAATCCGCGGGCAACCGTTGTAACGTACTGCCTGAGACAGCATTTTCACTGAAGAAAGACCTTTCAATTTAATTTTTGACTTTACCCCATAAAACATAGGTATCTAATATCACCTTACGTTTACTTAACAATCACCTTCATTAAAGCCTGCAGTGCAACCAAATGAGGCTAAGAGGCTTATATGTTATTCAGGTCAGATAACATACAGTCGTTTATCATTAATGTGTTTGGACGTACCAAATGTTAAATATGGCATGGTTAATGGTCATTCGTGTTATTCGATATCGGCCTTCGCGGTAACTTAAAAAGGCAAAGTGGTAATAATTATCTTACTACTTAGCTAAAAACTGAGTTAAATTGCCCCATCACCACACATACATTTCGATAGTTTATAATCACAATATGTTGATCTAGCTCCGAGGCGCAATGGTAGTGTTTTTGGTGTGTGTTTTATCGCAATAAGTGTCTTCAGCTTATACTAGGTATGAGTCGTGGGTTCGATTCTAACACTTCTCACTCTACATCAGTCATAGAACGAATGCAGGGCAAAGGCTTCTTGAAATAATTGAAACTTAGGGAGGTTAATTAAGGTTATGGTTTAATACGTCACGCTGGCCCTGTGTCAGCAGGAAGTATGAGCCATGTTCCCAATTTTAGGCAGGACTAACGTCCATGTGATCATGTAAGCTTAACTGTCTTCTATATATACCTATATGAACTATATATGATAGATCTGTATGTATGCTTACAATACCTATATCAAATAGGTACCTTACTATCTTTAGCAAGCCTCACCGCTGGACGTGACCAGTTAACCACCTGCCGCCACTTTAATGTAAATAAAAATATAATCTCTAACAACTGCTACAGTTTATATTTGTATTTGAATTTGATTTAGAAATATATATGTAAAGGTAAGAATGAAAGTAACCACAAGGGAGAGTAGGCAACTGCAGGCATTATGTTTATATTTTAAGACACATTAATCCTATTTTACATTTATCCTATTTTAGCTATTTTCACAGCGTGATGTCTTATGGTCTACTTTTGTGGGGGTCTGCTGCTGATCTACAAACAATTTTTGTATTGCAGAAAAGATCCATCCGTGCCATATACGGCCTTAAATCACGTGACTCACTAAGGGAATTATTTAAACAAATAAATATTTTAACATTACCGTCTCAGTACATTCTAGACTGCGTCATCTATGTACACAAAAATTTACATGTATTTTCAAAAAAGTCAGATAATCATAGTTTGAACACTAGGAACAAACACAAACTTGCCGTTCCAAATCTTAGATTGCATAAGGTTGGGAACTCATTTGTGGATTAAGCATTAAAATATTTAATAAGCTACCACAAAATGTAATTGATTACCCTGCATAAGTTTAAGTCTCATGTAAAGTCTATTTTAATAAAAAAAGCTTACTATAGTGTTGAAGATTATATAAATGATAAAAACTCATGGACATGTTGATTTCCACGCCTGCACTACTTTTGTTTTTTTTTGTTGTCGTCTATTTAAATTTATATAATACTTAACTGCTTAATAGTACTTTTGTAGATTATTATATTTTTACCAATACATAATACGATAAAAATTGAAAATATAATTTGCTTTATATAATTATTTTGATTACAAATGAATCTGTATTCAACAACTGAGTTTCTTGCTGGTTTCTTCTCAGTGGAAAACTACCTCCCGAACCAGTGGTAGCTTCATTTGACATTCATAAGTGTTCTTTAAGGACCTAAACTGAATAAACACTTTTCATTTTCATTTTCATTTTCCTAATTAATTGCCTAAGTACTCGAATCCGAGAAACTCTACGTTCACAATCATGATTATTTATCAACGGTATGGAAATGTACTGTTGTGTAGAAATGTAAATTTCATTAGCATAAAGCATCTAATCTTATCTAGCAAAATATATACCGAAGATACGATATCTACGGTTTAAAGTATATTATTTACAAATATTAATTTATACATAGAGTAATTTCAGAAATGATGTTTTTATGTATAATAGCGTTTACTTATAATATAGAAAGAAGGTTTTTTGTTAATATGCATTTATTAAATGTAACGAACGATAACATGAGCGCCAAAAGACAAATTATTTACGTTCGCCACTCGCCCGTCAAGATGTAAAGGACGTCTGCGGCCAACAGCATTAGACAGAAAAAAAAGTCAGCATTTCTCACCTAATATAGTCTTTGACGAGTTGCCTGGCGTTTGGCGCTCTCGCAAAGTCAACGTTCCTCGTCAAGACGCGGCGGACAGGCGGAGCGAGCGCAGGCAGTGGGGCAGCTCTTGGCCGGCGCCTGCACAGCCTTGCGAGCAACGCACACAGTTCGCCGTTAGCACATCTCTCTGCCAGTAATGGTGCTGCGCCGTTTGTGATATGTTCCGCCCACTCTTCCCAGTCTGCACTGTCTTTATTCTAGAAATAAATAAGTGTTTTATGAGCGCTCTATAGTGAACAACTAAGGAGGGCTCCTACGAAGATAAGCAATTACCTTTGTAATCTAATCTTATAGAAAGGAAGAAATGTTCCCATATTTGAACTATACATTCATCAAATGTAGAAAAAAATGAAGGAGTGCGAATGGTGCTTCACTTAATTGTCACACAATCTTAATCCTTACATATAAGTTTTTTTAATGAAATCTAAGTGATTAGAATGCGTTTAGGCGATAGGTCCTTGCTATATTTTTACGAAGGAAATCAAATCAAAGTGATGGTATGTAGTAGGTAGAAATCTCGTGTGGTGCCAGGGCATGAAGAATTCATAAAATACTTAGCACAAACATTGGACTTTATTAATTAGATGTCCCAATTACATCAAACAAGTAGGTACCAATTGTATTTTAAAGAAACCAATATTTAGACTCTCGAATTAGTAAGTATGGATAGACAAGTCAATACGAGTAATAACCATTTTTAGGTATGTAAGATTTATATTCTTACTTCTTTACTCACGTGCATTTAGACTGATGTATTAAAAGTCGGAAACGAAAACCTCTAAAAGTTTGCCCCAAAATTATTAACCTTTTTTCTTTAATTTGGAATCAACTACAACTAGTTTCTTTTAAAATTTCTTATTAAAGTGTCTCTCTGTCTAACTCTACCTGTTTTTTTATGGAAGATAGTAAAAGTCACTTTTATGTTCATATGTGAAGTTTCACAGTTAACGTATTTATTATAATCGGTACTAAAAGAACTAACACCATCATCAACAATGTAAACAATTGGTAAATGTAGCGTAAACGTAGTGATTAAGGCTATCCATTACGTACAAACCTAGTAAAAAGTAACAGATGTTTACGTTGGCGCGCGGATGGTTGCGCGCCGGTCGTTACCGACGTCAATCACCCGTTTGATGAAAACATCACGAGCGAATCAAGTGTGGATATGTTAAAACGCTCGCCACGCATACACCTTGTATGTTTTCAATGTACAATGAGTATTTATATATTGTGTATCTGTTACTGTACCCACCTTTGGTACAGTAGGTACGAGTATTACACCGCAGTGCTAGATATCGTACTATAAAACAGTAAAGATTGGCACTTCTATGTTTCGGCAACATATTAGGTAGGTATAAGAGAGCAAATGTCTATCATCTCGGGTGAAGGGTTATGAACGGTTGACGGAAAATAAATTACAATCAACAGTTATAGGTTCCTACAACTCATCATATGGAACGGGCACGTGCGTATCATCTGGTGAGCGTAGCTACTGGTATCTCCATCTACATAAGATTGCATTAAAGATCCTGAAAAAGAAGATCACACCGCAACTAATTAACTAACTTGCTATCTTGTGACGTTACCTTGATAAATAATAGAATAGCGAGAGTTAGTAGAGATTGAGGTGCTCACACGGACTCCCTCGGATAAAAAGACTACCTACCTATATGGTGCACGAAATATCAATGGTCGACTAAGAATAAACTGAACTGCGACATAGGTTTATTCTCAAAAATACCTAAGATAGTGCTTAACAATAGCGAGCTACACGACTGGCTAATTCTTTATTTTAATAATACAAGTCGTCACTTGGTCATAAGTGCAGTTTTGACAATTTGCCACAAGAAAATAAAAACCTTCAGTGTTATTTTCTCTCAATTTTAAAAGCAATTCTGCATAACTCAGTAGCTTGAAGGACGAGTAAGAAAATGAAATTACTGGACACGGACCTAATATCGTTATGTCTCAAGTTACAACTACGTTGTAACGTAACGTGCTGTCGCAAATCCTGAAATACTTCAATTTCGTGTTATGGGTTTAGAACAACACTTACCATACCTTTGCTGGTAATAATCTGTATCATATAAACCATTGATTGCTAACAAATAAAAAACAGTGATTAAAAGAAAAGATGAAGGATTCGTTGACAAATTAGAGTTCTAAGATAGTAATTTAAAAAATCGGTCATCATAATTACACGTAAGTGCACTTACCTCTGATAACAAATCCGTAAGTATCTGCAACGGCGCTCGGGTAACGCTCTCGTCTTGCAAAGGTGTCGTCATCACGAAATCCACCATATTCTACAAAAACACAAGTAATTCTTTTTATCTAGAATACTAAGCTAAAAAAACAGAAAATGTCGGTAATAAACCTACCTTTAACTCTTTTAGTACCACTTCTTTTCTAATAGACTTTGTGAGGAAATTTTTATATCTAATGATGTTTCTCTGTAAACAAATAGAATAAATTAATACGACCAATTCTGTGAATTATTATTATAAATTCTGCGAAAGAGGAAGGAAACTTACTCTCCATACAATGGAATGATACCACTGGTCCCTTGTGTAAACATCGTTTGCCTGAAAAATTTTTTATTAATATAATGTGCTGCAACATTATACGAAATAAGAGGAAGTTTCCTATTACTAAGTCCTAGTTATGAATAAACAATAAACCACAATATACATATAACAGCATGTTATTATTTTTATACAATTCTCGAATAGGTACTACAGTCTTTTTTCTAATTTATTTCACTAAAAAGGTACGGCTAAGAAGAAAGAGAGCGTAGGCTCGGTGGGGCGTTCGATTGATCAGCCAAATAAAGCAAATATCGTATTGCAACGGTAGGGTTCTATCACATTGGTGATAAAAAAAATATCTTTTCGATTCCGTCAGTTTCTTTAAAAGGCACATTTAGCAGTATATCCGCTCCAATATCTACTGAAACTGAAACTCTAATGAAAGTAGTTGTTAGCTACCCAGGGTAATCTGCATTGGGAACTTGTGGTATGATACGTTCTGACCTCCCATAGCAATGCTGTGTAGGTTGGACTCTGTCCATTAGTATATACATCTATCACCCTGGACCTTTCGGCACTCAAGTTAACCTCATGAAATTCTAAGAATTTGAATAATAAGACCCTGGCTACGCAATGTACCCTTGGTGGATAATAGTGCTAAACCACCTAATGAAGAGTCATCGGGGCCGCCTTATCTAACAGCGAGCTGTACGTCTGAAATCTTTATATTAACTCTTTGACCACCAAAGACGCCTTAAAACGTCACAAACAATAGTTTTTCCATTGTGTCTGGATTCCTGGCGGTCAACTGGTTAAATCTAAACACTGGAATGTCAATCTAATTGTGACATTAAAAGCAGTGATTTTTTTTTAACTTAAACATAAAATAAAAGAGACGCTTATAACTTCGGTGATAACTTTTAAACTCGTTTTTTTTAAGGATCACTGTCATCAAGATCGTGCAAGCGTGTGTCGGTGTACCTATTGTTTACAGATAACGGCATGTCGTTTAATAATCATAGATCGGTATAGTAGGTAAATTAATTTACACTTAAATCATACAGCGAAGAATAAAGTGAATATGCCTCAAAGTCTAGTAAAATCGTGATTAATAGAAAAATTATCTGAAGATATATTTCATAATTTATTTGTGATTTAAGTGGCCAATCCTCTGTGGATAACATGTGATTGGCTTTAAGAAATCTTGAGAATTGCAAGTCCTAAAATAACTCTAGTTCCTAGTAAAAATGCTCATTCAAATATTGTTGATTTATAGTCAAGTGTGTCCATTTAACCACTGTTACCGGAGACGACTATGTTTCTCATCCTAAGTCTACTTGCGGTGATAATTTGATATCCAGATCAAGGGGTTAAATATCATAATGTTACATACAAATATTATAAACCTACTTTTGTACTATAAGTACTTTTTTAGTTAGATCACAACTGCCATGCCATGACCATATGGCACGATCATGTTATCATAGGTTCGCGAATCTCTTTCAAGTTTAAGATTTGGAGAATGAGCGGGCAATTGATAACAGCTGGAAAGCCTCTCATAACTGTAGTTTTTTATTTTGCTGTAAGTAAACTCATTAATCAAATTTTGCGTTTTGAGATCAGATAAAAGTTTGAAACACCCCAGACATTTTATGTAATAAGCACATAAAATATTTTACTATCGTGAGGAATATATACACTGTCTCAGTAATTTCTTTAAATGTTGACATTAATTTAAAAGATCATGTTGTCTAAGTGTTCAGATAAAAATTAAATTGCTGATAGCAAAATGTTCACAAACCTGTAATAAAAGTGAGCCGTGAGGCATAACGATCCTTAGGCAATACTTTCTTGCTGAATCCCATCTTGAAATGCAGTAAACTTCTTGCATACAACTATACGATAAAGGATGTTCAAGCAAACCCGAAGGCTGTAACAAAGAAAGAATCGAATTATAAAATCACGTAAAAGAGAATGTAAAAAAGAACCACCTACGAGATTACCCGAGAAATGAACATGCTCATACAATATTAAAGGTCGCCTGCATGTGTAATTTAATGGAAAATATTTTTTCTGCTATACGAGTAACAAGAATTTTTCGGTATAACTGCGATCCACACTGAAAGGTGAGATAGGCACTGAAATTACTGGTTACTTTGACAGTACATCTTCATGTCACTAGTTCGCAATCGTTTAAATTTTATAAGCGCCACCACGTGGGTTGTATGTTTGATTATTACATTTTTCACAAATATAATCGAGGGAATGTGTTACGTTCAGACTTAAACTAATAACGTCTGTACGGTCTATTAGTCTCACCTGACGGCACCCATTGTATGCAATAGCTGCGGGAATTAAGTTTGTAAAAAACTACAATATTTTCTTTTACTAATAAGCATTCGAGCAGTTAAGAGTAAAACATTTTTTGTTATCTTATAAACCTTAACTTTATTTGTTAAAAACAAGGTAGAGTCGAGTAAATGTAAAAAAAATTCGTTCCTTGTGTTATTACATTACATCAAACTCTTTGGAATTGAGCAATCCCTAGTAAATAATGATTGCGTCAAAAATAACTCTGAACCTTTTTCAAAATATCTTAAGTTAATATTAAGTTGCCGCGGACACAATCGACTAATATTTGCTAGGACGTTAAATGAATATCACGTTCTTCCAAATCTATTTCCAGTTTGCTAAGAGTACCGTAGGTTGGTTTGCTCTATGTAGGTAGGTATGTTGTCAAATGTGTGTAAATTGAATTTATTACATCAGTTGCTTATCTCATGTACTGTTTTCTCAGTTGAAAGGTGAACAATTAGTGGAAATACCCATGTGACGACATACCAGATATACGTACTTGCTGTCAGATAGTGATGTGTATGTATCTATTAGGACAAAGAGTGGAATTAAAAAGTTATACAATTGCCCATTGCATTATATTATCTAATAATTTATTTTACAATCACACACGTCACTTAAATCATTCAAAGTTAAACATCTGGTTTGGTGAGAGATGCTGGCAGCTTTAGTGCTAATCGTGAGATATATTATAACAGGCAGAACCCCAAATCTAGCTCGTTTCATAACCAGCTAAGCGACTTTAAACTGCCAAAATGAGTATGATGTCCCAGCTACTTAAAACATTATAACAGCAAAAATAATCATTATAAGACCTTCATACACGTTATCAGTGCCCATCGCTCCCAAATAAAAATGTAGGTTAACAAGGTCTAACTAAAGCGTCATGTCATGAAAGCGCCCATTGTTTACTCTGTCCAGAGTATAAGGTGGTTTATAGAAAATTTATCTAATAAGGTCTAGTCCTAATATAGATTATATCCAATTGTTACACATTATTGTGGACGGGGGTACAAAAGTAGTAATAAATATTAAAAAACACGAGAACCAAAGTACCTTATGAAAAAAAGAAAAACGTACATACACGTGATCTTTTACAATGAGAATTTAATAATACAGAGTCTAAATAGTAATTAATGTACATGTTTTGAAATAGTTTAGCTATCTATTTATGATTTATTCAAGCATTCTACTTTATAAATGCGAATATTTAGATCTCTGTTTAATCGATTAAGGTTAATTGATATTGACCCAGATTTTTGGAAGTCTAATTTAAAGCGGTGACATTAAAGCCTGGGCGTATGCACTACTTTAAGGACAAGAGAAAATAGTTTTATCACAATATTATTTTAAGCCACAAATCTATTGAGCCTTTAAACTACAAAAAAAATGTTGGATTTCAGATTCAAAAGCACTTAATTTTAATCTGAACATAAAGCGTATAAGTAAAACCGAAATGCACAAGACATAATTTACCTACCATAAAACAAAATAATGAAGAAGCGACTTTGTTGCACTGCTCATGGCAAGAAAAGCGGGTAGCTACTTATGTATGTTTTGATATTTTGACAAGTTCAGTATCACCTAAAATTACAATACAATACTGACATCCCTCAAAAATATTGGAAAACCCAAATATTCGGCATGCCTAGTACATATGTGCGTCAATGTGATATAAACATACCAAACGTCACATATTAGCTTATATGAGCATCAACTTCTTTTGTTTGACTTTTAACGAAATGTTTCGTTAAATATTTTGGTTTCAATATGCACCGTTTATTTACAACCGCTGGTCATCTCAATGATATACCTATATTTTTATGTTTTTGAGATAAATAAATACATTATAATCAGTTTTCTAATCATTTTTTATGTTTAATTGATCTTAAGCTAGGAGTCATAAAATTGAATTAAATAACGGCGTAGGTACATTTTTAGCAAAGATTTAAAAAAAAAACCATGACTACACGGTACTACATGATAGTTATAATGTTGCTATTGCTCTAGATTTTAACTGCTCGAATCTTCCATATCAGAACTCTCACATCTTCCATTTGCATTTTCTTTAAGTACCTAATGGAAATTACAGATTTTTAAATTTCATTAAGCTATTTTACTCTTTCTAACTGTTCTAGGAATGTAGTTTAAATAATTACTATATAATTAACCCGTCTAAGGCCCGTATTATGAAACGAGACTCAAACGTTGATCTCTACTTAAATAAAGTTAGGAGGAAGATAATGCTATAAACGATACATGTGAAGATCAACGATTAAGACTTGTTTCCGAATACGGGCCTTAAACTACCTACGTGAATTGAATTCATTAAATTTTGCTATTCTGAGTAACAAAGGACCGCCATCTTACACATAATTGCTCTTAAGTTTCCCACTAAAGGTTATTAATAGGCGAAATGCATTTGTGTCGATCCAAAAATAAAAATTAATCAATGCCAGTGTTAGTAAGTCCCCGTGAATATGTATTTACAATCCAATTAAAATACGCGTTGTGTAGTTGAGTTTGTAAATGAGTTTGCATTGACGTCATTCTTTTTAGAGTCTCGCCGGTTCTATTTAAATGCCATTTTACTAAGTATCAAAATGATTACGAACGTGTTGATCGACGTATTTTTGATTATTTACCAGAATTGTTGAATATTATATTAGTTACGCTCATTAATTAATAATCAATCATTTAAATTATGATTATAAAAGTAAAAAATTTTATGTTATAATGACGAAATAATGTTACATTATTAGTTTTAAAAAAGAGGTTATATAGAAAAGTAGTGTTAGTGTTTTACATATTAAAGCAAACAAAACAAAATCACGATAACAATTTGTAAATTACAATTATAAGTACGGAACCTTACAATCAGATTTTTTAACACACTTGATTGTTTATTTCACAGAAATAGAGTAATTTTACGTGCTCATTAATGTTAACAACGTATCGTTTACGTGAATCATTTAATTACCTACGTAATTAAGAAAAAATAGGAGATCGTGCAACACAGGTCTCAACGAGTGTAATAAAGTTACAGGCATGCAACACACATACTGCAATTTAAGCATACTTATGCATGCAATGGCACTCTTAGAGGTTACAGAATAATATTTTTAGATCCAAGTCCGTTACCTGTTCATGGTACATCCTGGCAATTGCCAACAGTCCAAATATTTATCGGATCATGAAACCCCTGAGTGGTAAAAGTAATTCGGGTACAAGTTAATAAAAGCTACATGTTACACCTCTAATAAAATTGAGATGTTCTACTATAAAAGTGATTAATTAATTACACATCTTATATTATTTAAGTTATAATGACGCTTGAATGACGTGATGTGGCGTATAAGCAGCATCATTCATTTTTGACAGGAGGAATGTTGGTACCGCTGCAATTGTATATTTGTACGGCTTTGAATACATTTAATAATTGCCTGTCATATAACTTACATTCCTTATCTTTGAAAAAGTAATACGTAGTCATAAGATGAGTAGCAATACGACTTATTTTGGCGACCCATCTGGTGTAATGGTTGAGACGTTGGCTATTAAACCGAGGGATCTGGGTTTGATCCCTGGGCAGTACAAACATTTGTGCACGAACATGTCTGTTTGTATTTGTCTGGGTATCTTCTACGTTTAATATGTATGTATTTACAATAAAAAATGCTGGCCCAGACATCAAATAATATTAAGTAGGCCTTAAACAGCATGATGTATGATATGTGTGATTGTGCATCTGTATTATATTTGAACCTTAATTTTAAGTACGTCGTCAAAGTAGTAAGTAGGCACCTACCTATACCTATATTTTTTGTTAGCAAAACCATCCTCATAGAATTCGTTTCGGAATTCGATGGTTCAGAGAGTTCTTATTCTCAGAATATGATGACGTTAGTAAACGTATTAAACATACAAAGTCTCAATTGAATAGTTCTTATACTTTACATACATACACATTTGGAGCATCGGTGGCTTATGTGCACTGTTGCCTTCCGAACCCGAGGGTGCAGGTTCAATCCCGCCGCGTACCAATGTCTATTCGAATTTCCGAAATTATAACGTTATCCGACGCTCTTACGGTGAAGTAAAAACATCGTCAGGAAACCTACGAAGAATTTCATAGGTTGCGTAAAGACGTCCAATCCGCACTGGGCCCGCATGAACATCAAAGGCTTATACACCTTATACGGTAGGGACGTTATAACAGCTGGTGGTGTTGATTTATATTTTTATTATGCTGTTCAATTCGGACACGATAGGTTTTATTTTATTATAAAAGCGTAAAAATGTATGCAAAGTTTCGGTACAGATAGAGCGCGAGGTGACGGTGATTACCCATACAACCCATCGTAAACTTCTATTCCCGAGGACGTCAGTAGTGGTGGCTGAGGGCAAATATTCAGTAAAGTATGGCAGCAGCGTTCTTATCATTCAACTTATCCTATTACAGTATACGAGAAGGTATCTTTTGGTACCCCCCCTTTAAGTATAGATAATGGCAAATGTATGATAAGTTGGTGGAAATGAATTTTATTATTACAATACTTGTATATACGGTTATGTTATATGAAACTAGCCTGTTACGTTTACTGTTATCATCACTATGTTTGCCTCGATTGCGTATTTGCATATTTTATTAATGCAGGTACTTTAATTTAAACAATAAGTACTTAGTGTAAATTAAACACATTTGCAAGATCTCATTTTACAAACGCTTATCCAACGAATACTAATTCTTTAAACTTGGAAATATTATTGCAGTAATATTCTGATGACTTTTTATAGAATTTGAAATATTTAATTTAACATTATATTATCGCTTAGTATATATGACAAGATATTCAGGCATTTGATAAAAATCGTTATGGAGACTGACTTCTCTCCCATGGGATTAAATTTTGGGTGACCGAGGTAATGTTTATTGTCTGGTTTTTTGGCGTTTAAAGTATTAAGGTAAGATCGCACGTTTTTATAAATTTCATATTTCTTTATAATTTCGCCCTGAAATCAACCGTCTTGCTTCAGCACACAAATTACATAAAACATTTGTATGTTTTAAGTTAAGTTCTTGTTTGTACAAGAACTTTAACTTTATATATTATTATTTATACTCTAGGGACAACACACGGACATAATTTCTCTAATTCCTCTAGTCTCCAAACTCCACTAGTTTCTAATAAAGGACCGACCCTCTTATTAGGTTGCTAAATTAAATAACTAAATCTTTCGTCAACAAAGTTCCGATTAGCATCTTAATCCTTTGTGCGTAACGTCAGCTTACATACTAACTATTGTTACGTGTTACAAGTTTGATAAGTAGCTACGGACAGTAAGGGTCGCGTGACGCATATTAATTGAGAACGGCGCGTGTGGACTACGAGACAAGCGCAATCACGTCGTTTGCACGTGTAGACAGAAATAACTGCATCACTGACCGTAGATAAAACTTAGCCTGACATACAGTACAAAGTCTCTTGTGCTGTATGTAAGGATTAGATTGCCGTGTAGTCCTTCCTAAGATTGCATGTGTAGAAGAGAGTTTTACTCTCAATGGCTATGTCTGTATAGACCTAAATGTCAACCAAATAAAATTAAATGTACGACAACAATAGGTATTGTAAAATATTAGACAGGAGATTATTTTATTGAACGGATCTTTAAGATATTTGATTAACTTAACTAAATCATTGAAAACATATACACATTAGAGTAATTATATATTATTATTATTATTAATATTTAAAACAGTATTGCACATTTGATGACATATTTTAGCTGACTAGATCTAAGTATGTGTTTTAGATCCCAAACCAACCTTCCAACGCCCTAAACAACGAGAATGGTCAAACAAATGATGATATCGACTAATTTTTAACCTGTGTTAAGATGGGTTAAGATCGTTTACCTTTTCAAAAACCTAAGTGAGCGAAACCTAATTATGAATTTTAAAATAGTTCCAATATTAGAATGAACATATTGCTAAAAATAGGTACACATTTATTAACAAATATATTGATAATGAGCATGCTTGTTTTTTCCGAGCAGGGTTTACCGCTTCAAAACAAGCACAATCCTATATTCCTCGATACGCATGTACGTAACTCGAGTAAGAATAGGAAATTGCCGTCGCAGGAAAGTAGTAAATAAATTTCCCGTGGGGCTAATTATTTGTCATTGAGTTAGATGTATTATAAGACTATTATTATAGAGAGCTTTAGTAATCATATATCGCAATATGATACAAAGGAGATATATCCATATACGAGTATCTACCTTTGATAAGTAGTTATTTGTGTTACATGAAAAGAGTCTTCGATTCTGTTATGGAACAGAATAAACTTTGTGTTTGCTGCATTTTTGTTGTGCCCGTTTAATTAAATAAAGTTTTTGGTCATGAATTTTAAAAAAATCTGTCGCATTAGTTTAAAAAATAACGTAGTAGTTGAGGTATGTAGAATAACCAAGTAAATCATTCGGAAATTTATTATCACTACATAGTATAAAACAAAGTTGCCTTTTTGTCCCCATGACCCTATGTCCCTATGCGCAACGGATTTTGATGCGGTTTTTTTAATAGATGGAGTGATTCAAGAGGAAGGTTTTATGTATAATATCATCCATTCAATAGTGGCAAAATACTGTTATTTCTGAGGTTTCTTATTTGATATAATAAATAATGTATTTTTTTCTGTTTACATTGCTAAAGCAGGCGTAACCCTACAAGATTTATTAAAATAATTTACTGGGTTTTGTAAACAATAAAAGAGTATATAGAAAACTCTGCAATGGTATATATTTATCTCTTATGGATATCCCACAATATTTTGTTTTGTTATTTCCTTTTTTCAACAAATTATGGTCAATTTTCGAAGCTATTTTAACCAATACAGCATCAATCCTTATCCAATTAAATACCTTAAATATATTGTCGATTTAATATAGATCTATATGGCCCTTTAGAGTATACGATTTAAATTAATATTTTCGAAGATATAAAAATTGTGGTACCTAGCGTTTGCGGCGGCACTGGCGGACCTATTACACTGGTGTGCCTATTATATATTATTTAATCTGTGCTATTACGAAGCTCACCATTGCACTCGTGCGAAGCATGGGCGGGTCGCTAGGTTATAAATTAAGTAAACATTATTTGACGTAAAATGCATGATGTGTCAGTTAATCCTACGGATACCGGATACCGATAAATGATTCATTAATTAATTATAGGTTATCAATGTGAAGTCAAGATAAAACTTACGTAATAGCCTAAGGGATTTAGATTAGAATCTCACTGTGCAGAGTGCATTTTCATGGCCAGCATTATGCAGTTTTCACTAATTATGACTGGTTTATTGAACTGAAAAGGGTGTCTTGTATTTTTAGACGCTACAAAGCAAACACATATTTGTTTAAGCGCCATGATAAATTACTACAGCAAGGATTTAATTGAGAGGATTCGGAACGTAGCCCGCTTATTCAGGACAAATGCATTTTTGGAGCATCAGAGTGTTTTCCAGCGGAATGTGCAGGTGAAAACTTTTGCTATGAAACTATTTTAATAAACGCAACATTTAATATAGTTGTAGTATAAATGACGTAGTATTTAGTATGCATTAGTATGAAGCGTTTTTGGGAAAGTCTATTAATGTGTTTTTAGAATTGGGAAACCTCTGAGTTTAAATGTTTATAGAGTTATTATTTTACCAATGTTTCTGTATTTAATGGTCCATCGATACCATAGCAGAAGAAAAATGTCATCATTCCTATTATCATCGACATGCTTTTTTTTGGATTTTGGAATTGGATGGGATTTGCCCCAGCCTCTCTATCTTCCACGAGGTAAACTAATAATAATTGAGGGTTCTGGGAAATACATGCTAACTCGTAGATACTAAACTTGGTTATTCTCTTTTCCGTACATCATAGCTATGGGGAGACTGTGCATTGGTAGGTGTTCATGGATTTAGATCTCTCGCAATTTAAAAAATATACTAAATTAAGCTCTTTAAATATTTTCAGCTAGGCGCACTACTGAGAAGTTCATTGACGTTTTTACACGGTTCAAAAAATCAACTGCCGAGCATGAGTAAAAAATAAACTGTTTACATATTTCAAGGTACGATCTCTTTGTTAATGTTATGCACGTACGTCGACACGTTCTAATCTCTCCGATAACGCTGTTTCGGTAACCTACTTCCAAAGTTAGTACGATTGGTGTCGATGAAATGCATAAGCTTGGAATGTATAGATTCATACATAATAACTAGGATACCCGTCTATCCTATGCAATTAACCAATACAAAGCGCTATCTAAATTTCCACTATTTAGCACATTGTATACAAACGTGACCAATCTTTAAATTAAATATCCCAAAACACAAAACCATTTTTCGTAAAACCAAACAATGCATCGATTCAATTTATCGAGTTTAGGGTAGTATGTTAATAAAATGGTCAAATACATAATATCCCCTTAGTATTAGGTCCGTTTTGGGCGCTCCAACAGAATATTTTCCTTATGCCGTTTGACGTCAAATGTAGATTGTTTTGCAACAGCAGATCCGCCTTTGCATGTAAACATAAACATTTGTGTTTTCTTTCACCTCGCTGTTCCGGGCATGTCTTATGTTGGTACCGGTGTTACTTTTGCATTTTCACTGAGTTTTTACTTTTCTCTTATTAAAATATTATTTGAGGATTTATGAGGTTATTTGTATGTGTAAGTTCCAATTAAAATTTTTAAAATGAGTGGGGATATATCGTGAGACGTGAGATAGTCCAATATATTAATATACTGTTTATGATCACCATATAACATGATCATGTCACGTAATACGTTAACTGTTGAACTAAAACCTTAGTTACAGAAGTTATAAATGTAATTATACATATTTTCAAGTAACTGTTAACTTCGTGAAACGTACTTATAAGATTACATGCAATATGCTCATTTTATGTGAATATAGGTAATCAATATAATGAAGTCTTTGTATCAAAAAAGAGAAGTAGGTTCTCTATATTTGAGCGAGATTTTTATTACTTCATATGAACAAAATATCCCATCAAAACCATTTCATGTAAAATGTTGCCAAGACGACCACATAAGGCTTGCCCTCTGAAAAAGATATCAGATTTAAAAAAGAGCCAAGGGAATTTACACAGCCTAACTCTACCGCCCCTTATTTCAACAAAATCCAAACAAATCAGTGAATATTCGCTGCGTCGTGAGGTGATGAATTTTTAATTTCTGATCTGAAGTCAATAATAAAACAGCCAAGCCATACATATACATTGATTATGTAGAATATGTTGAAATTAGGTTTGGTAGAGTTTAGGCTGTGTAGATTCTTTTTAGTACTTATTAATAGGTTTTTTTGTTACTATCTATAGTCCCGTGTAAATTTTCACCTAATTCATGACACCCCCCCTTTTAGGGGTTTGGGGGACGAAAGATAGAAGTTTATGATTTTTTTGTTGGTTGTATACTAAATTTAGGTAACATACCAAGTTTCTGCTTTCTAGCACTTCACGAAGTAGCCAAACATTTAGATGATCATCAGTGTGTCAAAAATTTATATTTGTGTGTGTTTGGTATTAAGTTTGAATTCAAAATCAATGGTGTCACATTTTGGATCAATGGTGTCACATTTTGGATCAATAACATCACCGAATCACACAAATAAAGGTTCTTGTATTCGAATCGCAGAAACAAATTGAGATTTTATAATAATAACTTAAGTAAGCACATACGTCATTGCTCGCTATATTCCGAAACATGTTTAGCGGAATGATATTACAAACTTAAAATATCCTTTTAAGTTAATAAATATTGTGTTTCAAATGTATAATTTAATGGCTAACTATACGAGTATAACATTATTAGTATTTTAGTACTGAAGTTATGACGCACGAGCTTCTTATCTCTGATTGACCTCGTTGGGGGTTCAAGATAAAAATAAATTGCAGTCGTCGGAGAGCGAACTGCTTAAATATATAATTGTTTTAAAACATCAGTCGTCACAGTGGTCGTTAATCTTTAACAGTTTATCAAGGCCCATTAGTATTTGTTAAAGACATGAGTTGAAATAAACTAAATCATCATGTGAACATGTGCATTTAAAAAGACTTGCAGTCAATAGGTTAGGTACAATAAAGTAATTGAAAACGTTACTTACGGGTTAGGGATAGGCATTTACTACCCATGACCGACTGCTACCCGAATGACCTAGTTGTTAAACGCGTCAGTTGGTATTTCTGTTCTAAATTTTAGGCAAAATTGCTTGGGTATTTCTGTGGTATCTCAGGATCGAACATTTCTCTTTGCCCTCAACTGTAAATTACGGAGAACAATCAGCTAACTTCGGCGAGGAGATCTGCGCGCTTTTCTCAGACTGTTTTAAAACGACATCTTTTACCAACACTACCCCTTCCGAAATATTTATCTACGAAAACAGTTATAGTATTAACAAATTTACTAAAATTATTTATCTGAAATTTGTAAATGTGTGAGGTTTAAGGTTTACAATATAACAAATTATTACACATTCCAACGCCTTCGAAAAATGAAAACAATATTCTTTAGAATACTTTTTAATCTCCCACGCTTAAAATATGGTTGATTTATACCCCTCCTGAATCAGTAGTGGATCTGCCTGTCGTGAATACTAATAGTTAATTATGCAATATTGTATTCATGTTAAGATGGGACCATAATTGCTTAAATATAAGCTTTTCCAATATTTTGCTGAGTGCAAACGATATTTAGTAGAGTAATGCCAAGCAAGCCCCAGAGAAACTTGGTATACTTAATAAATTAGGACGGTATTTCATGCCGTTTGGGCTTCACTTGCAACTTTATAAGTATCAGGTTCAGTCCCACGTGGAGTTTCACTCATCATACAACGTAAATAAAGTTTAAAATACAATTAATAATAAAAAGCTTTGCCTCGCTCCCGGAGCGAGAGTCGTCTATCCAAAAGTTCTCTAGGGAGATTAGGTTGTCCTTAACCTTGTCGTCCACGGCCTTGCTATTTATAACATTATCTACACATCGGCATCGTATCAACACAGGGAATATACGTTCGATGAATGTGAAACTACGCATCTAAAGAAAACATGTACATATATTTAATTTATAATATTCTTAAAAAAAGTATATCTTATTCTAACATAAGTTCATACTTTGTCAAAATGTATGGCAAAAATAAATTGGCCAAGTACAAGTCAGACTCGTCCGTGAAGAGTTCCGTAGCAGCAAGTAACATAAAATAAAATAATTAATATTTACTTAGGCACCTACTACAGATTTATAAAAATTGAGGTTTAGAAAATATTGGTTTATCGTTTATGACTCGAAACTAGTGACTAGACGTCTTTTAAACCCAATTTCGTTGTTATTTTGATGGTATGGTATTTAATGTACATCAAAAAAAATTTTTTTCATGGAACTCGATAGTGCCCTCACCAAGAAGAACCAAGCGAAGCGCATCGCACCCATCCACTAAAAAGGGGGGGTGGAGAGTGGGAGGATGTGATTTTCACCAATTTTATGAATAAGAACATGAGTTGACACGAAACTGTAGACAGTAACCAAAAAACCTATTAATTTTAAATGAGATTAACCAATTTTATGATTAAGAATATGAAAGTTTACACGGCAGAAAGTTACTAAAAGGTGAAGAAGTTATTAACTGATATGTAAAATTTGGTAAAGTAAGAGTCAGTAGAGTTAGGCCGTGTAGAATCTGAAGCTTAGCTCTACATGAGATCTGATATCTTTTCAACAGTGCACACCTTACGTGGTCATCTTGGCAACATTTTATATGAAATGTTTTTGGTTGGATTTAAATTTATTGTGGAAACCTCATTGCGGTTAACATAATACATATACGAACAAAGTATCAACAGTATAGTTCTTATAGTATCAGAGAAAAAAAGAGTGTGACATATAGACGGACAGACAGACAGACATGACGAATCTATAAGGGTTCTGTTTTTTGCTATTTGGCAACGGAATTCTAAAAACTAACTTTACAGTATGTATTACCAAAATTTGCCTTAAAAGCTTAATCTATTCCCGTTTATAGATCAAGCTTTCAATAGTTATTTTTATTACATCAATAGTTGGACTATTTCAAAAATTGGATGCACAAAATAAGGATCTTCAAATATTTTGTTCTATATGGGGTACTTTGAGTTGCTTTTTGTTTATACCTTTTAAGCAGACATTATCTAGTTCAAAAGGTTTCTTATCACATTCTATCTAGACACAGGAAGTTTATAATTTAATTTTACTCACTTTACTACGAATTGATTGTATCAAATATATAATTATAAGTATTACTATCATGTTTTTGTGCTGGAAGAATCTTTTTACATAGGAAATGTGACATGTAAATCTGCCATATGTTAAGCCAATTATACAGATATCGGATTTATTGTAATATTGTAATAAGGGAGTATAAGTTTCCGGAATTAATCTGACTACCGTCATATATCGTCATTTTACAAAAGGATTTATTGGAATTTCTTTAGAATTACGCATAACATCGTATGATGAGTAATGGGATTGACGTATATTTGTATTTGTACAGATGGCAAGAAGATTACAGGCTATTTAAATATTCAATTGTTAGTGAAAGCATTTTGAGTAAAGTAATAAATATTTTGTACATTTATCACACAAAGATCAGAATGGATTTGAGGCAATGTCAAATTGTTTGATTATTTTTCTTTATTGACTTCATAATAAAATTATATTGATAAAATTATGATGTACACATTTATTCTACCGCATAATAATATAAATAAATCAACAGCTTTCAAGCTATAAATGAAATTGTTTTTTGTAAATAGTGAGATACTTTAAGACCCTTTGTAGTATTCTTATATGTGTTATTTATCAAATTGTATACTGTTCCCGCTGAATATAGACTCACGGTATTATTTACCAACATAGATACAGTATAAAGCAGTATTAGTTACAAAGGAATCTTCATAATTGGTTCATAAGTCAAAAGTTATTGGAGCAGACATATTATAATAATACAATCGAATTGAGAGCTTCCTCCTATTTAACCGACGTGGTAATGCAGATTTTTCATAAGAACGCCAAAGCTTTCAAAGAAAGAAAGATAATTCCGTGTTATGGAGTGCACGATGAACTGTCGGTCTCGGCTACAATCTTGGCATGGTTGTCGTTACCATCCACCAATCCGCATTAAGCCCGCCTGACGGCCTATTGCCCCATAGCTCACCACCCACCTAGATGAATGGAAGTCCTCGACAGTGCGTTTTTGTCAAAATTTCTTGTCACGGACGACGAAATTGTTGAATCAGTTGCTGTCGGATATATTTCATGAGCGATACGACCTGGCGGCCATCGTGCCCTCTGGTATTAAAATGTAAATGTACTCTGTGCGGGAAGGCCTTTACCCTGGATTAGACCGTTATAGGCTGATGATGATGACGATTACCTTTATGTGATCGGATTCAAGATAATCTATCCACTTAGTTTTGAACATCTTATGTTACACAGTCCACTATTGTTTTATTTAAGTTTTAGAACAATAGTTTAAATTTTTTCCTAAAGTTCGTTCAAATTATAATAAATATTCTTTGATCAAAATAAAAAAAAATAATTATATGATGGTTTCATATATTGTCGTTTCTATAATTTAAAACTTTGAGTTACCTACTTTTATTCTTTTGTAGTCATATAAATTATAAATTCAATACTATATTATTGAAATAGCTTTAATATATACTGACTGGCACACTGATTTAAATCAGCATATTGCTTATTTATGCAGTGAAAGTACGCACTGGACGCATTAATTATTATCAATTAACTAAACGATTTATGATTACATAAGTGAGCAACAACGCAATAAGCTGATCCAATACAGTGCATTAACAATCTCATAGGGATCACAGTACAGTGATAAGTTATGGCCTTTTAAAACGGATTTGAAATCATAGTATATGACAATTTCCCACGTATATGACCCTACACAATCCCTTAGGTAAACACGCGCACTCGCCACTAGGTAATCAATAATTACACTATAATAATATTATTATTGCTCCTACTGTGACGAACATCACCCATTTTTTCTAGTCGATGCAATCGACAGTAATTTCTAATAATTACGGGAACGGCCTATCAAAGTCTCGGTATTTTGTTTGTTTGTTTACATAGAATAAAATGTAAATAGGTATTACCTAACTGCATACATAAGCTTTCCTTTTAAAATAATATGTAGGTATTTTCGTTTCGCAATGATCCAAGTCGTCTTATTTTATTCAAAGATTGTGTGGAATGAAATACTTTCACCCACACCATGTGGATACTTAGAGTTCTACTATTTCTGCCGCGTACGATTAATTTATGGAATCAGTTACCATCGAAAACGTTCCCGGAACAATATGACCTCGCGTACTTCAATAAGAGAGCGTATTATTAAAAGGGACCGGAATCACTGTGACCTCAGCTATTGCATATGTCCATGGGTGACGGTAACATTTTCCATTATCAATGTGAGCCGCATGCTCGTTTGCCTCCCTTAGACTCCTATACTCTATGCTCCCTTAAAAAAAACTTAAAATAAATATTTTGGAGTAGTTGAAATCATTTTTTTGCATAATTATTTAGAAATATTTTTAGATCGTCGGTGGCTCAGTGGTGTGGACTGTCGCCTTCCTACCGGGAGGACTGAGGTTCAAATCCCGACACGTACCAATGTATTTTCGAATTTTAGAAAAATATATGTACGTTATCCGACGCTCTTACGGTGAAGGAAAACATCGTGAGGAAACCTCCACGCACGTCTGAAGAGATTCAAAGCTTGTGCGAGAAGTTTCCAATCCGCACTGGGCTCGCGTGGACGACTAAGGCCTATACACCCTATACGGGTAGGCTCGTGCCCCTCGGTGGGGACGTATAAGGAGCTGATGATGAATGATGATGAATTATTTAAGATAGTTTTAATGATTATTGATACGAGATTATTCCACCAAAACATTTCAGGTAAGTTGCAAAGACGATCACATAAGGTTTGACCTGTGATAAAGATATCAGATGTTATGTAGAGTCAAGCTTCTGAATCAACACGGCCTAACTCTACCGATCTTTACTTCAACAAATTCTACATATAAGTTAATACTATATATGGCTTCGTCATTTCGCTACGTAGAGGTGATGCGAATATTTAGTTTCTGATCAAGTAAGTAACGATACAGCCAAGCTTAAAATGTTTTGGTGGGATTTCAGTTGTTTTTGTAAGTTGTTATGCTAGACAGGTTTTTTCTTATGTACTTATTAATAGATTTTGTAGTTACTGTCTACAGTCTCGTGTAAAGTTTAATGTCCTCATTCATACAATTAGTTTTTATAGTCTCATTTAAAGTTCCACCCCTATTTTAGGAGATCGGGAGGGGTAGGGGGAACCATAAGTGTATGTTTTTTTTGGTTGGTTGTATATTTAACTAAACACATACCAAATTTTGGCTCAGTGGTGCGGTCACTGTCGCCTTCCTACCGGGAGGGCTGAGGTTCAAATCCCGACACGTACCAATGTACCAGTGTACGTTATCCGACACTCTTACGGTGAAGGAAAACATCGTGAGGAAACCTTCATGCACGCCTGCGAAGAGATTCGAAGGTTGTGTGTGAAGTCGTCCAATCCGCACTGGGCCCGCGTGAAAGACTAATGCCTAATCACCCTATACGGGTAGGCTCGTGCCCCTCGGTGGGGACGTTTAATGAGCTGATGATGATGATGATACCAAATTTTAGCTTTCTAGCACCTTAAGAAGTAGCCAAACATTTTGATGATCAACCCCCCAAAAATCTTGTCGGTCCATGCGCCAAACACCCTGTATATACCAGTCGCTAATACAGTTTCATTCCGTCGGTGGGTTTCATCTTTGCGAGCTATGCTTTCAACCAGTACCTTTTATGTTACCGGTATGAACCGAATCGCTTTCTTCCCTAGGTTGCAACGGTTAAGCTTAGGATCGATTCCTACTCTGGGATAGATATGCTTCAGCTTATAGCTTAACGACAACTTGCAAAGCAAAACGGGGCTTTGAAGGCCAACAGTGAAAACCGCACTCAACTGTTAGTTTATCGAAAGCTGCCTGTCTTTATACTATGTATTCCAAGTGTCCATAAAAACGGAACCATTCTATACGTTTACGAAAGTATCTTACATTATTGCTTAATATCTAAACTTACCGTTTTCGAAACTATGTTTTCTTCTTGCAAACAGAGAGTACATGCGTCTCCCAGCGCCTCAAGAATTTGGCGGCAAGGATCTTGACGACTACCGTCCTAGTATGTTGGAAGCAGCAGACCTTGAGCGCGCCCTCTGTGGCCAACTTGTACCTCGGGCCAGGCGGCGGCGCCGGCGTGCCCGCTGATATCTCCAACCCGCACGTGTCCGCACAGCACTCTGGACTTGAGCCCTGCATACACGCCAAATAAATTAGGATACAATCATCCCCACCCCTACTGTGCCCGCGGATGACGTAAAAGATGGCTTAGAGACAAAACAATCCGCGGGAACGAGTGGTAGTGCTCTCTTCTACAACTTTACCGTTTATAGGGACTGATATGTCCAACCCCCCAGCCAGGCGTGGAGATTATAACAAAGCGATATAGTGAGGGACTATCGTCGGGGCAGCCGATTCTTTTAAGTAAGATATTAATCCTTACCTTATGCTTTAAGTTATGTTCTAAGGTGCTTAACAGTAAACACTTTTCAGCCTGGTATCGTTACTAGGACAAAGTCCTGCCCAACGAATATTTTTACGGGCTTGTGCCCACCGAGTGTGGGCCGTAAAGGGTGTATAGGCCTTAGTTGTCCTCGCGGAATCAGTGCGGATTGGCTAACTCCACGCACAACCTTTGAGTCTCTTAGCAGACTTGCGTATGTTTCCTCACGATGTTTTCCCTTTCGAAAATACATTGCTAAATGGCGGAATCTGAACTTACACCCTCCAGATCAGAAGGATCCCCACCAAGGAGCTACCGACGGTCCTACTTGCTAGCTATTCGCATGATTCATCGTAAGTCAGGCCTCTATCCTAAAATTTAAATAGTTAACACCCAAACTCCCCATATATATGCATAGGAAGGCCGGTTACCTGCAATGGGACGCAGTAATTTAGCTTTGTACGAAAGAATTCTAGAATTCATTACTGTCAAATATATTATTGAAGAGTATTTTTTAGTTTGTGTTGGTTCATTCGAGTTTTCCATGTAGTCAACAATTAAGTACTTGATTATTATTGTTTATCCTTCGTGTGTTGCGTCAATAATCTATATATAAACTGCACCCATTACATGTTATAAAAACAAGTAAAAATAGCTTCAGAGAGAGCTTTGCGTCTACAAATGAACAAATTATCGCTTTATCTACCTAAGTTATAGTAGTGTTTCTTAGAAATTGATTAGGATTATTGACTAAAATTTATAAATTCATATTATTAAAGCGTTTGTTTTCGTTATTAATACCCTTATCGTAACAAATAATTTTAAAAATTAAGCTACGGTTTTCTTTATATGATCTGATCATATTTTTTAACTTGTTGACAGGTCATTATAGACATATTTTTCACACATATTTTGAAAGACCGAATACGACATATACATATGTAGGTATGAACTTTACAATACAAACATTATAAAATAAATGAAAACGAAATTAGGTACTTGAACTTGAAAGCTTAATTATAGCTAATTAGGAGTTTAGACGTAATGATTATTATTAAGAAAAAACGAAAAACAAATGTGAAAGAAGTACTTGCCATCGAAACCGTTGATCGAGTATGGTGATGTGCGAGCGGAACAAACACCACGCGAGTGCCACCGAAGGCCGCGCTTACAATAATGACTATTAATCTGGTAAACTATGCGAGAATGACCAATACGCAAGTCCAACAGAGGTGATTGGAACATGAAGCACGACAGACACGATGTCTGCTATCGGGGCTCATTAGTGTTCACCGTTTGGCAACGAACTAATTATATACCGTGAAATCGCGCTTTTGGAATACTGTTACGGCTCTACTGTGTTTAAGGATTGTACTAATCAGAGATTGGTTTTTATGTTCTAAAGAGCAAACGAGTTCACCTTAAGGTGAACGAAGGCATAGGAATGAATCGCCGGCCCTTAAAATGGGAACACGCTTTTTTAAGGACTTTCGTAGCATTGCTTAAAATATATTTCCAGCGGTAACATATTCCACATATTGCCGTCGCGTGATTAGTAAAACAAATACGAGTATGAATTAGAGATTCCTACAGTATATCGTCGAACAGCGAACAAGGTCCTAACTAACTGGAAACACTTTCGACCATACGGGTACGAAATTAGAACGGGAACGACCGCGTCATGCTTGACAAGCGTAGCGTAGGAATCTACCCGGCCTCATATGCAATGAACAAACGACTAGCGAAAGCTTGCTGGTGGAGGCTGGATGAAAAAACGGTGGACCATGATACCTGGCGCATGTGGAGACCTATTTCTATTAGTGGATTGTGTTGATGAGAAAGGCCAGATCTGAATTTTATTAGTATAATGTCATGCACGACGATTTACTATGAAAATCATATACGTATACACCTACTTAACTTTATTCAGTAATGATAAATAAATATAATTAATAAATATCTAGTGACATTCACACAGCGCCATCTAGCCCCAAGTTAAGCGTGAAGCCTGTATTATGGGTACTAAACAACGGATAAACATACTTATTTTATTTTTTTTGTAAATATTATACATAGAAAACACCCAGACCATTGTAAACAGACATGTTCATGCACACAAATGTTTGTACCGCCCAGAGATCGAACCCGGAACCCTAGGTGTTGCAGCCGACGTCTCAACCGCTACAGCGAATGGGTCGTCAAATAAGTAATAATAGTAGTAATAAGTAAAGGTAACATCAAAGGATAAAAGATGACACAATAACAAAGAAAATAATGAATAATAGAGTTATATAAATACCTAATTATACTCAATCAACACTAGCTCATACATTTGAAAGGATATATTATACTCTCTTTGGTATTACCAAAGAGAGTATAATATATCCTATAATATTAGGACTTAGGTATATAATTATAATATGACAACCCATGTAGTGTAACGGTTGAGAAGTCTGCTATTACAACAAGGGCTCCAGGTTCGATCCCAGGATACTACAAACATTTGTGTGCTTGAACATGTATGTTTGTATTGGTCTGGGTGTTTTCTATGAGATTTCAAATAAAAATTACTTATATAAGTAAACAAGTATGTTTATACGTTTCCTGATTCCCATAAGACAGGATGGATGCTTAGTTTGGGGATAGATGGCGTTGTGTGAATTTCGTGTATATATTTATATATCCAATATAAATACCTATATACATAATTATAAATCACCCGATCAATGATTTACATAAGGCTCATTCATTTATTTATTTTGAGACATATGGTTACAGAACACAAATGTTTCGCCTCGTTTACTTCTTATGAATAGCGACCGGCAACTGTTTGGTGTTGCAAATGGTCACTTGCTATAATATTGCATAATTGGTTTAAATGAACTTAAAGTCTAACTAGACGCGTAAGAATATTAATATTTTCTGGGTTTTTTGAACTTTTAGCACTATCTACATTCTATTTTTTTTTCGAACCTTTACATAGATATCAATTTATCGTGTCCAATACCGCCAGCTTTTAAATTTTTTTAGGCCCTAGTGTTTTAAAATCTACACATCCCATATATATGATAATTATAGGTCCAAGCAACGATTACTTTAACTGATAATATTACCAGTAAAATAACTCTAGTACTTACCGTTTTTTTTTTTTGTATACTGGCTTACTAGTTATTATACTTTTATTTGAGCTACGTCCGATCTGAATATAAAAACCATAATTGTAATCTTCGATAATATGCTGTAATACGTTTCATTTTCATATACGTTTTCATGCACTTTAAGGACTTAGTGCGGAATCCAACCCAGTAACATAGAACATACCTAGACGTCATCCAAAAATATATTAGCGTACGATACGAGGCAATGACTTACGCAAGACATTAATCCTAATGTTACAAAACAAAGCAATATGATTGCGAACCATATGGATAATTTTATATGGTTCTCACACGTCACGAATTGAGTAATTTCATTAACTTTAATGTAACCGCATGGATGCTGCATTTACGAAATACCTGCTTGGTATGACGTCAGTCTTAACCTTGTACTTTAAATTTTCTGATACGGACCATTATTGCCAGTAAATAAACGATAGGAGTGTATCTTCACCAATTGAATGTTTTTTTAAATATTAGTGATGTTCAATTTATTAGCGTCACATATAATCCAATGCATTTATTAAACTAGGGATACCTTTTGCCCGTTCTTGTGTGTACCTATACAAAAATCTTTAATTATGTGTGTTGTTCTTACAAAATAATCGTCTATAGACAGGTGATAAACATGAAGGGATATTTTATTGATAATTTAGAAATAAATATCTCACATCCTAATTAAACATTATGAAGTTTTCTTTCAAATGCGCTAAGTATAGCTCGCAGGTGAAAAGTTTGGCTCACGGCTATTTTTATACAATTTCTTTGACCTAGTCACATCATGACAAAGCTATTATTTTGAAGAAGCATCTTTGTGCATTGACCCCGCGTTGCCGCATAGTACGACCTACATCGTAGCCGCTGCTCTATGACGTCATTGCTGAAATTTGGGTCACGGGGTCGTTGCGAGCGGCCCGCCAGACAAGGCGGGTGCGGGGAATCGACCCACATAGGGACCTTACTTCGATCATAGTACATTTAAATTAAACGCGGGACCGTAGGTATCTTGACTTCTGCTCCTTTAAGAGCCTGGCACATGCAGGCTCATAAAGTAGCGGATACGTAAAAAAATGAAACTGATTGTTTCTTCTTGCCGTAGAAACGACTGCACCGATTTAAATAAAATTTGGTATGGAGTTGGCTTACACCCTGTATTTACACATAGGCTACGTTTTACCCCGGAAAAATATTCCGCGAGCAAAACACCGCGGGAAACAGCTTGTGAACTAATAATTTATTAAGAATTAGCACGCATTATTACATACTAATGATTATTATATTAAAGCAATTTAAATTTTATAGTTAGTTCGGATAACTGACAAACATCAAAATATTGTTTCACATTTTACTCTCATAATCCAGGGATTTTTATTCCTTAAGCAAATATATCATATTTGCATAAAAAACAATGCGCGTAGAAAACGTTCTCGGTACAGTTGAGAAAGTGTATGAATCAGCTTACTTGTTGTGAAAGGATGCACGAGGTTGTCTCTTTCAGTTCCTGCTTTTGCAAGGTCTTGGTTACGCAAAAAAGTTCTGATGCACGCTCATCATAAAACCAGATGTGCGCCATCTTGGGTGTGGCGATCATATCTGATTAAAGAAATCGTTTTAATTAAAAAGTTAATACAACGCTATTACAAATAAACGCATTGTAGTCTTTTTTAGTTTAAATCCAATGATTGGTTTGAAGCCCCTCTCTCATTCAACAATTGAAATAAGAGTCGTGTTAAGGCGGTTCCTAGTTACCGTTACATGTTGAAATATTATCTGGAAGTAGCGCACTTTTTCCTTACAAAATTAAAATAAATGTCCACAAGCCATGTTTTATAGCACAAACGTTTAAATATTGCTCAGTGAATCTACGAGCACAAAAAATGTGTTTAATTAAGACTATGGAAATAAATTCCCATATTATTAATGATTTATAAAGTCGTAGTTGATTTGCAATGACATTGATCGGCTATTATGCATTGTTCGGCGTATTATTGCTTTATACATAATTTTTTTGTTAGTGGCTTTGTTGTTAATTTTATTCTTTATTGTACGTTAAATATTTAACGTAACAAAGAGTAATTTTGTTTTAAAATTATATACAAAGAATCACTACGACGCAATCTTAACAGGCCATAGGTACCTACTCATACAAAGAGAATCTGCAGCTACTTTTTCATTGATGTGCTTACCATTGGAAATGTCTAAGATAAAAAATTAGGTACAACCTCGTGTCATGTTCAATCTGAGGTCGCGCCCCAGGCAAGATATTTTTTTACTGACTACTACTGTTGGCAGATGGCCTTTACAATTTTACCGGGTCATTGGCGAGCGCAAATGGCTTTCAGCCTACCTCAGCCAAGACAAACAAAGCGTAGTGCCCCGTGGACTTCGCTATACCTTTTTGCAAAGTGTTTCCTTTTTAAAATCCATTTATATAACTTAGTTTTCCAAAAATGCAGATAGTTAAAATTCTTTTAACACGATTTTATAGTGCACTAAATATATATACATATATTGCAATTGCAATTGCAATTGTGTAGCTTTGATAATTTGGATTTTATTAGTTGTTATCTTAAATATCACCAACACACTTATAATCGACATTTTAGGGTAGGTATTTCCTAAAGTGTTAGAAATCGATATTTTAAGGTGGTACATATATTGATCAACATTAGTACGCGTACCTCAAACGATTGGAAATTCATTGGCATAAGTGCCAACCTAACCCCTTAAATTAAAGGTCTACCCTTTAGCTTTCAGTAATGTTTAAATGC
Source organism: Leucinodes orbonalis (assembly GCA_019425675.1). Lineage (NCBI taxonomy): Eukaryota > Metazoa > Arthropoda > Insecta > Lepidoptera > Crambidae > Leucinodes > Leucinodes orbonalis. The sequence goes on along the minus strand of PQWD01002718.1, from coordinate 277,719 downwards.
TTGAGAGTTTAAGTACCTTTTCTTAAGTTAGAGATTTAAATACCTGTTTTGGAATTATAACAAAACAAAGTTAAGGAATAATAGCTTGAGTAATTTCAAAAGCTTGGTTGTATTTGAGATATTTACAGGGTTCCATCAATCAATTTACATATTCACGTTATTTCAAATATGTACAGTAAATCCGGACTTCGCAATAGTATTACATAAATATGTTTTAAGTGGGATACATTTTTGCACTTTTGTTGGTTAATGTAATTGTTTACAAATTTTTTGGAAGTTGTAAGTGATTATACTCCTTCCCAATACCAAAAAAAGATAATACCTTGCCTTGTCGTATTTCACAGACTCGAACACTGTAAATTTGTGACGTCGTTATATGTATTACACATGAGTCATTTTTATCAAGTTTTTATCTCTTTCATGATTAGCCTTCACCTTACAACGCATAAGGAAAAAATATTGAAATAACACTTTTACACTTTTAAAATGATTTCAAATATAATATCCCCATAGAAAATATGTACTTTAACAACATCAGTCACTAAGATTGAGACGAATAAAAATTAATCTTACAGCAATATGACAATCTGACGACCCATGTGGTATAATTGGTTTAGGTATCGGCTCCTACACCAAGGGATGCCGGGTTTGATTCCCGGGCGGTACAAACATTTGTGTTTCATGCATGCCTGTTTGTTTTGGTGTGGGTGTTTTCTATGCATAATATTGTTTTTTATAAGTATGTAGGTATGTAAAAATTTAATAAGTATTTGTGAACAATAAGACATTGATCGAGTAAAGCTGGCTACAATTTCTCGTGATTTAAAAAAAACTAAAGTGGCTGCAGGATAAAATGGTGCCCTTTTTTTAAAGAATTCCGTAGATGGTGACAAAGGTGATTGCTATGCCAAGGTACCCTTAGCTGAACTGAAAGTTAACTGAAGGTAGAAAATATAGCCGATTTATTTTTAGATTCAGTGACAAAATTAGAATGGCCGGAGTTGTATTTTTTAGTTTAAATAAATTCGGATGCTGAAAAGGAGGGCTGTTTGTGCCTATTTTTGTAACATAATTCCAATTCACAACGCTCACGGCATTTCTCATACAATACAAATAACCGAAATGTATAACATACATACTTCAAATTTCATTATCAACATTTATGCGTATTCCTTTTATAATATTTACCTACTTTTATGATAACATTCTTTGTCAAAACAGTCGAGCAATCCTGACGTAAGAGCGTGATATTTGTAACCTCAATTGTGTTTCTTTCCGTTTTAGGTCCGTTTAGGTGTAGTCATAAAGTCTTATCTTAAAAGCCATGCGGCTGTTTCGACTCTAGGCATAAAATGATTCAAACATTTAATAAGTATCGCATGGTGACTAACAGTTATATTCAAAATAAAGTTTCCGATCGGAAGATAAATTCCTTGGATTCTAATTTGAAAAAATAGTTTAGTCTTTATTTCTAAATAAATTGCATCTTAGTCAATTTTAAAATTAGTTAGGAGAGAATGAATAAAATTGGCTAAGTGTGAGTCGGACTTGCCGATGAGGGATGGGTTCCGTAGAAGCAAGCAACATATAATAAAGTAATAATTATTTACTCAGGCATCGTATAGTGACTAACAGTTATATTCAAAATAAAGTTTCCGATCGGAAGATAAATTCTTTGGATTCTAATATGAAAAAAATAGTTTAGCCTAATTTCAAAATAAATTGCATTTCTTTTCGGCATCTATGTGTACTCAGTCAATTTTAAAATTAGTTAGGAGAGAATGAATAAAATTGGCTAAGTGTGAGTCGGACTTGCCGATGAGGGATGGGTTCCTTAGAAGCAAGCAATATTGAATAAAGTAATAATTATTTACTTAGGCATCTACCTACTACAGATTTATTATGAGAAAATAGTGATTCACCGTTTATGACGTATAAAATAAATACTGACTAGATGTCGTGGAAACCATATTCCGTTGTTGGTTTTCATGATAATGTACATTATATACCTACCTATATTTTTTAATCCATTCCGTACTTTAGAATTTAAAGAGGGTGGAAAACCTCAATTTGGTTCACAGAATACATATAGGAACTCTCTCTCTCTAAGAACGTTTTAACATTATAATTCCGGATACAAAAGGGTGCGTTATGCGATCGGACAGACATGACGAATCTATGAGGGTTTTTTGACATTTAGCTACGGAACCCTAAAAATGGATCGCTTTGCGCATCCAACTAATCCAACTTTTCGAAAGGCCGGAATATCTGAAGCAAAATGGGTGATACCTACAAACTATTTAACAGTAGACTGCGACAGACTAAAAACAGTTCAAAGTATTTTTAATACTTTTGGAGCGTTCAATGGCCCAAATCCATTCACGGGTTTATTCAACTTGCATCTTTATTTCGTTAATAAAATAGTATGGCAATGAAAAATGTCATCAACATCATAGCTGCATGCCATTCTGTTTACGAAGTTTAGCTGTTTTATAGGCGCGTAGGTTTTTATGAGGGGCGAGATGAATGGTCAAGATAAAACTGAATCGCAGTTAGTTTGAGTTGAACCAATCGATATGACGCACGTGATCTGCATGATGTGACCGCGTGCATAGTGCTTGCTCTGTGTGCCATCTGAAATCACTTTCAATTCTTAACCGCTTACATGTTCACAACTCCATAACCTTAGTATTGTAACTAACAACCAAAGCGAAACTATTGCACGTAACATGATTCTAAATTCGAAACATACGGTTCAAATTTTGTAGAATGTGAGTGTGGAATTTCATAGCACCTTATTTATTTATTTTTTTATTGCGACTATCAAATGGCTAGTTTTTTAGTCCTCTTAAAAAGTACAGAGATTATTATAACATATTTCGTATTTATTGCCTACTCTTAAAGTTGCAGAATATTTTCTCCATATGCCTGTATTACAAAGCCTACCGAATTTCCTTGAAAATTATTAAATACGGCATACTATACAATTTTGCTCGGGTAGATTCCGTTGATCCGTTCGTCCTCCACCCGTAATTCTTAATGAAATAATAATTGTATAAGTATTAATATAGCCACTTTAATATTTTGTTTTAGAAGTACGTTAAATTACACCTCTTCTGTATTATCCATATACGTACATTTGTAAATGTCCATAACACAAGCGTACCGAGCTTACAGTACGTTATTATGTGAAAATGAGAGTTAAGTTACATAATTATGTCAATATTCAAAACAATATAACGGTCGTCTGTGTGCATGCGCGTTTTTTTTTTTTTTTTTTTTTATGGAACAGGAGGCAAACGAGCATACGGTTCACCTGATGGTAAGTGACAACGCCGCCCATGAACATTTGCAAGACATCAGGTCCCAGAAATGCGTTGCCGGCCCTTTAAAAGTGTGTACGCTCTTTTTTTGAAGGACGCCAGGTCGTATCGCTCCGGAAATGTTTCCAGAGGAAGTGCATTCCACAGTTTTGTTGTACGTGGCAGAAAATGACGGCAGAATCGAACTGTGGAAGACCTCCAATCATCCAGGTGGTGAGGATGAAATTTGGAGTTCCTCCGAGATGTACGGTGGTGGAACTCAGCTGCAGGAATAAGCCCGAACAGCTCATCTGAGCACTCCCCGTGATACAAGCGGTAGAGAATGCAAAGAGATGCCACATCTCTGCGCAAACTCAAAGGGTCCAGCTTGTCAGCAAGATCTGAGTCGTCGACGATTCGAGCCGCTCTCTTTTGGATGCGGTCAAGAGGAAGAAGTTGGTATTGCGGCGCTCCCGCCCAAAGATGGGAGCAGTATTCCATGTGAGGTCGAACTTGCGCCTTATAAAGTTGCAGGCGATGACTCGACATGAAACCGCCGCGCTCTGTTGAGCACACCGAGCTTCATAGATGCCAACTTAGCCTTTTCTTCCAAATGACCGCGGAACTGGACGTCACTCGATATGTCGACGCCAAGAATGCCGACACTAGCTGCTGGAGTCAGGGGAGTACCTTGGAATAGAGGCGATACGACAAAGGGCGTTTTCTTCGTGGAAAATGCACAAATGTGTGTCTTCTTGGGATTAAAATCTACAAGGTTATGTTTACCCCAATCGGAGACTTGTTGTAGTATAGCCTCAACTTCAGACACAAGTCTGTTTCGGCAATCGGCGATATTTTCTCGAGGTAAGTTTGCTCGGCCGGTATAAGAAGCATCACCCGTGCTGTCATCCGCATAGCAATGAATGCCGCTAACGTGCAGCATATCATTGATATGCAGAAGAAATAGCGTGGGAGATAATACACAGCCTTGCGGGACACCAGCATTCACAGATCTAGTTTCCGAGCATACACCATCGACAACGACCCTGATGCTACGATCTGTGAGAAAGCTAGTAACCCAGTTGCACAACCTCTCGGAAAGTCCGTATGAAGGCAGCTTGGAAATGAGTGCTTTATGCCAAACCCTATCAAAAGCTTTCGCTACGTCCAAACTAACCGCAAGCGCCTCCCCCTTCGTCTCCAAGGCCCTGGCCCACATATGCGTCAGGTACACTAGAAGATCACCTGCCGAACGACCCTTACGGAAACCGTACTGGCGATCGCTTAGCAATTGATGATCCTCTAGGTAAAGTAGGAGTTGATGATTAATTATGGATTCCATAACCTTGGAGAGTAAAGAGGTTATAGCTATAGGTCTATAATTGGACGGATCCGAGCGATCACCTTTTTCGATTGGTTGCACTGAAGCTGTCTTCCAAGATTTCGGAAAAACGCCAGATGTGTAAGAGAGCCGAAAAAGACGAGTTAAGACCGGCGCCAGCTCAGGAGCACACATTTTAAGAACAACCGGGGGGATACCGTCTGGCCCGCTCGACTTATGGACGTCAAGAGAAAAAAGTGCTCTACGCACTGAACGTTGTGTAAATAAGACGTCAGGCATAATGCTAGCGCACCGCGGGATGATAGGCGGTGTATTTCCTCCATCATCCAAAGTCGAGTTCGAAGCAAAGAGTTTACCCAAAAGATCGGCTTTCTCTTTTGCTGTATGAGCCAACGTGAGATCCACCCGGCGCAGTGGTGGTAGTGATGGTTTTGAAAAATTCCCCGTAACAGCTTTAGCGAGAGACCAAAATGCACGAGAACCTGACGGCAGGTTAATTAGCCTCTCGCCAATTTTGCCAATGTGTTCGGACTTCGCCTTGGAAATTACTCTTTTAAGGGACCTGGATGCGTAGTTGTACTCCTTTTTCTTAGTGCTGGTATTTAGATCCTGAGACGCTACTGCATTTGCCCAGGCCTGATAGCATACCTGCTTACGACGAGTTGCCGTTTTGCACGAACTACCAAACCAGGGCTGGGATCTGCCACCAACAGGCACCACAGAAGAATAAAATATAGTCGTAAATATAGGCGTAGGATTAAAATACAATCAGCTGGTATCATTGTTTAGCTATTTAAAAATTTTTGGCTACTTATGTTACGTCACAGCACAGGGTAAGCAACGGTACCGACGTTACATAAATATAAATATTTAGTGGGCGGCCCCCAACGCTATGACGCACACAAACTGATTTATTCAATAAATATTCTGACTCTCAGCGATGAAGTTATTGGTGAGGGATGGCTACAGTTAGGCATAAACAATGTATACTACAAGCGTGCCACAATATATTATGCGTTACGTTTCAATATGAATAGTGGCTCTGGAAATTTTCTAACGCATTATCCTAAAGTTTAAATGTTCTGATTAGCTAAACGATATTCGCTTTTCACTTTAATGTTAATCGCAAATTTTGAAATTAAAAGAATGTTTATTACTTGGCGACAATTGTATAAAGACGTGATTAGAAAAACATTTTACCAAACAGGCATTTATCACTTCTGCCATAATTGCTACTACTGGCGGTTTTTTTCTCTATTACATTCTATTCTAGTATTTATTTTATATGACACAACAACATTAAGGAATATACGGTATGTTTTTATTATTATAGAGGTCTGTTTAGATTAAAAACAATATGATCAAAGCAATGTAAAAAATGAGTTCTTATCCATTGCTGTAGTGGTAGCCAGGATGGCTTGTAGTGCTCGACATCATCTAATCATATTTATTTGTCTAAGGAGATCTTACTGCTGTGCCCTTACTTTTCTGAGAAAATATTCACAAGATGGTTATGCTATATCTCTTTACTCATACTAGTAGATCAGGGAAGCAGTTTGTATGATTTACACTGTACAGGTTGGAAAGTAGGCTCTTGGCCGCCTGATGTGATTGTCTCATATGACTTAGACATAGAAGAAATGTGATATTATGTTAGGCATTATCCAGCTTCTCATCGTAAAACCGAAATTAAAACTATTAAAAAAATATGTATCAGTATAATTAGGTTCAAAATAATTAGGTTATTCAAAATAATTAAGGTAATTCCAAATTTTTAATATTCGCGACGAAAGTATAATTGAATGACGCATTTAAACGATGATAAATCAAACTCAAAAACGCTTCAAATAAATCTTTAAAAGATTATTTTGAGTCGTCAAAAAATAGCTATTTTTAATGAATCTACTAACCGGTTCGGAGGATTTTATCTACGAGATTTCATAAAGAATATCGAAGTATTACTCTTAAGGAAAAAAAGGGATTTAAATATGTTTCATATTATGTATGATTTATATAATATTAATTGGTTTTACACATATGATACGAAAACTTAAATAATATTTTTTAAGATTTGACCATCCTCTCAAAATAAGCGGAATAAAATTGCAAAGCGACAAGGCAAAAACAAGTCATGGATACGTTTGTGGGATTTTATAAATACTCTATCTTAAAAACAGAATAATTATGCCAATGTGTTTATCGATTTCAAATCAGAAAAACATACTGAAATTGGTAGTACACGATTGAAGTCACACATACAAGTTGTTAGTACACATTTTAGGAAACGTTCAATAAAGTAAATAAGCAAGCGTTCATTGGTACTCGTATGTACCTTTTAATGTCTATTAGTAATCCTTGTCTCAATTACCCTTTAGATAAATACTTCCGAAATATCAAAGTTTCAAATGGGTTAAAGATTACACGGGACATGATAAAATAGGCGAATCCTATGTTTGCGAAAATCGCAATACCTAATTGCTATTCGTTTTACGTACATCGGCATCACCCTTTACCAACTGTTGTAGAGTACAAGACTTCCCACAAAGCATAACTATGGGGAGTTTGGGCCTTAATAAACCACGCAGGCCCAGCGCAGATTGGTGGGTATCTTCGTGTGCAATTTTCGATTAGTTTTGCGTGTGGACAGCGCATGATACGAGCCTCCTTTAAGAAGGACTTACTGGGTTTTGAAACATGAAATTCATAAAAATCCTTACAATGGAGGTTCCATACGTTATGTCAAATTCGCAGTTGGAGACAACGCGTGCCAATAGTTAGTCACCACACTGGATAGGTCGAATGGTAACACGACCTTATTCTATTTATTTATTTCTAATCAAACCGAAGTCATTTTTTCTCCTACACATTTATGTAGATACTCTAACACCGTGAAAATATAGGGAGGTGCAGAATTGCCCGGTATTGATATTGTTTGCTTATTTTCTATAAAAGAACACCAATTTTTGGCTTGCTAAACAATTCCTAGGGTAAATATATTCTATTACACATTTAATATTACTTATTGTATTGTGATGAAGTCCAAATTCAATCAAATTTTTATTAGTATGTTGGCAAGTAAGGTTTGACAGATAGGTAGCATACCTGTCGTGCCGCATGAGGATCAAATCTTAGAATCGGCGTTGTATAGAAACAATACATTTCTTCTACTTATCCTTGGTTATTGCATCGAGAATAACTTAACAGATTGTAATAATACCTACAATATAGTAGCATGATATGATGACTGAACGTTCATGTGTTATGTGTTTTTGGCAAGTTACTGATGTCAAAAAGGGTCATCTAATGATACGCCACTAGTAATGTCACAATAGGCAAACATCACGCTTACAATGCTGCTAATATCACTGCAGTGAGTAGTTACATACATACGACAATACATATACAAAACCTTTATTACAAAGCATTCAATGAAGTTAATTTTCATATGGCGTGGGTGTAAGTAGTATTGCGCCAGACATTCGAATTATTGAATTTACATCTAATCAAGAGTCAATATTGAAAACAACTACAAAGCTAATTCAGTACGGATTGCACTATGACGACAGAGATACGTCAGTATCGTGTGAATGAATGCATGAATACAATAACTCTGATTGTCATTTTTTTTGTTATGAAGTTTACAGGATGGTCAAGACAGTCTCCTAATGGCTCGTCGATATACGCCTGACCATGACAGAGTGGCATTAAAGGAGACCAACAACTCAGACACTTTTCTCCATCAACGCCGCACTGCGCCCGTCACCCGAAAAAACTCATGTTATGATCTCATATACCCCGTAATTTTACTAGTTGAAAATAGTTAAAAAGAAATCATATTAGAATGTTAGGAGAACATGGAAAGTAAAAACAGACAAAACATTATTTATTTTAAGATAATGCCAAGTATGTAGCCGACGTCGGCACAATGTATTTGCTTATTAATGACGTAAAGATGTTACGTATGTGTATGATTATCCCGTGATTTCGTTGCCTCAAATTTATCCTATAACCAGGAAGAAAACAATACAATACGAATAGTTGCTATTGCAACTAAAACTAAGAATTCCTGAAGGTATAGGCAGGCAGTGCGAATTCAGGAATAAACCGAACTAAATCAGTTATTTCCTGTGTAGTAAAACAAAAGCAAATATTAGAACAAGCGTTTATGTTTTTTAAGGAACAGGAGGCATCTCGTTTGCCCCTATACAGCTCCCCTGATGGTAAGTGACACACTTGGTAAGTGTCCAAGAGGTCCCAGAAATGTGTTGCCGGTCCTTTGAAAGAGTGTAAATGTTTTGGAGTATTGTGTTTTATTTGGAGTGTTGTATATTGATAGATTCAATCTATACTTACAAAGTATTCAGCGGAACTTTGATCGGCTAATGTTGGTGATAAGAGGCAGCCGGGAGAAGGCGGTGCGGTTGCGGCTGGCGGCGGCGGCGCCAGCGAGAGCAGCTCCCCGGCCGATGCCGACACGCTGCCCGCAGCGGCTAGGCTCCGAAGCCGGTCAGCCAGATCCGTGTGCCCACCGTTACTGGACTTACTTCCACCCTCTTTATCATCGCCACACAAATTGTCTATGATACGCGGCCTGCGGAGTTTCCGCGAGGCGGCCCGCCACCGCCTTAACCGGCAAGCGGCGTTGTTCAACACATCCTCTGTGTCACGACACTGAGTGTGCTCCTCCTCAGACTGAGTGGCGTCCTCGCTGGGCTCGTCGATATACGGCAACGCTTGCTCCATGGACGACGGCGACGGGTCGCTGTCTGCGAGTGCCGTACTCGAAGGAGTGAGGAAATCTCGAAGGCTGAACGCTATTCTCTGGTCTGCGCTTAGATCGTCGAGAGTCTCATTCGCGCCTTGCTCGGTTGGCGTTTTGTCCTCATTCTTACAGTCTTTACCCTCAATTTTTAAGGCACCATTCTCGTTAGAATTTAGGTCCACATTAATTTCCTGGCTAAACGAAGGCATTTTTACGATTTGTTCCTAATCTCAAATTCGCTTTCCACTACACTGATTTTAAATAATCGAATAACATTAAATACTATTTCATTCACCTGTATTTGTTTAAGCACTCATTGTGATTTATGAAAAAAGAACATTACCTATGATTTGACTAGATTTTTGAGTATATGGATAAATTTCCCTCGTATTAATAAGAATAAAAAATCACAAATGATCCTCATATTTTTATTGGAGTGTGATATATTCACCCGAATATTGGACGAAGGTAGCTTGATTCAAACTTTTTATATCTAATCGATGTTTTCGGTAGGTAACACTGATACAGCAGCAAATCACTTAATTGGAAACAAATGTCCACGCAATTGATATTTTGTTGCACAGGTACTTCATTTTTGACTTCACGGAATCAAAACTGATTTAATATTAGTTAAATTACAAACACAATCGGCTTCGGAATCGCTAATACAAGCAATGTACGCAAACTGAGCGAAGCGATACTGGCTGGCGCTGTCATCGTGTACTATGCGAGTACATATACAATATTCTCGATTGCATTATAGACTGCTTGTTTGTATTGACGTACGCTCGACATGCGCGATAATGCCCGACTACAGTAGCGCTGCAGGCGGTCAGCTGGAGAACTAAACCGCAGGCTCAGTAATTTACTAGCAGCTCGTTAGGTGGCTCTGTGTACTTGGTTTTTGAAACACATTAATAGTCTTTTATTTATATAATGCCACACAGATTACAGGTCACACCGTTTCTGCTTTAGAGTAGGTAAACACATTATTTCTAACTAATGATATCAAAGTGTCATGACACCTTTCATTGGGCAAGCAATGCACCATTATTTTATACCCTTTATTTGACGAATGTAGGTACCCCCTTTTTGCTGTTAAACGCGAATATCATATACGTACGTACAGAAACAACTATAACATAGGTATATATATTTAAGGCAGTCTTGTCTCAACCTCCGTAATCACGAATTCTTTATGATTTTTTTTTACCAAATTAGATGGGTGGACGATTCATGTGACTCAGGTTCCAATTTGTTAAGATGTTGCATGCAATACAAAGGGTTCTGGATTCGAACCCTTAGTGATAAGATATTTGTGCACCTAAAATATGTATGTATTGATAAAAAATACCATACCCATAGTTTAAGCATCTTGCATAAATTAGAGAGTTGTGTGAATGTATGTTGATATTTGTTATCACTATTGTTGATAGTCCGAGCGATAATCTGCAATGTCCTGTACACAAGGAATTTTCGCCAATAAGGTGACCTTGCTTAGCTTTCTAAAGGGACTATTAGATAATATGATCTAGCATGTGGCGCATTTGGCAAACAAGTTCCCCGCTGAATAACGGCCTGCCCTAAAATATCCGCCCTGGTCCTGGTAGCCAATGAATATTCGTTGGCTACCAGGACCGATTTTTTGCAAGTCCTTTGAATCCAAATGACTTCCAAAAGTCTATTCTACAAACTTATGGATTCCCTTTTTTTTCTTATTTGTTGGCATTTCCTGCAGTTCTACATATAAATATAGTAAAATCATTGGTACATAGGTATTAGTAGTATGTCTGTCATGGTCTGGCGTATCACTTACCATCAGGTGAGCGTCCAGACCGTCCTATTCACGTATAAAAAATGCGTATCACCGTTACTATTTTAAAAAAACTGTGGATTACACTTCTGGACTTAAGTCTCCTCTGTGATAAATGATAGTGTAGTGTTAAGATTAAGAAACATTATGAAAAAAGGTTAGTACTTATACAATTGACGAATATTTATCGGATTAAGATGATGTCTTGCACATAGTGTTCCAGTTACGAGTGTGAAGTTATATGTAGGTAGGTAATGTCATTTACCTACCTACACACAAATAAACAACACAAACAAACTCAGTAAGTAATTAACGATCCTGTAAAAAAACTAGCGAAGTCTCGATAGAGCTGCTTGATTATCTCTAAAAAAAATGAAATCAAGACAAAGACGTGCCAAATCTGAGGTTCCTTAATGCGATTAATTAATATTATGCGATTACTTAATATTATGGTTAATGTTGTGTGACTTGGCCGTTGAAGAGTATACAAGAATACAAAACCAGGTGCTCCATGACACCATTGCACCAATCTGTCGCCAGAACCGCTACCCATTAACGATAAAAAATTACCACTTGGAAAACGGTGATTCAATAATTAGTCAATTGTAGGCTTGTTAAAGACACTAACGTATAAAGGATGAGGTACTTAAATAGTTTTTCTTTCTTTCTTTCTATTTAATATCCACAAAACCCCATGAGGTTTAGGATTCAATAGAAAGAAAAATTTCCCTCAATGGTTAAGGGATGTTTTGTCTAACTATTTTTAATCATGACGGCATGAGTTTTAGCTCTTTTGGAATGCAGCACCTACTGTATTATTGTACAAAAATCATAGGTTCTGTTTTAAAATATATATATTATGGTTAAATTTCACGCTATATTAGCACTTCATGGTGAGCTGGTACGTTAAATACCTGTTGCCTCTCGTAATAGTTTGTAATATTTAACTTTACACTCGAAAATGATGGTATCAAGTGTTGATTATCTTCCCTTTGTCAAAATGTCATGAATTTGACACAAATTGTAAAAATACTTTATTGTACCTATAGAGTTATGGACTTTTGAACAAATGTAGGTTATGCTAAACATGGCATCCAAATTAAGTCTGTCGAACGATGACACAGATTACAACATCAATGGAACTACGTCACATTAGTAATCCACATTGTGATTATTGCAATAATTTGACGACAGATAATCATGCGCATTACACCATGAAGGCTGCAATTGTTAGGGGAATACCACCATTTACGATACTAAGGACATATTTAATACCAGCCCATCATCACCTCTGATTTAACAAACACCATCATTGGAGCGCATATGGGTTTTACATCTGTAAGGCGACGGTTGTGTTAACATTCCACATGTGTTTATGGCTTATAACGGCATGCTTGGGTTTACTCCCAGGTAACCCATCGCCGACCAACGTGATAGTGGTACAAGGAGTGCCTGCGCCGATTGTGCAGCCGACAGCAGCACCCACTGCGGCGCCAACTGTAGCACCTACTGTGGCGCCGACTGTGGCGCCCACAGTGGCACCTACTGCAGCACCGACTGCGGCACCCACAGTGGCACCTACTGTTGCACCGACCCCTGCTCCAACGGCTGCTCCTACAGTACCAACTGTTGTAATTCCTACCGTGACGATTGCACCACCTACCACAGCTGCTCCCACTGCTGCTCCTACTGCAGCGCCGACGGCGGCACCACCACCAGTAACCCCAGCAGGTGCTGTACCTTTACCTGTTTTAATATGTAACAATTCAGATGTTGTGTGTATTGCTAATCCTGATGATGCTACAGGCCCGCTGCCGATTGATCCACGACTGGGTACGACTCCTGGATCGCCGGCAGCGTTGCAACTGCCACCAATTACAGCGTACAGTGGTCAGATACCGTCATTTGATATGTCTGTGAGATTTCCAAGACAGAAACGGAGTGTGACGGCGTATATGATGAGCTTGATGGGCGGATACAATGAGAGTGAAAAGCATAGGATTTCGAAAAGACAAAGTTGTACTTGCGTAGCGGCTGGTACATGCAATCGTCCAGGTACTAACGCAGGAGCGGGGTTGATAGACATCCGTATTGTGACGCCTGTAAGTCTTGAACTTTGGTCTGTGTTATGTATTTCATAGTGTTTTTTTAATCTTTATTTGATTTCTTCTATCACCAGGGAGCTAATCCAAATCAGTGTCCTGCGGGCCAAGAGTATTGCTGTACTGGGACAACAGCACCACAAGTAGCTTGCGGGACGTTACAGACTGTGCCCGCCACTTCTGTAGCTCCGGCTGCGGGTCAAGCTAGTTTTGGGGAGTTCCCTTGGCAGGTATAAATAGTCATTTTAATAGACATTTTATTATGTCAGATTAACCTGGCTAAAATACAATAAAGCCATCTATATACCTATAAAATGTGTATGTATACGACCGTATCTTTGGCCGCTTGGCGAAAGTATAAATTTTAATGGATATGTAAGGCCAGCATATAGCAAAACGTTCTGATTATATCTTGCTGACAAAAACAAACGGTATCCCGTCGTGACAAATTGGACAAGTCTGCGAATACAATCCCCCGCTCGTTGATTTAGTGTTTGCTCCGTTTAATAATAGTAAAAGAATATCAAAATTATATTAAAGCCGAATTAAATTATTAAAAATTAGATTCCATTAGGTTTTTGGTCATACCGTGTACTATACGATAGGGTGTTAAATAAGTTTTGTAGTAGAAATATTTACTATAATCAGTGTTCAAACTCAATGTTATACCATCATAGTATTTTTCAGGCTCTTATATTGACAAAACAGAACGACTACCTTGCTGGAGGTGTACTCATCAATCAATTAAACGTTTTGACAGTTACCCACAGGCTTGTGAATTATGTGTAAGTTAACTAAAAAAAACTTTTATCATAAAGCTTCTTTCCCGCACTTTTACACTTTTAGTAGGCACTTGACTTTTTTCACTTATTTGGCTCTTGGATGCAAGCAAGAATTAATTTTATATTGTTTAGTCATATCAGAAATATTCATCGCATTATTTCGAATTTATTACTTCATAGGTACGGCACCATCACATTTTACCAAATTAAATAGTACAGTACAATGTTAATGTAAATCAGATAATCACGCTCTGTAATGAGTGGTAGAGCCAATCATAAAGAAATCAGAGAAAACAAAATTGAGTAGGTAATATATCCCATTATATTAAACGTATATTATTAGTGTTTCAGGTACAGCTCCAAACGTGAAAGTGCGTTTGGGAGACTGGGATGCCGCTGGAGTCTATGAACCTCTGCCTTTTTCAAGAGTACACGGTAGCGAAGGTGTTCACCCACCCCTCCTACAACCCAAATACGCTTCAATTTGATATAACCGTGCTTCGGTTGTCATCTGCCGTGCCCTTTTCTCCGGCGGCTGGCTCTGTGAATTCTATTAACAGAGCTTGTCTACCACCTTCAGCCTCATCAACTTATGTTGGACAAAGGTACGTCCATTTGTTGTGCTAAGAACATATATTTTACAGACATTTATATCCATGATCTGGCCTAATTTAGGAGTTTACTAAGTGAAAGTTGGATTAGTTCGGTATCCACCACAGTGACAGATAGAATACAATAATATTTTCTTATTTTGCTTGTGCCAGATATTAGATGGATGTTTAGGAAGACGATACTGTATGAGTATGTGAAACTCAACCTAACCTACCTGCCTGCATGGATATTGGGTGTAGGACTGTAAAATAAATCATTAAAATCTTAGAAACTGAATCATTGTTTTTTTTCCGTTCTAGATGTTGGGTATCGGGTTGGGGTAAAAATATGTTCGGTGTCCAAGGTCAGTTCCAGCAAATCTTGAAGAAAGTGGACGTACCAATAGTGGCGTCAGCAACGTGCCAAACACAGATGCAAACAGCACGCCTGGGCGCCAACTTTGTGTTAGATACTACATCATTCATATGCGCAGGAGGAGAGGCTACTAAAGATTCTTGCACGGTAAGTAATCTTTTTTTTATCTGATATATTTTAAACATATCGCAGTTAATTGCTTGACATAGATCTTCTCCATTTTGTACCAGATATCCGATCCGTCCTCCACATTCCTTATCTAGCTACTACCAGGGAGCTTTTGCAAGTCATCGGTCTCCGGATTGCGTCCATACGCAATTCGGCCCAGATGCGGTCTACACTACGCTGGCTAGGGCGTGGTCAAATGGTGGGAATATTTGTTCCTAACTTTGAACACTCTATAACTTATTATAATTTAACTAATAAACCGAAAATGACTGATGGTACGCTTAGTGATCGTCACCCATTAGAACACTTTTTTATTATCCTAGAGGGAGGCCTAAATAGGCCTCGCTCTCCAATATCACTCCTCGGCTTTTAATTTTCTGCAGCGCCAATGAAAACACAGTCGATCTTAGCTTAATAAAAGATGATGTTTCTGCCCTTTGGAGGTCGCATTGCCAAACTCCAATACCGGGAGTCAATGGGTGGTGGTTTTACTTAAAATCGGGGAGAAACTTCTGCTCAACTTCGGAAATTATGTATGGAATATTGCTCTAATTTTTAGCCTCTACTAGTAATATCAAAAACGAGATGTAAGCCATAATGTGTAAACAAAACCAAATTTACGATTCACACCTTTTTAATTGTACAGTAAACTACAAACTTCCGCCAACGACTCTCTTCGTGGGGGTTCAAGCATTTTGGGTTACTACTTGCTTACTTGTTTCATTTGAGTTGGAGGTTGCCTAGAATCTCGTTTCTTGCTTAGCCGGCTGTTTCGCGACCGATGTATTTTATGCCTTTAGTCCGGAAAGGTGTTTGTTGGGATCCTACATCTTATTTACGGAATATTCCGATTCAAATCAATGACAACTCACTTATTTGCAGGGAGATGGCGGAGGAGGTCTGGTGTGCCAGGTGAACGGACAATGGGTGGTAGTGGGATTGGTGGCGTGGGGTTTGGGCTGCGCTAACGCCAATGTGCCGGCCGCTTACGTGAACGTCGCCGCGCTGTTGCCATGGATACAGACACAAGTTGCTACTCCTTAGCTATTGTCCATTCTTTCTTTTAAAAGATTCCAGCCCCTACAGCAAAAAAAAATCAAACATACATTTATTGACTGTTATCTTTTACTTTTAAATAAGCCACCGAATGAATATTTGTTCCTAACTTTGAACAATTTCTATTATTTTGAAAGTAATTTTATTATTTTATAGTAATTCGAACTTCAAGAAATTTATTCTGTAGAGCATGCTCTAACCCTAATATGTTTCGGTTATTTATATGTCTACGATTATTAAAGATCTGATTTATACTCGTATACAAAACATAATAAATAAAAGTTTGTGGTAAGACTTTATTTCCTATTTATTGTTTTTGGATTGTCTTAAAAAAACCTAATTTAATTAAGTAAAAACATACCACAAATAAACATGAAAATTAACAGAAAGCATAATATTATGAACAAAATGGATGAATGAAATTAATAAATATCATATACAATATAATTTTCCTCAGTAAAACAACCGGAGAAGCTTAACTCAATAATTTATTACGATAACAGTTTATACAAATAGCCATGTAAACATTATAAAACATTACGACCCCTAAACAAAATAAACGACATAAATATCCTACTTATAGGAAAGGCGTTCTAAACGCAAATTTCAACGGCTTTATTTATATCTTAAATTATCTACTTAAACGGGACGTATTCTAGTATTGCAGCGGGTGTTCCGCATCACGGACGATAAAGTTCGCTAGGCAACCCGATCAGTCTTCGTCGGGTTTCTCTTGCTTCACCACAAGTGGCGGGGAGCCGACGGCTGGTTGCGGCGAAGGTGCCGGCGGCGGGGGAGAAGACACTTCTATGTACTCTTCAACATTGCGCTCCTCTTTGATTTCTGGTTCACGTTTGACATCAGCCGCAGACAATGAGGGTGGCGCTGTTATTGGAGCCTGAGGAGTTTCTGGAGGTGCCATGGCAGCCCACGCAGACGCAGCTCCCCTCGCATATGCTTCATAAAAAGCCCTTTGAGCTATCTCAGCTTCTTCTAAATGTACAAATGCGTGATTATCAAGCTCTGCACGGAAGAAAAATTTTAGGCCACATCGACCGCAGTCGAACGGTTTTGGTGCTGAGGCATGTTCGGGTAGGTGGCGCTGCAGACCGGCTGCACTCGTGAAAACAGCTGAACATAGATAGCACGTGAACGCACTGATGCCAGCGAAGGTGTGTTCTATGAGATGTGCTTGTAAGCGGGTTGGGGATCCTAGGGCACGTCGGCACAGTCTACAGTCGTGGTCCGCGGGTGGAGGTGGTCTGGGTGCTGCATGACGTGCGTAACAAGAAGAGCATGCTCGAGCTCCATCTCCTGTCTCGGCCTCCGTCAATGCTCGGAGACATATCGCGCATCTTTGCTCGTCTTCAGCTGGGCGAAGGTGAAAGCGGGCATGGAGACGAGCCTCTGCTTCGGAGGCCAGAGTCTGTCGGCACACCACACAGGGTGCAGGCAGCGTAGGGTGATGGCGCGCCATGTGGGTTAAGAAAGATTCTTCGGACGGAAGGCGTGCGCGGCATCTTGCGCAAGTGTCACCTGCGACTACCTGAAAAGTAATGGTGATGGGATTTAATAAATGTTGCGTTGCATATAAGTGATGGCATTAAGTAATAAAGGACCTCAACTGCACGCACATTGCTTGAAAAAAACATATTTTTCTTACGTCGCTAATTCCTAACAACTTCTTTAAGCCCATCAAAGATAATTAAGAAAATGATATTACCACTTTCCACCTAGTGTGCTGGATAAATGTGTAGGGTGTAACATGGCACACAATGGGCAAAGTTACCCCCTCCACTTTTTGCCAGCGGTCTTTTTGACGTAAACTACCTATATGCTAAATATCAGCGTAATCGGACAACGCTAAGTGGGACAAATTTTAGTAGCAAAATTGCGCCGAGACATTCGTGTACTCCTACATGTATATTAATAAAAGTTTGTAACAAAGGCTCAATTATATTCACCTTGCAATGTGTAAGCTTGTGTTCAGCTAACACGGCAGCCGAGGGCAGCACCTCATCGCATATGAGGCACTTGTGTCTGGCAGCGGCGGCACCCGAGTGTGCCCGAGTATGCGCCTCGAGCTCGGCTCTACTGCGAGTCCGCTCGCCACAGTACGCGCACTGTAGTGCCACCACACCGTTCTTGCGACGTCTTTCGTCCCCAACGGACAGGCCATTGTCCGCTGTTGTGCACGGGGAACACGTGCCGTCCGCTCCGTCAGCACCGTTGTTGTTATCAAGCCGTTTGACCTGACGAGTCATGTCGCCGTTAAGGCCCTGTGAAAAACAGATTTTGGTAAGAAACTAAATCAATGTAGAACATGTAATCTGCAGCAGGTAGGTACTGCTCAACGAATGTGAGTTCTGCTTTTATCTTAAGTAAATTCAACCACCTGGTGCGGTTTACCATGGTGGGCTTGCATATGCAGCTCGAGTAGGTACTGGACTGCGCAGGAATCAGTACATGCGGTCACGGTTCAGCTGTATGATAATAGTGAGCTCATGACTATTCTAATAAATAACCCGATACGGAGTAGCCTCATGTACTACTTATTCGGATTTACTACGTTTAACCATCAGCGCTACTGATTGTAATGTATGTAATTTAAAGTACCTTTTGCTGTGAAGACTTGAGGCGTGGTTTAAATTAGGAATTAAACTTAACATTTGTGAGATGATATTTAGCTTAATTTTTTTTCTGGTGTAGCTTGATGTGCTGCATTTGCTGCTTGAGTAGGATCGACCACTAGGGATATTGGTCCTATAATAGTACAATTTTAAGTACCTGGTGCGGTGTAGCATGGTGGGCCTGCATATGCCGCTCGAGTAGGTACTGCACGGCGAAGGAGTCGGTACAAGCGGGCACGGGGCAGCGGTAGGGTCTCGGTCGCGGGCGCGCGGCCGCCAGTACCGCACCACAAGCGCACCGAGCGGCTGCGTGTCTCGCTCGCACGTGCGCTCCACCTTCAGCTTCGGAACGTAAAGGCCCGGCACTACTGCCGCATGAACGGCACATCCACACTTTACTCTCGCCGCTGTGTGCGACGGCGAAGTGCACCTGTGACAATATATATATTGTTAGTCCTAAATATTTGAAGGCATAAATTGTCCAGTGTGTCCAACATTAACATGTTCTAATATTATAATTTTTTGCAACGGTGTCGCCATCTTTGATTGTAGACAAAGATAATGTTGGTGTTTAAGCTTCCGGTTAGTATCAACCTCCGGTATATTTATATAAAATTACTGTGATTAGAGCGTCGGTGGCTCAGTGTTGTGGACTGTCGCCTTCCTACCGAGAGGGCTGAGGTTCAAATCCCGACACGTACCAATGTATTTTCGAATTTTCGAAAAATAGATGTACGTTATCCGACGCTCTTACGGTGAAGGAAAACATCGTGAGGAAACCTTCATGCACGCCTGCGAAGAGATTCGAAGGTTGTGTGTGAAGTCGTCCAATCTGCACTGGGCCCGCGTGGACGACTAAGGCCTAATCACCCTATACGGGTAGGCTCGTGCCCCTCGGTGGGGACGTTTAATGAGCTGATGATGATGACTGTGATAAATTAAATTAAGTTGTCAAATAGTTTGTTTGTATAAAATGGTTTGTGAAAATTGTATCGAAATGTAATAGTTTCAATAATGACATTAATTTAACCGGAAGTGACGCAATGGCCCACCTTTAAGAGGTGCTTTTGTTGATAATATAACTACAGTTATAATGTTGACTTTAATTAACGTGTATCAATTAATACTGATTGTAAGCATGCAGTTGATGGATATCTCTTGAAATTGTGATAGAATAAACATCTTATGAAAATGTAATTACTGTTTTTATATATGCACTTTATAATATATGGTACATATAGATTCGAGAAAGTGCAGCTCTACTAAGAAAGAGGGAAGGTACGGTAGTAAAAAATATGGTAAGAGGAACTTCAAACTTAATGTATTTGTTTCCCGTCACTAGAAAATGTTGAAGTCCATTCTAATGAATATGTACGAGCAAGAAGAGAAACCTGGCTCCTGGTTGTGGTTGGTATGGCTTCCCAAACCAGAAAATAAGTTATATTGTGTTAGATGGAACCTAACTCCCTAGAGAGCCTAGATGTCCCTCGCTGGGCATGCTTGTTAAATAACATCATTGCAGTCACAGGGGTTGATTGCTAATTTTCTATAAATTGAATATCTCACCTGAATTGCAACTTTGGAGTCGAAAATTTCTTTGCACAGTGAACACCGATATAAGTGGTGCGCGTGTAAATCCAAGAGATGCTTTTGAAGGTCGTCTGGCGCTGTGAAACTTCGTGCGCAGCTGTGGCATGTATACTCGCAGGACACAGCGAGATAGTACGCAGCCAGGTGTCTCTCGGAAGCAGCAGCATCAGCAAATGTAGCACCACAGTGTAGGCAAGGCGCCGGGCTTGATCGGAGATCGCCACCTTCTTCCAGATGTCCTTTTACATGCGTCCGAAAAGCTTCGAAATCTGGCAGAGCTGCATCACATTGATTGCATAAAAGAGTGCTCGGGGATAGAGCTGTTTTTGGCGTTATAGAGCCAGATCGTGGCCGTTTGATAGGGGGTGGGTCGTCTGGTGCTCTTCTGCTGAGATCAGTCGGTACAGGTTGATCGACCGTTGGTATTGGGTTCTCCCCGTTTAGGAGCGCCGAGTGAGCAGCACGAACATGTAGCTGAAGTTGTTCCATGCTAGTAAAAGTGTCACGAGTGCAGTATATGCAGGCGAGCAGAGTAGGCGGAGGCTGTGAAGCCACACGACGAGGGGGTGTCATAGCTGATGATTCCACTCCATGTGCACTTGTCATGTGAGCCTGAAAATAAAGAACAAATCTAATATAATTAAATAATATGAAATAAATCGTTAACTACTTTATTATATGCTCTTAATTCGCAAGTGTTACTTCTAATGTTGTTGTTTCTTATTTATTCCTAATATACTTGAGTGTTTTTAAAAGATTTGATTTATTATGACACAAAATTAATTCGGCACAAGCCTTATAGCTTGAGCAATTTACTTAAAGATAACCTTGGCGCCAAGGCAAGCGCGTTCTGTTAGCGATATTGCAAACTATGAAACAATAGGTGACCGAAAATTCAAAAGTTTTTCCGTGATATGAAAGCATTGATCCCCAGCCTTTATCTTAGGTAATATTTAATAGTCACCAGTTTCCATTGAACCACCATTTATTTAACGGTCTAATGTGCCGGCATGCTGTATGATTCGGCATATGGCTTGCAATGGGTCTTTATAGGCTGGTTGACTAATACTTTACCTGAAGTAAATCTGGTCTCCTAAAAGCATCTCCACAGCGCAGGCACCTCAGCGCTCGTCTCCGGTCTGGCTCGCGGCCGTCCCGGTCCCTTTTGTGACCTTGCATATGGGAAGTCAAAGCAGCGGCCGTGTTGTACCCGCGGTTACAGATGTTGCACTGGAACGGCTTCTGGTTGTCGTGGGTTTTCATGTGGATCTTTAGGTGGTCGCTGAAATGTTACATTGTTAAGTAAGTAGACGTTATGGGTAAATATATTTAAATGTATAATCTTTTAAATATTAATATGTAAAACATTGGTACTTTAAAATTTTCACGTATCCATGGTACAACCATCTCATCAATAAACGTGGGTCAAGTCATCGTCGTACCAACATCACGAACTTCTCAACCATACAAATCACTTATCAGCATTGAGCAATAAGAAAATAAGAATACGTTCCTTTATATTGAGTTCTACTTTATATGATTTCAAATGACACTCGTGACTTTAATATTAAATGATTTCAAATTAGTTTACACCTATAGAACAAATTTAAAACTTAATGTAAGGCCATAAAACGGTATCACATTATCTTAATCTCTAATAAGTAGATACTGCGAAATATATGATTTGTTTTGTCATTATTTTCCTCTTTGACAATTTTTGAGAATTAATGTACACTTACATACCTACTTGAAAACTAAATGTAAATTACATTTCTTTGGTCACTTATATGTCTGATGACCAAACCGCATTTGGCATGCTCAGTATTACGTTATTTTTGTGTTTTGTTCACTTCAAATGCATATAATTACAACCGCATAGTAAATAGCGTAAGAAAGCCTATTTTACGCATGTATAACTAAATTAAAAGTGACGCAATATAGAATCCGAAGATCAGCCCATTCTACACTTTACGTGATATCTTAATCTAACCCAAACCATCGTAATCACCTAAAGATTACCTTCACAAAAGAATGCATCTTGAAAACATCCCAGCAAGAATTTAAAATTAAATGAGATAAATCGTCTTTGTGCGACCAGAGGACGATTTGTCATACGCGACATAAGTACCCACATAAAGCACGGACCAAACAGAACTAACAAAGGGGCTTTTCACGCGAACTACAGAATAGAGGCGCTCGCCCAAACACCTCCGCTAATGGCCGCGCTCGCCGCGCCGGTTTGGTATGGGCCATTATTTCATTTTTGTGAGTCCCTCGCGCCATTTGTCAGCTCATCATCTCTTTTCACTCGTCGGGCGGTTCGTTGGGCCGACAAATTGCGTGGAATTAGTCACGTGACCGCGGCGAGGTGACGAAAAAGGTGACACGTCGCCTCGACCACGACCCAAGCTTTGTGCCGTGCTTTACGGTGATCAATCTTTCTCGGATGGCATTGTCGTGCACCTCTGCACTGCCTTAACTCAACTAAGGCTAATGGCTCGGGATTAGGCGCATTAGTATTCACCTTGAATGTGCATCTCGTTCATGGGTTACCTTCGAATTTGGTTGTCTAATAAGTTAAGCTTAAGTTTTCGTGTTAAACTTGAGTTAAGTCTATGTACGACTAGGTCTACGGACAAATATATTCTACCCTATACTCTCAATACTCGTACTTAACTAATAAAAAGATAATGTACTTATTTATGTTTTATTTAACCATATTCATTATGCACGAGACACTTCATTTTTTGTCGAACAATTTAAAAGCATTTATTTTTTCAAGGAAACGGGTGTTCGGAGAGTCTAACATTTGTGTGATTTTTGTAAGATAGGTACTCCATCATGCGAATGAAATATATACCCATCATTTTGATTTTTCCATCGATGTTAATCATCTATATATTTTAACCAATATTTTGGACGATAAAGTGGTAAACAAAAAGAAATATTGTTGAATTAAAAATTCAAAACATATGTATAGGTCACTCACAACAAACCTTAAAATGCAAATAAAATATATTAGAATTACCTTCTAGAAAAGGCAGCCGGGCAGTGTGCACATCGGTACTTCCTATCCCCTGTATGCAGCTTCACGTGTCGATCGCGCGACCGTTTGTGCTTGAACAGACGCGCGCAGAACTCGCACCGGAATGGCATTTGGTCCGAATGGGTCTGCCAACAAAACATGTCAAAGTTAACATACATTTGCATTAGTTCACTTACTTCGATAGTACATTGCTAAACTTAGTGCCTTCTCCACTATAGTAAAAGGTTTGCCATATTCTCCACGC
This sequence comes from Leucinodes orbonalis, assembly GCA_019425675.1. Lineage (NCBI taxonomy): Eukaryota > Metazoa > Arthropoda > Insecta > Lepidoptera > Crambidae > Leucinodes > Leucinodes orbonalis. Next base: position 253,916 of record PQWD01002718.1, on the reverse strand, counting down.
TCATGGTAAAACCTTTTGGTTGACAGGCGTATCGCAGATTTAAGGTGAGGTGTACCAAGAGAGAGCTGCTACCCGTTCTCTACTGATTGTTTTGTCTTTTTATAAACAAACACTTATAGTATACGGGATAAGAAGGATCAAAAGAAAATACTATTACAACAATAAGGTGCACTAATGGAAAATATTTCCTAAATAAGATTTATTTTAACCGCCGGTGTTCCAGAGAAAATAAATACTAATTATTTCTGTTAACTTGAATACTTACTAATTGAATACTGCGGTTGGGAAATCGTTAACCTGTTAGGGAAGTCAATTTATTTGTGACTAACTGAGCTTGCGGAACTTTTTTTTTATGTTATATCGGGCAAACGAGCAGGCGGCTGATCTGATTGTAAATGACGCCGTCGCCCATGTACACTTGCAATACCAGAGGGCAAAGAAATGCGTTGCCGGCCTTTTAAGTGAGAACTTCGAACTAAAGCGTCAGGTATTCCTTTATTTATTATTTATCTGCCAATGAAAGCCTAAGCTTTCATTCATTGTCTATCTGTTTGATGGTTCTTACTAGTAAAAACCATCAAACAAATAGACATTTTCGGACCAAATTCCGCTACGATAGCCTAAGGTATGTAGGCAGAGAGTTAGAACTTCGCAGCTGAGAAAGACGTCTCCTGTTTGAGTTTCAAAGGGAACATATTTTTTCCAATACTAAGGTATATGGATAGAATATTAGGTGGGATTGAGTTACAACGCAGATGGACTTAAATTGATAGAGAACATTTTGGCACACGATTTTACTGGCGGTAAATTGTTGATGTCGACGAATGCTAGCTTTGCTAGAGATTGTAATAGCCAACATTACGGTACCTTTTTACAGAAATCTAATGATCTATATTTTGACAATGATATATGTGACCTAAATTTGATAATGATAATTTTGCTCATAAGGCAACGAGCTTGAGGTTGATCTAAAATATAACTGATAACATTTTACAACTATCTAAATTAACGTAGGTTGAACGTAATAGAAAACTGAAAGCAAACGGCGCATTTATGATTAAAATATCGAAAAAAAAGAACTCAATCAAATTAATTGTAATCCACAGTTACAAAACTAACTGTAGCCCCCGATCTTTAAAATATGAAATCTTATCGTCATCTCACTCAGGGCGATCGAAGTCCGTAACAACTCATTTCATCCGTACCTATGAGTAACGATTAAAATGTGTAAGTCATACAATGATTAAAACGAAATAGCTCCGGGTGCATTGATCATAAAAAGTATCGTGAGAACTGGCCGCAAACAATGGCTCGACTACTGGTGTCCGCAGCGGCAGACCAGCAGGAACGTTCGGGTTTTGTGTCAATAGACGGTAAAAAAGGCGGGAGAGGCTACGTCCGATATCAGCGCCCGCGCCATTCCCAATACTCGTCGAAAGATTGATTGGAACCGATACCTTTAATTGTTAGCTCGATCACTTTTTGTATTTACGTAATGTACTTTTAAGTTGTAATTTAGCAATGTCACCTTTTCATTACTAATTTATTTGTTTTGTGTCTCAATTTGAGATTGATATCTCGTGAGATATTTGTTGCATAACTCCCAAAATACGGGCCACAGAGCTTCTTGGTACGCCGATGATTCAAAGTTAAAATAATTATAACGAGTAAATCAAGTGTCATTGAGAATTAAACAAGTGGGATTCTCCACAATACAGAATGTGTGTACAATGCATGTTTTTACAGGGCTCTCCGTTCCGGTTCCCAGTCCAATTAGTTTTATAATATATTATTTATTTTAATCTTAATCTTATCTTATTTAGATACTTACAAGTTTTTTTTAACATTGGAAATGTTTTTTCAATGGCTTTGGTAGGGGCCCGTTTTAGCAAAAGTGCTACATGACTTTGGTTTCGTAAATATAAGAGCTACGTGGTTCAATAGAATGTTTTGGGAGGTCAAAAGACCCGTCTCAAAACATTCTATAAGATGGTGAAAAATCATTTTCTAAAAAGTTGAGATTTTTTTGAAAAAAGTACAAAAATGCCAAAAAATTTGGTGATTTTTCCATAACTTTAATCGTCGATTTCTCGAAAATGTAAAGCGATATCAACCAAATTAGCAAATAATGAAGAAGTTAAAAAATTTGGCCAAATGCGAATCGGACTCGCCCGTGAAGGGTTCTCCAGCAGCAAGTAACAAAAAATATTTATACAAAATATTTATTTATATAATATAAAAAAAATATTTTTTATTTACTTAGGCACCTATTACAGTTTTATTATGATATCAGCTATCGTACATTTCATGTAGATCATATATATTTTTAAATTGTATAGTTTAGAAATTAGAAGGGGGAGGGACATACCTTTTTCAAATTTGGAAGTGTCTCTCGCACAAACTATTCAGCTTATAAAAAATATATATTAGACAGCTTAATATAAAAAAATATATATAAAATCAGTACCTTAAGAATCATCAATTGAAACACCTTGATTTTTGAATACCATCGATATTCGAACATAGATAGTCAACACTAGAGCACAAGGCTATGTGATCGATAGTCCCCCGTATTGTCCGCGTCATTGAGCGTAACGAATCGATACATGCACGATAAAATTCCTGCGCGGGAGTCACTCTTATCTTCCGCCCACGCTCTCATCTAGATCTCAACTGGGACTGAGAATACTCTTCTTTTTTTTTCGCAGAATATGTAAAAAATTTTGAACACAGTATTTAATTATAACATGCATCTGTGGCACAACATGCATCATGCATTTATCATGATACCGCTTTAGTTAGTCAATATAAGAAAAAAAGTTGGTAAAATTATTATTTTTAATGCAATGAATTGAACGGGACAACACTTTTTCTCACTGCATGGAGTGGAGTGAAACGCCTGGCCATCATTATCCAGCTTTGAACAAAACTTATAACTATGCATTAAAACTTTTGAAGTCATATCTGTCTGGCCGAATCCAAAAAGTAAATGTTAATGGTAAGAGTTCTTGAGGTGCTATTTTGCGCATGGGGGTACCTCAGTGCTTAATATTAGGTCCACTTTTTTTTTCTTAATTATATATCTTCCCTATTATTGTAGTAATATTACGTATGTAGTATTGTTAGATACTAGACGACAAATCTCTGATTTTTAAAGTCAACAGACATAAGGAATCATTTGACGAGGTGTATAGTTCTCTATCCTAAGTATGGCATTGGTTTACGGTTAATAATCTATTATTAAATACTCAGAAAACTAATGCCAAATTTAAGGCAATGTTATTCTTAATAATGGAAATCCATTTTTTCAATATTAAGAATAAAATCATCATCAGCTCATTAACCGTTCCCACCGAGGGGCACGAGCCTACCCGTATAGGGTGATTAGAATAAAATGGCCTTAAAAAATAGTTTGGACTTTTTATTTGGTATGAGTATATTGCATACATTTATTTCGCATTAAACTTTTGTATTTAAATATGGGATCACTAACTTTCAACTGCAACAAAAAATATTTAGCCTACTAATGATACATTATATAGGATGATTACAAAACGTCACCGAGCTAGGATTAAAAGCTCGTTAGGCGCTTCTCCAGGGTTGCACTGCGCGGTCATTATGCCAAATGAAATCTTGAGCAATTGCCACCTTTGTTGTTAGTGGACATTGAGCGAATCTTTAGCCTCTCGTAGGCCTCATTCATTTATAAAAGCTCAAGGCATATATAACAATTAAAATTGTTTCCAGAATAACAATACAATGACAACTCCATTGTCGTCAGCCAGAGTGCCAATTTAGGCATTTTGTGGCTGATTTATAACTATATAGATTTAGGTTATTTGGGATTGCTAGGCCCCAGTCTCCCTCCTCCTAAAGAAAAGGATGCAAAAAGTTTATATTCAGAAAAAAATAGTTACATAAATTGAAAATATGAAAACTTATATAAGTATTAATATTAAAAGACGACTTAATAAGAAAAACAGTACTAAACTTGCTATGCCCAGCCAAAAATACAGAGGAAATCGATTACAGATATTGATTCGTCTTGGTCTAACCATGAATATCAGTTGAAAGTTACTCTTTAAGAAAAGGCACCTACGCGCGGATACCTGAAACCATTCTCACATACATTTGTATGTGTAACAATTGAGCTGAAAAGATTATTCATAAAGAGAATGCTAATAGCGTTTCATGAATTGCTGGCAGTGAGATAATGGGAGACGTCGGCCTTCGACGTCTTTAGCCTCACAAAAAGCAAGTGTTGCTATCGGTACCGGTTTTTTAGTCTACGTAAAGTTTGAATATTGAGCTAGAACCTATGTAAAATGAGAAACCTACTTAGCCTATTATAATTATGGAAATGTAGCTACAGTAACTTTGAATTTGTTGCCATGTTGATAACATTAAAAAATAGCTGCTAATTCTGTTTGTGGCGCGAATCACTGAACAAGTCTATGCAATAATGGGAATCACTCGTATACAATTCTTCTAAAAGAGGTTTCCTAAAATTTTTTTAACCTATAATCTTAATGACATTGTTTTTTAATGCAATCTTCTTTATTTAAAGTGTAGTCTTAGTTAAAAGAAATCATAAGTACATAGATCTTTTTTATTTGGTATGCAGTAAAAGTAAATTTCTCATAAATTACACACAAGAATCCAGAATTTTAACCAAATCAGCGTTTCAAGCCTAAGTGACACAGCAATAGACGAAAAATGACAGGCGTTACTACGGTAATGTCACCTTGACAGCTCATTGAGCCCGACATGGCCGATGATTGACTCATGTTGTACACTTTGGGCAATATGTTAAACGCTCCGCAAAAACAAACAAAAATCTGGATCGAAACGAATCTGTTCAGTGTTCTGCCCAATACAATTAACGTATGAGTTTATTTCAAAGTCGCGTGAATATTAGTGGAATGGAACCATTCGATTTAGGAATTTCAACAGTTTTATTTAGTATTATAAGATTGTTTGAAGTATTTGATTATAATTTAGATAGTTAAATTGGATTGTATTGCCAGGGGGTTTGTTATACTCGTAATCGATGCAGATTTGTGATACAGATTCGAGTTAATTAAAATTTAAATCTTACCTACACATTCCTGGTAACGTCCATTAAAAGGAATAACTTAATTGATTAATGCATTCTCTCTTCTCAAGTGTCGCTCAATATATAATACTCAATACATTTTAGCTGACAACGACTTATATTAAAATTGGACCATATTCTTTTAGATTTTGAATATCACTTTTAAGATCTACTGAACGTACCTATGCTATTGTATTATAATCGGGCTCCATTGTGCTTACATGACAGATATATCAATATTTTAGGATACCTGCGCGCACTAGGTTGGTTGTGTAAATATATATATACGACTTAGAGCACTCTGCAAGCGCGACATACATACAGTTTCACGAAAACTCTCATGGTCAGGAATATAGTGCATAGTGTGTTTAGATAAATCAGCTTATAAATAAAAACTTTTCAGCTAACAGTGAATGTACACAACGACACGATCTGTGGACGGCTTGTCCGGACGGCGCTAACAAATCGCAGTCGCTAAAGATCCAACCCGTCCCTTTACCCGGTAATTGGGGTCGCACGAGGACCGGCCCTGTTTAAATCAACAACCAATATGTTTACTTTCGATCACTATTGAATGGTCTAATTTTATATATTTAGTATACTACAGCCAGTTTTTACCAGCACCAAAGGTTCTGTGGTCTCCAGGTAGTCCAAACATTTATGTGCATGAACATGTCTGCTTGTATTGATCTGGGTGTTTCTATATATAATACGTATGTATTTCCAAAAGGATTAATTATGAATATATAAAATATGTTTATCATTCGTTAAGTAACCATAGCACAAGCTCATTGCTTAAATTGTGGCTGATGGTGCTCTTCGAATATACAGTGTATGTTCCTTCAAAAGGCGAAGTTAAAATTTGGGTAAAACCCTTTGAGGGCTTATTATTTCTAACAGCAAAGTCGGTGATATATGTAAGCGAGTTAGAGAACACATAACTATTGATTAAAATGCATTTAAAATAATCGCTGGCATCAATGTCCGGATATCCTCGCTGGCCCTTGGTGAGTTAGTTGTTATATCAGCGGCAATTACGAACGGACTCCGGTGTAATTGTGCTAAGTGATGGCGCTTCCGTCAATCTGAGACAGCTTTCTTGCGACGCTGTCGTTGGATACTGATATACTCAAGTCATACATTGTACAACTTATCGGCAAAATAATGAATGATATTTGTTCTCAGCGGTAGAGTTCAAATCAATTTGTTTTAATGGTACGCCTTCTGGCCCTATTGACTGAGGACTTGCAAAAGACCGCCGGTGGAGACTGAATGTTGAAAGCGAAAGACCGGGAAATCTGGCCTGTGGAAGACCTTTGTCCACCAGGGGACTGGGAAAGGTTAAAGAGAAGAGGAAGAAAAATCTGGGAGTGTAGGAAACTCTCGACAAAGTAAAGATATTCTATTGTTTACGCGCAACGGCATTCGTGCAAGCATGCATGTCAATTGAGACACAATGGAACATCAATTGTTTGTGACGCTTCAAAGTATCTTTGGCAGTCAAAGGGTTAAACAATTTTTGTCAACATCACATTTAGGAAACTGACACCGAAACCAAATATGGATTGAAACCTAATTTACTACTTAAAAAAGGTTATTAAGTCCGAAAGTCAATTCAACCTCACCAGCCTCTGGCCAGACACTACCACGACCAGCATGCGGCGTAGCATGTAACAGTCTCGAAATCATCAGCGTCGTGAGTCCTTGGAGGATGTTTAGGCCAGCAGTGAACTGTATGTCTGGTAGCAGTTGGTAACGAAAACCGAGGGACAGGTCTCTGTGGCGTGCTATTGCAGAGGCCTACGTTCAGCAGTGGACAGGAGCAAGCTGGTGATAATGTTCATGAACTGTACGTTCGTGATAAAATAATATTTCATCATGATGCTTTGAACTTATTACTAAGCCAAAATTATTATTAAGCAAGGTATTCAAAGTAAAAGAAAAAAAAGAATTAGAACTTTTAAGTTACCCTGTTTTCACAAAACTTAATGATAAAAACGCTTAAGATGAAGATAAAGAAACTCCACAGACTCTTTTGACTGTAAACATTTTTTTAAAAGGCTTCGTTTTACTATTAAGAATAACGCACGAAGATAATTAAAAAAATAGTCAGTTTAATCTGAAAAAAACTGTCTCGTTTCTATGTAGGCAGGCTTTTCCCACAATTTGTTGTCGACAGCAGAGAGTGATATCTAAATCACATGTTGTGATTAGCGGTGACTGTGAGTGAGGCACGGACGGCGCGCGGCGGGCGCAGCGCATAAACCTCTCGCGGCATGTTTACTTCGCTCGCTTAATTGGAGCAATCGGCTCCGGACAGAATTAATAAATCCGAACAGCCTTATGCGATAAATCGACGTCGGCAGCGCCCATGCCCACGCGTTTTTGCAATACCTTCAGCGTTATCAGCTGTTTAATTATGTTTGACTAGGATATCCTCTTAGATTGCTGTGTCCATCTCGCAGGTTTCAACGTTTTTTTACTTTGCAAATAAGCCTATTTATGGATTACCTACACCTGCATTCAGTGCTATACAAGTATAATTTAAGGGCAAAGTAACAAACGAATAAGTAAATAGTATAGTAGTTACAATAAATCTACAAAAAGTTGTTTTATAAATGATTATCTAAAAAGGTTTTTTAACCTGTTACAGGAGAGCTTAAACCTCATTTGTTTGAAAGAAACTAATGAATATTAAAAACCAATGTATAAACCCTGTCTGACATCTACATTCAAGATGTTTATGTGATTAACCGATGCCAAACACAAATCCCACAAGTAAAGTTAAGCTATATGATATTTGCGAAATATTGAATCTTGTCATCACAACGCTTCGTGCGAGAATTCAATAAGCAAGCCGAATATCGCCGCGGGAGCGCTGGGTGCCTGCAGAGATGAGGCGGCGTCGTCTGCGCCTGCGCCCGCTTATGGAGACGAAACACGCGACTAACACTGTTTATTATTTACCCCGAATACCGTGAGAGCGTCCGACATTACCGGCTCAATGTTTTCCGCGTACAGCTCACCAAGAACATTCCAAACTAGTTTGAGGTGAACTTGATAGCCTATAAAAGCTGGGAATGGGCTACCGCGCTCAGTACTTTCCCAGTACAATAACGTGGCGGTTCACAGGCGCGGGCGCAGGGTCGGGGGTCAACGGTGTCGCCAAAAATGCGGGCGCCTTTGCCTCGTAATTGTCACCTGCTCGTAAAGTTACGGCCGCTCGAGACGACGATACTTGGAAATTTATTCGTGTAAGTGCACACCGCGACTATCTTGATTAACATTGAGTACTTCAGAGATCATTCTTGGTTTATATTAAGATGATAAATGTGTGACAGTTACAATGAAATGCCACAATGTTTTAAATAATAAAAAAAGTCCCAATGCAAGCAGAACAAATTGTATTTGAGTAAAGATTCAAGTCATTATTTTATTGTTCCAATTTATCATATAAAATGCAATGTAATTTAATGTAAGTAATCAGCATGTACCAAATATCGAAAAGACTTCCAAGTAACATTTTGAACATTTTTTCATCCTGGTAATGTCTAATAAGTCTTTATGACAAAGGACAGAACAATTTAAGGATCCATTGCGTTATAAAATTATAAAAATATAAATGATAGTTATAAAACCAGTAGCTCGGTTTTAAGTAAGGCAACGTCGCCGTAAGGTAATAGAGATATACATCTTAATTCACAAAACGCACTGCAATCAGATTATTAAACTTGTGCCTCTGCACGTAAATAACTTTATTAGAATCCCTACAAAGCTACTAGTTAGCATGCTTGTTATGTAGATTATTAATCCATATCACTATATATAGCATCGCAGTCAAACAAAAGCAGAACATCACCTGTCGGAGCCTCTTTAATGAGTACATCTCTTCCGATAAAGCAACAGACCAGGTTAAATTGTTAATTGAGGTATAATAAGGTGACAGTCGTCGTCGTCCTGTCCATGCGGCTTCGTCGACTATTTTACGAGCAATTGCCCCAACTACACCAAACGACTATTAAATCCTCCGCAATACATATAGGTCGTCTTAATTACCCTGGGCAGCCTCTTTAACAGATTTTTGACTAAGGCAATATTTCCAGTTTTTACTGTTTTAAGATTTCTCCCAACTGACTTATATCGTATCCACCAAGTTAGTAATTGATTTATTCCTATAATGATCGCCTTTCCCAGCGCGGCGACGATAAAGGTGTGGCGCGCAAGCCTAGGGAGTTGTTATCTCAAGCCTATTTCCGGCCGTCAGCGGTCTGTCGCGCGCGTCTCGCGATCATCGGCCGATACATTTGTCGGCGGAAAACTCGCTGCGTCCGCGCACGCATCGATCGGAATCGGCGCCGCCGCGTTCGCCGCAATTGCGAGCCGATTATCTAAGAAACCGTGCGTAATTAGATAAATGGATTCCCCAAAGCGCGCGTGAGACCTCCCGAAATCCGAGGTGGCATATTTACCACATAGCGCATGTACGTGGCGATTTGTATCGCGTGTTTCGGGCGGCGGCATGCAAAGTGACGTTTCTATTACCCTATCTTGGCTAGATCTGTCGCGGCGTGTTGTAATCGTAACGCGGTGAGATCGGCGCGGCACAAAGGAGCCGAGATGTACGGCCGCCGTAATGGCCGTCACGGCCGCCGGCTCCGGCAGGACTCCGGTCCGATGCATATCTACACACCGGCTCTGCAAATGGGCCGTTTTGGGTATCTGCTTGCTAATGAAGCGCGGGACTGCATGGTGAAACTGGACTGTGAATTCATAGATATGACAGGCGTAATGGTCGTTTTACTTGCATCGTTATTCAAGTTGCTTTATAGTGGTGGACGAGTGGACACAACCTATTATCTCGGAAAGCCGTCTAAATGCATGTTACACAGAGGCATGGTGATGTCCCAAGAGAGATTATGGTCTTGTTACAACGCATAGTTGACAACAACAACTTCAAAATAGTTTGTCAGTTTAAATAACCTACTTCTATTAGATAAACAGCAACAGAGTGACATGTGTACATGTTATTGTATGATATGGAAATGTTTTATTTTGCCAAGTGCTTGCTCATTAAAACTAGTTAAGTACAGGATTGAAGATCAAGTATTTATGAACTTCCAGTATCCTATCCTATTCAACCTATCGCAGTCCACTGCTGGACATAGGTCTCCCCCATTTTGCGCCAGATATCCCGGTCCTCCGCTTTCTTCATCCAGCCTCCACCAGCGACCTTTCGCAAGTCGAGGGCGTCCTACGCTACGCTTGCCGAGACGCGGTCTCCACTCCAGAACTCGTCTGCTCCAACGGCCATCAGTTATGCGACATACGTGACCAGCCCACTGCCACTTCATCTTGCTGATCCGGCGGGCTATGTCGGTAACTTTAGTTCTCTTACGGATTAAATCATTTATGATCTTATCCCTAAGAGAGACCCCGAGCATAGCTCGCTCCATTGCGCGTTGAGTGACTTTGAACTTGTGAACCAATCCCGCAGTCAGTGTCCATGTCTCAGCTGCGTATGTAAGTACGGGTAGGACGCATTGCTCAAAGACTTTTGTCTTTAAGCATTGCGGAATCGTCGACGTGAAGACCTGACGTGACTTTCAGACATTAAACTTCCAGTTTAATGTCTGAAAAATAATTAAACAATAAATACAGACAAGGGGTAGGTATTCAATCACAGGATAATTACGAAGAAATGCATTTACTAATACTTTCGGATTGCGACTGATATCGGTAGGACAAACCAAGTAGACAGCTTACTTGTGATTCCGAAAATGGGACTACAGCTTTGTATCTGCTAATCTATGACATAAGGATATTAAAACACAGTAAGCACTGTCTAAACTCTAAACTGAAAACAGAGCAATAATTATAGCAAATCATTATCGGTACTTATATCTGGAGAAGTTTGTGAAATCGAGTATGTAACCTACGCAACCACAAATGCTTTGGTATTAAAATTGTAAGGTGTAAGCTGATTTTGAAGTCTTACAAACTTTTTCTATTGTACCTAGGTAGGCAGGAGCAGCGATTCACCTCCGTACCGTCTATGGACACTTGTAACTTCACAGGAGCAACGTTTGCGTTCCATACGTTGTGAAAGGGAGTGGGAAAATAAATATTTAGAGCCTTCAGTAACCTGACCTGACTCACTGAGCGAAATACAACTCAAAGTTACAAGTCTGTTATCTGTGATGTATTACTCCGTTCAAAGCAAGCCCAGTTGTTTGAAGCCTGGTTCTCGCATATTTAAAACATTTTTTTAAATAAAAGTAAAGTAGAATGCAAAAAACATTTTTAGCTAGATAAATAGAAATGAATAAATAATTAATTCGTAATTTTGAAGTGGATCCCAAGTAAAACAAGAACTCTGTACGGATACCTTGACTTCCTTATCATGGGACCACCTTTGAAGTGACCTCTTTCTAATAAAAAAAGAGTCATCAATAGCGGTTCATATACGACGAAGATATTCGCGAATACACAAAAAACATGAGTCGAATTGAGTAACCTCCTTTTTTATAGTCGGTTAAAAAGGAAAGCAAACGGCATACCTGCTCATGTTTCTTCAAGTAAGACAGCCTCGGGAAGGCCTTGTCGCAGAACTGGCACTGATAGGGCGTGTGCTCGGTAGCGCCCAGGGTGTAGTGGCGTCCACCTCGCCCTCAGCCGCGTCAGCCGACGGAGACGGCGACGGCTCCGGCGTTGACGATGGCCACGAGCTGTCCGCCGTGCTGCCCGCGCTGCCTACGCTGCCCAGGGCCTCTGTGACAAACATATATTTTAGTTGTCTTTCTCTTTTCAACCTATAGCAGTTCATTGATGAACATATGTCTCCCTACTCCACCATTTTAAATAAACTTAAAGATATATTTAGAAGTAGTTACTATAAAATTGTCCGCGGTAACAACATTTTTGGGAATACCTCCTAGACCAAAAACTAACGCGGATCTGGAACACATCTGGATACGTTACCCAGATGATCACGTTGATCATAAAGGCAAACATTTCCCGAGCGGTATGCCTGCGAGTGGCAGGGTCAAAATGGGGTATGCAACCCAAAATCGCCCTATGGCTGCACACCTGCCATAATAAGACCAATGGTCGCTTACGTCGCCGTAGTCTGGTGGAAGAAAACCCTACAAGTGACTTGCCAGATCAAGCTCAATAGCCTATAAAGAACAGCCTCAATTTTGGTTACAGTGGCTATGAGAACCACCCCTGCCAACGCTCTAAATACCGTATTAAACCTACCACCCCTACACCTATACCTAGGAAAGGAGCCTCGAGCTAGTATGTGCAGAATGGAGCAAAGCGGGGTGAACTCAATGGAGCTGAAGGATACTAAGATTCTTTAGGGAGAATATACTTACTATTCTAATACCTAGCCATGCAGTCAAAATCAATCAAAGAATTTCACACTTTTCAAAAATAAAACTTTAAGCAATAGGTAGGTTATACTTGACTTTACCGTCGTAATGAAAATATGTTAATATTAATCTCATACAACACAAACTCTTGGTTTAAGCATTTATCCGCTAGAATTCGAGACACGTCATAGGGAAATCCATTTGTGCTTGTTGGATACATTTGTCAACGGTAAACAGCATAGAAAGTGTGTCTAAAATATTAAAAAGAAGTAAACCTTTTATGACAAAAAATATTTATGAATTATTTGTAATCACATCCGACGGTTAAAATTGGCTTGCTGCCTCGGAGTTACTCCAAGAATTAAATAATAAACTATTTAAAACAAGAAGAATAGTTTCGAGGTTGCAATTTTTTTTTGTGAAACGTGCACATAAAGCTCGATTCTTATTTTGGGTTCACTGAATATTACAACTCGATATCTTTTTCTAAACGTTTTGTTAACGAATCTTCTGAAATATTTATGTTTTTTAAAAAACTTTTTTGCACCCATACCTCATTTATACATACTACTCGTACCAATTCAAAACACGCTCTTGAAAAGATCGTAAAATACATTCAAGCCAAGGTCTACCTACAATAACCATTGTACTATGCGAAACTGCAAATAAGCAATAATTACGATTGAGAGGTTTCGCGAGTTGTAAAGCACATTAGAGCAGACATTACCACTCGTAGCTGAGATAAAGCCATCATAAATATTGGTAAGGCCCCATATTTTGGTTTTAGGGGCGATGCATCACGAGGGCACCTCGAGTGGCGTGAAATATAAACAAATTGAATAGCCGCGATGACGAGCGGAGCACGCAAATGATGACTAATGACGGAACCAAGACCCGCGCCGACTCCTGATTTTCAAAGTATGACAAGCTTGAAAAATATGGACTTACGCTTCGTTAGCCTATAAGACGATATTATATTAACATTTTATTTACCTTTTATCATTTGAACGTCTACAGTCTGCCAATTAAATACTAGTTTATTACTATAATAACGCATTGAACTTGACCTCTTAACACTTATGTTGGGACTAAGTTTAATTTGGGTGGCGATTAAAACAACATATTATTTTGTCAAATTATACTTAATTTTAACTCGACACTCGTATAACGAGACTATGTATATGAAAATTTATCTAAATACAATATAATATATTTTATTCTAAGATTTGAAAGCAAATTAAAGTTTAATGTTTTAACTGATCAAACAATATATACGAGCAAAATCACATAACCTTCGACTAACTAAATTATAATTTTTAGATTTGTCATGTCTGTCTGTATGTCACACCTCTTTTCCCAAAACTATGAGCACTACATTCTTCAAACTTTGTATACATTTGTATTTTGTGAATCGCTAAAAGGTTCCAATAAGACATTTAAAAAAAAATTGCGGTTCCCCTAATTTGAATTGAAATTCAAAAATATTTTATTCATCGAAACCTAAACCTTTCAAATGTATGTATTAAAAATGATATTGAGGTTTCTAATATATTTTTTCACTTCCAAAGTAGAAAAAAGTGTGCACCCTCTCCTCTCTAACTTCTAAATTATGGGATGGATAAAATAAAATAAGATGTACATTATCATGAAATCTAACAACCAAATTTGGTTTAAACGATATCTAGTCAGTATTTTTATACGTCATTAACGGTGAATCACTATTTTCTCATAATAAATCTGAAGTAGGTGCCTTAGTAAGCAAAACATATTTATTTTTATGTTACTTGCTGCTGCTGAACCCTCCATGGGCGAGCACGATTCGCACTTGGACAATTTTATAATAAATATGAATAAAGTGCGTGAAATACTTGTTATGCTAGACTAGTGCTCTACAATAATATCAATTTAAAATAAATAGTTCAGACTACAATATCTCTTTCTGTACTACGTGTCGTCTGTAAGCACTGTTGATACTAAATAAAAATAGAGATCAACGATCCCATATCAAAATAAAATATAAATCTCCTAAAGCCACCCGGCAATTTAAAGTAATATATTTTCGCGACTCGGTTCTCCGGGCACTTAGCCGCGGCACTATTTGTATCAATCAAACGCCCCGGAACTGCGTAACGACTCAAGCTAATGGTCAAAATAATGACAACTCGATTAAGCCACAGAAGAAATATTTCTTTGTTTTTTTTATAAACACCAACATTCATCAACCTATGTTACCTATACAATGTAGGATATCAAATCCATGTTCTTAGGATATTCTACAATATGTTTATCAAATGTATTTAATTAGTAGGTGTAACTTAAACGTTCAATAGGTAAGGGTATGTGCGTTTCTTTGCGACCTTATATTTTATTGTGGTTCATTTAATTAAGATATTAACTTTTTGTATGTATTTTATTCGTATTACTACTTATTCCCTGCTCAAATAATAAAATTTCAGTAACACTACAGTCACGTTTAACTACACATACATTAGTGAAATTAGTTACTTCAAAAGGGATTTCGAAATATTCTTATCTATTATGCAATATTATGTTATTACTGTATTCCCGGAAGGTTCCCCCGGGCCCTTATACGTCTCTCCATCAGATGACATCGAGAGCACCGTGCGGCTTGTTAGACTTGCCATATTAACGGTGAGTATGCCCGGATTGTGACAATACATTTACCATATTTTGTAGAGAATTCTCTTTACTTATAGAGAGATGTGTTATGTGATAAATTGGTACGTGGTCCATTTATTGCATTAGAAATGAAAGTATTTTTTAAGTCTTGTATTTTCTTACATTTTATTAATGTACGTAAATATTATGTAGTACATTTCTTGCATTATGTTAAACAAAGAACTTATTACGGTTTGTTATGGTACCAAGTAATATATTTTGCGGAACCCGCCACGGGCGAGTCCGACTCGCACATGGCCAATTTTTTTTTAAAGTAGTGGGCTAAGTGCTGGGCCCTGGTATACTCCTACTCTACATCATAAGCTTCACAAAGGTCTATTCAAGGGTCTAATTACTCCGAGATTCAGGCCGCGAGTAAGAGCATCGCGCGCCTGTGTGCAAAAAAACATTTGGCGCTCCTTGAGGCGTAAAATAATACAATTTTTCGAGAACACTTTATCGAGATTAATATTTACGGGTGTATTTGTACATTATTACTTGACCATTAGACCGATTTCCCGATTTCATATTAAAAGAGTAGGTATTAATTATTATGCAGTAAATGGAAATAAAAGGCTTTTACCTTAGGTAGAGACGAATTCAACTATATATAATTTTTATTAATGAGTAAAGTTAGAACGGTCAAGAAAGAACAGACAAATAACCGAAACATAACTTTTATACCATTTGTGACCGACATTATAAGCATTGAGACTGCAACGTAAAGTGGCTCTGTAAATACTACTTGCGGACAGAGCGAGTACGAGTATTAGTTACAAGTAGTAGGTGTTGCAGAGGATAGGCGTAATTAGCAGCGATTGCAAGCAATTCCTCGGGTGACGGTGGCGCCGTGCGGCGGTGGGCGGCGGAAGCTCACTTCCTAATTGCGGTCGACTCGGACACCTCTGCCGGCGCCTCGCCAATCAACGCCAATCGCTACTTATAATTTAAAATCGTCTGCACTATTAATCTTAAAGATCAACCTATTCATTCCTTCTATCGATAAGAGATTACATAATGATCACTGCTAAGAAGGCTAGTCAAGTGTATTCACTTAGCGGACTAATTAAGGATAAAAACTCCATATCAATAAATTACAAATAATCTCGTCTGGCTATGGCACTTGGTGGATTGGTGGCACCGATTTCGATGAAATTGGATATAACCAGCTTTACGTAAGATCTGGTTTTGAAAATTAGAGAATGATAAAATGTATCGGGTACTTAGCTCATGGATGTGGACTACATAGGTATTAAGGATCGGTACACCTTGGGGGAGGCCTTCATTCAGCAGTCAATATATGAGGCTGTAATGATGATCATAAACATGATTATAAAAAGAAAGTTCATAAGGTAGTCGAGTGGATTGTTTAATATTTATATAAAATGACACGGTTTATTCCGCCATACATTTACAAAATGCCATACAAATTTCTTCAAAAACTAAACTGTTGCTTAAAGTAACTATAGCACGCGTTATCAAGCACTACCGACACACGACCTTGGGTTTACTCCAACTATATACAAGAAATACGTACACAGAAATATAAAAAGTGTAACTAAACTCGAACAGAGAGAAAATGATATCAAATATATAAATTGTTTACATCAATAAAAAGTTAATTCCAAACCAATATTTGCTGTCTGATAATATATCGCCTTTCAAATCAATTTCACTGCTTTACTAATTAACAAGAAACGTTTCTTTAGAAAGCTTTGTCTCTTTCCAATACGAGCAACTTTGACAACACTTTTCACTTTATCTCCTGTTGTCAGTGGCGTGCACAGAGATTATGATTAGTATATGCAAAGTGAATGACACTAATCGCAAAAACAATAAATAATACATTTTTGTCAAANACCTGACGTGACTTTCAGACATTAAACTTCCAGTTTAATGTCTGAACAAATAATTAAACAATAAATACAGACAAGGGGTAGGTATTCAATCACAGGATAATTACGAAGAAATGCATTTACTAATACTTTCGGATTGCGACTGATATCGGTAGGACAAACCAAGTAGACAGCTTACTTGTGATTCCGAAAATGGGACTACAGCTTTGTATCTGCTAATCTATGACATAAGGATATTAAAACACAGTAAGCACTGTCTAAACTCTAAACTGAAAACAGAGCAATAATTATAGCAAATCATTATCGGTACTTATATCTGGAGAAGTTTGTGAAATCGAGTATGTAACCTACGCAACCACAAATGCTTTGGTATTAAAATTGTAAGGTGTAAGCTGATTTTGAAGTCTTACAAACTTTTTCTATTGTACCTAGGTAGGCAGGAGCAGCGATTCACCTATTGTAAACAATACCGTCTATGGACACTTGTAACTTCACAGGAGCAACGTTTGCGTTTCATACGTTGTGAAAGGGAGTGGGAAAATAAATATTTAGAGCCTTCAGTAACCTGACCTGACTCACTAGGCGAAATACAACTCAAAGTTACAAGTCTGTTATCTGTGATGTATTACTCCGTTCAAAGCAAGCCCAGTTGTTTGAAGCCTGGTTCTCGCATATTTAAAACATTTTTTTAAATAAAAGTAAAGTAGAATGCAAAAAATACATTTTTAGCTAGATAAATAGAAATGAATAAATAATTAATTCGTAATTTTGAAGTGGATCCCAAGTAAAACAAGAACTCTGTACGGATACCTTGACTTCCTTATCATGGGACCACCTTTGAAGTGTCCTCTTTCTAATAAAAAAGAGTCATCAATATCGGTTCATATACGACGAAGATATCCGCGAATACACAAAAAAAAACATGAGTCGAATTGAGTAACCTCCTTTTTTAAAGTCGGTTAAAAAGGAAAGCAAACGGCATACCTGCTCATGTTTCTTCAAGTAAGACAGCCTCGGGAAGGCCTTGTCGCAGAACTGGCACTGATAGGGCGTGTGCTCGGTAGCGCCCAGGGTGTAGGGTGCGTCCACCTCGCCCTCAGCCGCGTCAGCCGACGGAGACGGCGACGGCTCCGGCGTTGACGATGGCCACGAGCTGTCCGCCGTGCTGCCCGCGCTGCCTACGCTGCCCAGGGCCTCTGTGACAAACATATATTTTAGTTGTCTTTCTCTTTTCAACCTATAGCAGTTCATTGATGAACATATGTCTCCCTACTCCACCATTTTAAATAAACTTAAAGATATATTTTAGAAGTAGTTACTATAAAATTGTCCGCGGTAACAACATTTTTGGGAATACCTCCTAGACCAAAAACTAACGCGGATCTGGAACACATCTGGATACGTTACCCAGATGATCACGTTGATCATAAAGGCAAACATTTCCCGAGCGGTATGCCTGCGAGTGGCAGGGTCAAAATGGGGTATGCAACCCAAAATCGCCCTATGGCTGCACACCTGCCATAATAAGACCAATGGTCGCTTACGCCGCCGTAGTCTGGTGGAAGAAAACCCTACAAGTGACTTGCCAGATCAAGCTCAATAGCCTATAAAGAACAGCCTCAATTTTGGTTACAGTGGCTATGAGAACCACCCCTGCCAACGCTCTAAATACCGTATTAAACCTACCACCCCTACACCTATACCTAGAAAAGGAGCCTCGAGCTAGTATGTGCAGAATGGAGCAAAGCGGGGTGAACTCAATGGAGCTGAAGGATACTAAGATTCTTTAGGGAGAATATACTTACTATTCTAATACCTAGCCATGCAGTCAAAATCAATCAAAGAATTTCACACTTTTCAAAAATAAAACTTTAAGCAATAGGTAGGTTATACTTGACTTTACCGTCGTAATGAAAATATGTTAATATTAATCTCATACAACACAAACTCTTGGTTTAAGCATTTATCCGCTAGAATTCGAGACACGTCATAGGGAAATCCATTTGTGCTTGTTGGATACATTTGTCAACGGTAAACAGCATAGAAAGTGTGTCTAAAATATTAAAAAGAAGTAAACCTTTTATGACAAAAAATATTTATGAATTATTTGTAATCACATCCGACGGTTAAAATTGGCTTGCTGCATCGGAGTTACTCCAAGAATTAAATAATAAACTATTTAAAACAAGAAGAATAGTTTCGAGGTTGCAATTTTTTTTTGTGAAACGTGCACATAAAGCTCGATTCTTATTTTTGGGTTCACTGAATATTACAACTCGATATCTTTTTCTAAACGTTTTGTTAACGAATCTTCTGAAATATTTATTGTTTTTTAAAAAACTTTTTTGCACCCATACCTCATTTATACATACTACTCGTACCAATTCAAAACACGCTCTTGAAAAGATCGTAAAATACATTCAAGCCAAGGTCTACCTACAATAACCATTGTACTATGCGAAACTGCAAATAAGCAATAATTACGATTGAGAGGTTTCGCGAGTTGTAAAGCACATTAGAGCAGACATTACCACTCGTAGCTGAGATAAAGCCATCATAAATATTGGTAAGGCCCATATTTTGGTTTTAGGGGCGATGCATCACGAGGGCACCTCGAGTGGCGTGAAATATAAACAAATTGAATAGCCGCGATGACGAGCGGAGCACGCAAATGATGACTAATGACGGAACCAAGACCCGCGCCGACTCCTGATTTTTCAAAGTATGACAAGCTTGAAAAATATGGACTTACGCTTCGTTAGCCTATAAGACGATATTATATTAACATTTTATTTACCTTTATATCATTTGAACGTCTACAGTCTGCCAATTAAATACTAGTTTATTACTATAATAACGCATTGAACTTGACCTCTTAACACTTATGTTGGGACTAAGTTTAATTTGGGTGGCGATTAAAACAACATATTATTTTGTCAAATTATACTTAATTTTAACTCGACACTCGTATAACGAGACTATGTATATGAGAATTTATCTAAATACAATATAATATATTTTATTCTAAGATTTGAAAGCAAATTAAAGTTTAACTGATCAAACAATATATACGAGCAAAATCACATAACCTTCGACTAACTAAATTATAATTTTTAGATTTGTCATGTCTGTCTGTATGTCACACCTCTTTTCCCAAAACTATGAGCACTACATTCTTCAAACTTTGTATACATTTGTATTTTGTGAATCGCTAAAAGGTTCCAATAAGACATTTAAAAAAAAATTGCGGTTCCCCCTAATTTGAATTGAAATTCAAAAATATTTTATTCATCGAAACCTAAACCTTTCAAATGTATGTATTAAAAATGATATTGAGGTTTCTAATATATTTTTTCACTTCCAAAGTAGAAAAAAGTGTGCACCCTCTCCTCCTCTAACTTCTAAATTATGGGATGGATAAAATAAAATAAGATGTACATTATCATGAAATCTAACAACCAAATTTGGTTTAAACGATATCTAGTCAGTATTTTTATACGTCATTAACGGTGAATCACTATTTTCTCATAATAAATCTGAAGTAGGTGCCTTAGTAAGCAAAACATATTTATTTTTATGTTACTTGCTGCTGCTGAACCCTCCATGGGCGAGCACGATTCGCACTTGGACAATTTTATAATAAATATGAATAAAGTGCGTGAAATACTTGTTATGCTAGACTAGTGCTCTACAATAATATCAATTTAAAATAAATAGTTCAGACTACAATATCTCTTTCTGTACTACGTGTCGTCTGTAAGCACTGTTGATACTAAATAAAAATAGAGATCAACGATCCCATATCAAAATAAAATATAAATCTCCTAAAGCCACCCGGCAATTTAAAGTAATATATTTTCGCGACTCGGTTCTCCGGGCACTTAGCCGCGGCACTATTTGTATCAATCAAACGCCCCGGAACTGCGTAACGACTCAAGCTAATGGTCAAAATAATGACAACTCGATTAAGCCACAGAAGAAATATTTCTTTGTTTTTTTTATAAACACCAACATTCATCAACCTATGTTACCTATACAATGTAGGATATCAAATCCATGTTCTTAGGATATTCTACAATATGTTTATCAAATGTATTTAATTAGTAGGTGTAACTTAAACGTTCAATAGGTAAGGGTATGTGCGTTTCTTTGCGACCTTATATTTTATTGTGGTTCATTTAATTAAGATATTAACTTTTTGTATGTATTTTATTCGTATTACTACTTATTCCCTGCTCAAATAATAAAATTTCACTAACACTACAGTCACGTTCAACTACACATACATTAGTGAAATTAGTTACTTCAAAAGGGGATTTCGAAATATTCTTATCTATTATGCAATATTATGTTATTACTGTATTCCCGGAAGGTTCCCCGGGCCCTTATACGTCTCTCCATCAGATGACATCGAGAGCACCGTGCGGCTTGTTAGACTTGCCATATTAACGGTGAGTATGCCCGGATTGTGACAATACATTTACCATATTTTGTAGAGAATTCTCTTTACTTATAGAGAGATGTGTTATGTGATAAATTGGTACGTGGTCCATTTATTGCATTAGAAATGAAAGTATTTTTAAGTCTTGTATTTAACTTTTATACCATTTGTGACCGACATTATAAGCATTGAGACTGTAACGTAAAGTGGCTCTGTAAATACTACTTGCGGACAGAGCGAGTACGAGTATTAGTTACAAGTAGTAGGTGTTGCAGAGGATAGGCGTAATTAGCAGCGATTGCAAGCAATTCCTCGGGTGACGGTGGCGCCGTGCGGCGGTGGGCGGCGGAAGCTCACTTCCTAATTGCGGTCGACTCGGACACCTCTGCCGGCGCCTCGCCAATCAACGCCAATCGCTACTTATAATTTAAAATCGTCTGCACTATTAATCTTAAAGATCAACCTATTCATTCCTTCTATCGATAAGAGATTACATAATGATCACTGCTAAGAAGGCTAGTCAAGTGTATTCACTTAGCAGACTAATTAAGGATAAAAACTCCATATCAATAAATTACAAATAATCTCGTCTGGCTATGACACTTGGTGGATTGGTGGCACCGATTTCGATGAAATTGGATATAACCAGCGTTATGTAAGATCTGGTTTTGAAAATTAGAGAATGATAAAATGTAACGGGTACTCAGCTCATGGATGTGGACTACATAGGTACTAAGGATCGGTACACCTTGGGGGAGGCCTTCATTCCGCAGTCAATATATGGGGCTGTAATGATGATCATAAACATGATTATAAAAAGAAAGTTCATAAAGTAGTCGAGTGGATTGTTTAATATTTATATAAAATGACACGGTTTATTTCGCCATACATTTACAAAATGCCATACAAATTTCTTCAAAAACTAAACTGTTGCCTAAAGTAACTATAGCACGCGTTATCAAGCACTACCGACACACGACCTTGGGGTTTACTCCAACTATATACAAGAAATACGTACACAGAAATATAAAAAGTGTAACTAAACTCGAACAGAGAGAAAATGATATCAAATATATAAATTGTTTACATCAATAAAAAGTTAATTCCAAACCAATATTTGCTGTCTGATAATATATCGCCTTTCAAATCAATTTCACTGCTTTACTAATTAACAAGAAACGTTTCTTTAGAAAGCTTTGTCTCTTTCCAATACGAGCAACTTTGACAACACTTTTCACTTTATCTCCTGTTGTCAGTGGCGTGCACAGAGATTATGATTAGTGTATGCAAACTGAATGACACTAATCGCAAAAACAATAAATAATTTACATTTTTGTCAAATTGGGTGCTTTAGATGACAGCAGATAGCCTATGGTTTTAAATATGTAGAGAAAAATGGTCGAATAGTGGGAATCATTGAATTTTTGGCCCAATTTTCGGGTTGTTTAGACGCACAGGGTATGCACTGCTTAATTGCATATATGGAGTGCACGCCACTACCTGTTGTGTTCAACCGACAGTTTCCAGTGTTTGGTATAACTAGTGGCAGAAGATTTTAGGTAAAATAAACGAGGCAAAATTACACTACATAAAGACAAAAAAATCAAGTCTTATTAAATTAATGACAAAACAGAGAAACCTTGATATCAGAGTTTGTATGCCGCCCTGTGGCCACTGAAAATCCTTTTTTTCTGATCTTATGTGAAACGACTACCATATTGGTAGCTGGGACAGGGCTTAGCATTCCAAAAACTACTGATAAGGTCACATTTTGATACTCTATTGCTTATTGAACAAGGTACAATTTTATCATTGACAAAGTATTCAGCTAAACTTATTAGATTTTTTAATGATTACCACATTGCCTTTTTTTATCATCTATAGGCAGAAATTTGAGCGCCATCTCACCTGGTAAGTGATGATGTGGCTTAGGATAGATCATGCCTGCCTAGAAACAGCCTAATTTTCAAATTTAAATCATCATCATCGTCAACCTACAATGGATCAATGCAGTGCACAGGACTACCCACAGCATAGTTATGGGGAGATGGAGGCGTCGTTTGTCTACATTCCAATTATTCATTGAGTACGGAGACGGAACTCTGTAAAACAAGGATTCTAGCGCGGGCTCCGCTTTTTTATGTTAGCTGCTATTCTGTTTTGCTAAAATTGTACATCTTGTCAAGTGTATGAAGCTTTTATGAAGGAAAACTACCATTGTTTGTTAATATTTTGGCAACACTACCGGCTATGTTAATTCAGTCCGGCTGACAGGTACAATGCGTCCAACAAAAGTCCATTATCATACACGGCAGGTTCCACGATGCACTACACCAAAATGCAAAAGGTGCAACGACACTCAAACTTTAATTAAGAACTGGTTTCCGATCGCCACAAGTTAATATTTAATACTTCTTTATGATGCCTTATTTTCATATCAAAAGTGATAAATTCGGTTTAATTTTATGAAATTTTGCAACCGTATTTGGTGTTTGTCAGATTATGTAATATTCAATACCAATCGCAGGACGCGGACCCCCATTTTAATTACGAAATGTTGACAGAGGTGGCTTTTTGGTTATTACTCGTGCCAAGTTAGAATTAGTACTTATCAATTAGCAATCGCTATGAATACAGCAAAGTAGCTTTCATATAATTTATTAATCATTAAGCGTTTGATTGACATCAATTGTCTATAGCATTTTAAAATCGTTTTTTCATGCTACGAGTACCGTACATATGTATGTATATTATTATTTCAATCAATTAACCCTATTACTAATTGGATACAGGTGGCGCTCTCAAAAAGAGCGAAATTATTTTGAGAAAGCTCATAAATTTCAGTACGGACAGAAGAAAACACAGTCGAGTCCAAGAGAGAGACTCGAACCTCGGCTTAGAGCGTTGCGGGGAGGGCTAGGTAACCTAGTGAATGTTTGGGGAGAGAAGCGGCCCGGCTATTCTATTGTATCTGGAATCCTGGCGGTTAAAAAGCTAATTAGCAGATCCGATTTTGGTTTTAAGAGGGCATAATCCGTTTGACGCGACTGCAAATTAGGTATTTGGAACGGCTGGCGACCTGTGTGAGTGACGCACACATGCAGCCTGGCCTTGCGGTCTGCAGGTTGCATCGAAAAGCTAGGTATCTTAAATAAATTTACTTTCGTGGTCATAATTAGTTTAAGGTATGGAATTTAGTAATTACGTTGTGTATGGGTGTTTTAAGAAAATTTAAACAATTATAATAAATGCTAGCTTTTGCTCGCAGCTTCACTCACATTGTTATTCTTAACGGTTAGTACAATATTATTAATTAGGTATAGCTTTGCAGCTTTTTTTATGATACGAAGTGAACAGGACTGTCAGGACGCTCACCTGATGGTAAGTGATACGCCTGACCATGACAAAGCGGCATTAAAGGAGATCAACAACTGATAAACAGTTATTATTCTCCATCAATGCTGCACTGCGCCCGGCACCCAAGACACCAGGTGTTAGGTCTCTTATACCCGGTAATTTCACTAGCTACAGTGCCCTTATACATAAAAACAAATGTGCATAGCACTCTTATTTGACGGGACGATCTCTGGCAATGCGGTGGTACCTAACTAGACGACTTAGTATCAAGTCTACCGACTACCACCAAGCATTACTTTGCCTCAGCGTTTTTTTACAAAATTTGAGCCTCCAAAACTTCTTTGTGCACAGTATTCTTAATGAATCTGTCATCAGCGCTGAAGCTATCAAGGTATTGGGTGAACTTACTCTTGAGTAAGTAACATAGAACTGTCCATGAGAGAAGCAATATTCTCTCAGATTTGAGTTTAAAAATATTTTACTAAAAATATTTTGTACGTCTTCATTTATTCGATTTATTGAGTACTGATAGGTTGGCTGTAAAGTTGTGTCCGTTAAAAATCTTTAGAAAAAGACATCAACGTCAGTTAGTAATCGATCTTAATTCAATGATATTAATAATTTTAAATAAAACGATTTTATTTAACTCAATTCCCAAAAGGACACCGTCAAAAGTAATAAAATATAGTAAATACTATAAGTGATATGACTTTTTATAATGCTCACAAAAATAAAGCTTTCATTTAAATTGACAGTAAAATTATTATATAAAAAATCTTTGCTTGCCTGTATGTGAAAAAAAATATTTTGCAATGTTATTTTATTCACACAATTAGAAAATATTTTACGTTTTGATCACTTATTAAAAATAGAACTTCATGATTAAACGAAACTCACCCTTAATATCTTCAGCGATGACGTCGTGATTCTCCTTGTTAGCTTGTATCTTCTCGATGAGGTGCTCCAAGTCTGCTGCTGTTGCCCTTGAATAGCATGATCATGTCGTCGGGCCTCGGCCGTGACGTTCACGCTCGCAGGTGCATCGGTTCCAGTTTTATTTCGGTAATTTTTGCGGTGCGTTTATCGCGAGCGCGAAATTAATGCGCGCGGCACAGCTGCCGCTAATTGAGGTGATGCGTTTCGTTCACGGCAATTTGGGTGCGTGGTTAAGTGCGCACCTTTGTGTTCCGGGTTAACGGGTTGTACGCGCGCCTGCAGCGGCGATTGCGGCGCGACTGCGGCCCTGGTGGACCGGTGGGCGAGCACCTCAGCACCCTGCCCCGCCTGCCCGCCCCGCCCACACCGCCTCCCCGCCACCTACTCCTAGCGAGCCTTCAGTTTGTAACACCAACTAACAACTTAACGTCCAGAAATCATGGTAACCACTTCCCATTGTGATACCGTGGCTGATTGTTAAGCAAGCCGGCCAGGTTTCAGCGTAAGTGTACGCAGACTTCATAATTTAATGTTTTATGTATTATTGAATTCAACATTACCGTATTACATATTTCCTTAAAGTTACGGTTAATATTGTTTCTTTAATATAAAACACTTTACTCCTTCCAATTAAATTTGTTCGTCATATACGACTAGGTATGCGAAATTGGTAAGTATTGAATCGCAATATTGATATGGGGAAAGAAATTTGACCAAAAAACATAAACATATTTATATGAAAATATCACACGAGTTCAATTCCCCAAAGGCGCCAAACATTATCAATCGTCCCTCCACTGACAGCCCAATTTGACAACTGCAGACAAAATAGGAGCGCGCGTAACATAATGAAGCGAATGACAGTTGGATGATGCTAAAAGCTTTTGAATTTAGAACGTCGCCCGATGTGGAAAACTGGCTGAGGATTTTCCCGTTCCACCCACGGCGTGGGCGCGGCCAACGGGCGCTGACGCCCCGCACCCCGCGCTTCTCCGCATTACGCCATCTCGTTTGCTTTTTTCTCTTCATCTATAGTTTAGTCTATTGTTTTTTTTTTGACGTAGCACAGTTGGTCCGGTTTTATTTTGTAAGTGAAAACTTTTGTAGTTATGATGCAATGTTTGTGACTGGATTTGTACAAAGCCATTACGACTTGATTTGTTTTAGCGGTGTAACCGACTTCTTTTGGTTTGCGTATTTCAACTGCGAATACTTCAGTTCTCAGATCTATTACCTGAGCTTAAAGGCAACATATAGGGTGGTTCTTCTTTATACAGAGACGTTTGTCAAATTGTCCTACACCCACGCAGTGCTTATAATAAGTTATAAGTTGCTCTTGTAATTTATTCCACTTACAAATATTGTATCCCACTTGACATTAGCAATGCACAGAACGAGCGAACAAATGGAAAAAGTGTCACACCACTCAATGATAGGAAGTTATTTTCGACAGCATTTACCTTAATTGTATGGAATTATACGAAACAGTTATACAATAATATAATAAATAAATAAATATCACAATACCACAGTACTAAACAAATTGTACAGAAATTCGAAATGAATGTTTATAAATGAAGTTGCTTAAATGATATAGCGCATGCAGTGCTTGCCTTCATATGTTTGTTTTTAATAGTTTTTATATATTATATTACAATTTAAAAGGCCATCTTCCAGCCTATTATTATATGTATTAAAATGTATTGTTACTCTTGTAAACCACAACATGACATCTCAGTATGGTATCTTCCATGTAGGTTATTTAAATTAAAACTAATAATTATTTTATTGATTCGTATAAGTATAAATATCAAGTATAATATGAGATATCGTAATGAATTTATCAGGAAGATTTGATTTACCCATGTGTACATCTAAGTAAAAAAATAGTTTAGCTAATTTCTTTGTTTCTTATAAAAACAATCTTACTAGAACTGAATAGTAAAACTTAATAATAAAAAAGATCCATTCTCTATTATCCTCTTGAAACTATAAGTATACTTGAACGAATAATAGTAGCCAATATAGTGGCCAAACATTATTTAAGCCAAAATCTATGGTAATTCGAAATAAATTTCTACTTTAAAGTGTCCGAGTCCCGATCACCCTTGTCCAAGATTGTTCCTCGGGGGCCAATATTGTTCCTTTTAGTTGCGCATACATTACAGGATTACGCGGCCGCTAACTCTAGCCACTGTACCCTGGTGGTTTTCTGCTTCAGCTTTATGGACCAACCGCTTGTCATGTGTGACATCCGGATTTGCTCGCAGATGTGCTTATTCGAAAATGGAATTTAAGTTTTAAAGGTATTGTCCATATGCCTTCATAACTGGTGATTTACAATGATACTAATAGGTGATATTTATACGCTTTATAATTCTAAACTAAACTGTATGTAATGTTTTGTAAACAATGTTTCTAAATAGTTTATCTTAAAATAACCTTGTTACCAACAGATATGTTTATGCACACAAATAAATGCACAACACATGGAATGAACCCGAAAACGATATATATATATATATATATATAATAGTCCACCCAAACCTATGGCAAAAACAAAGTCAGTAGTACTTGTGTAAAATATACTTCATTTTGCATAAGTATACGTATAAATACTTAAACCATATCAAGGCAAATGATAGCTATAACAATACAATCTCAATAATTGTACAATGTTAACAGCATGTGGCAGCGAAGGAGCTCAATGAACGTACGGGAAATAACAAATTAAAGGGCATCAAAAATTCAGTAGGTACCGTAACAGAGTGACGCGCGACGGGCGCTCGGCTCAGAAAGGGTTACATTAATACTTGAGCGGCCCCACCTCGGCTGACATGCCGATTAGCCTGTCACTGAGCCAAATCTCCGCCTACTGAATAAAGTATTATGAAAAAGTGTTCCTTATCTAGGGAGAAGCAGCGCGGTCAGCGCTGATGAGGGTCCGTTTTTGCGTGGGATAAGTTGAGACAATTCGCCATGTTTATTTTCTAGTAAATCCGGAGACGTGTGTTTTATTATTGTGAAAAAATAATACTGTAAATTAGATTAGAATAAAAGTTTCTTTGTTCATAAAAGTTTAAGTCGAAAACTAAACGATTTGAAATGTTTAATATATTAAATACACACAGTCTTTTCTTATTTCAACCTATCGTATTCCACTGCTAGATATAGCCGTTTTTCTTATTCAGAATGCTTCAGTGACCTTTCCCAAGTCATCAGTCTCCAATCTTTGATGTTAGAACTTGTTTGCTCCAAAGGACATTGGTACTGCAAGTTTCTTTTTTGACTACTGCCACCTCAACTTGCTGATCCGCCGAGCAATGTCAGTAATTTGAAATCTCTCACGATAAACATCATGTCTGATTATATCCATGAAATAAACCCTGACTGACAGGCAATGGAACTTGTGAACAAATTTGGCATTCAGTGTTCACATCGCAGCAAAGACATTAATACTGAATAACTGACTCATTATCATGCCATGAACTTCTCCTAAAAACAAGTAGTTGATTTAGAAAAGAATTTAATTATGAGTTATGACAGACAATTTTTTTGAAATAACCAGAAAAACAGATCGTTTCAATCAAATCAATAATAGTAAGAATGTTTTAGAGAACAACGGAAATAAACACATTAAGAACGGGCAACAGTTGCGGCGCGGTGAGTTGAGACGCTGCGGCCCTGAATATTTGATGAGGCAGCCTGACAGAGTTGCCGCTCCCAAAGATACTGATGTCTAATGTTTAACCCTTGATTTGGACTTTGAGCAGCGGGAAACCGTATCGGCTCATCAAATTTTCAACGTTGTTCATTGCTGTTCTGTTTATTTCTCTCCTGGTAACAGTGACTTCCTAATTTTCAGTAATTGGTTATACTTAGTAGGTAAGTAACGTAGAACGTTCTAAAGGTTTATTTATATATTAATGTGTAATATAATAAAAGAAAAAGAAAAAAAATATATTGAAACGGAATTAAAATTAAGATATAAATAAGCTTACAAGTTTTAAAATAATCAAAATCACGTAATTTCAAGGGGTTCCCAAACTAAGCAAAGCCTGTATCTTGGGAGGAGCACAAAGAAACTGTATTAGCTTTAATTTCGCTTCCATCACAGTGAAATCACTAAAACAACATCTCTTAAGAAACAGTATTGTAAACTGAGACGTGACAGTAACGAGGGAATCTTTTGGCAAAACTGGTTTTAATACGTGGCACAGCCAAAACATCTCCCACTCCCTGAAGAGATTGGCTTAACGCTAGATCGGTGGATGGACAGACAAGCATTAACAATAAATAATTGTCTAACTCGTAAAAGATTTAGCTAGTGGAATATATGAAAGGCTTTCTTAGCATCACCTTAAGAACTGCGCGCTGTGCCCTTTCAAGTTGTATCATGAGGGTTTTTGCAGAACCACCCCAAACCCCTATGCCATATGCAATAATCGACTGGCAGACAGCAAAGTAGACTGTATTTAAACATCTTTTATTGGCACAGTTTCATAAAATCCGCATTATTCCCATAACTTTCCTCACTCTTTTAGCCAAAGTAAAAATAAATAAAGTCATCATTGTCATAATTTCAGCCTAACAGGTGCCTTGCTGAATGGAGGCCTGTTTAATGACTTCCTCGGACACTGATCTATAGCAGTCAATATCAACCAGTTGATTGATGTTGACTGCTAACTCCCCGTCACCTTAACCATGTTATTATTTCATCTGATAAGGCAACGCAACCCACACTTCTTTTCTTTTAGAAAAGTATGTGGGTAGCAGGAACGTATTTTATTGGTATAATGCACATACAAATAAAATGATCAATCTGGTATGATAACTTTATCCAAGACAAATTCAATCAAGGCAATACAAATAAGTTATTAAAGGCATCTACGAGTAATAACAAAAGAATTCAGGTCTTTTAACCATCGCTTTTCATAGTTTGTTCTTGACTTTTAGTCATAATTTATGCAATTCTGGAAGATATTATTTTGTGCATGTAGGCTGTAACTGAAGCTATTCTTTAACTATTACGAGTATATTCTCATTTTTATTTTATACAGCAGATATTACTTTATTAGAAATGCTACTAATTTATCTATCCTGACTAAAATGTCGTCACATAAACTTATTAATAGCTCTACTACCTCGAAAAGGTTTTTATTTGAATAAAAAATTTAGATCTGATATTTGTGGCCGTGACGAGCTTGTTGTCAACAAACACCCATCGTTTTTTCGTCTACCTGCCCAAGGCGAGGGTCCCTGGCACACGTTACTCACGTCCCAATAAATCAAACATACATCCGAGACGTCACTCAATGGATAACATCGTTTTTATGCGAGTTCCTTGCACAATGTTATTTCGAAGCAGTGAATTAGGAAAATGAGCATATTGTAAACAGAATTAAGAAGTTCTATGTTTTGGTATAATGGGTAGCCTCAATTTTGATATCTACAGTTTTTTTACAGAAATTGTTTTGAAACATAAAATACCATTAAAGCATCATAGTATTTCATGTGGTATAACTATTAAATCACTACTTAATTACGACATACAGGTAAAGGGTAAAATTTGATAAATAAAAATGCACGGTAACCCCAAGTTCAACGAAAGTTAAAGATTTTTGAAGACATATTATAATGTTATTTAATAACAAAATGAGTGGTTGCTTATTTCGAATAAGAAACCACCCCAAAGAAACCACCCCAGTGTAGCAATTTCACAGGCATCGATAAGCGTTAAATGAAGGCCACACAAGACAAACAAATCGATGGGGGTGACGTTTTTGTGAAAGATTGCGGGTGATACCAGCGATGGGGTGGTCCGACCGCTGATCGAGAGCTCTTCTATGGGAGATGACGGATGTTGCTTCGTTCCGTATATGCCGTTCAGATGACGATTTTTTATTTCTAAAGAACATGAAATACATGATCTATAACTGGTCAATCAATATAAACAAATAGCAAATATTGTAATACTATTAATAAATGCATACAACAGTGTGTGTAAATATTAAACTATGGCAAAATATTAAACTTAGCTTTTTTAATGGCTCCGCGTCGAGTCCAAGTCACATCAGGCACACCCACTTTGTGACAGAATATTTAACTGTTCCACCGCAAGAGCGGTCAATTCTGTCGAGTTTGCTATAAGCAACAAATGTGTTCCTTCCAAAAAGTCGTGTTATGACCAGAATGTTTTTAACTAACAACTAGTTTTTTGTAAACTCAATGTAAACCTAATTCCTCGCTTAAGAATTTCTTTACTTATTTTATTCATAAAAACAATATAACCTATTGAATAGAAACCACGAAAAGTTAGTTTCATCATCCAAACATAAAAGCCAACTAATAATACACAGTTATTTTTCTCCGTCGATAGCGCACTAGGATGAGGATGGAGCGTCGGTGGCTCTTTGGTGTGGACTGTTGCGTTCTGATCTGGAAGGTGCAGGTTCAAATCCCGCGACGTACCAATTTAATTTCAATTTTATCAAAATTATATGTACGTTTATCCGACGTTCTTACGGTGGAGGAAAACATCGCGAGGAAAACTGTTCACGCCTTCGAAGAAATTCAAAGGTTGTGGGTTAGCCAATCCGCACTGAGCCTGCGTGGACGACTAAGGCCTATGCACCCTATATGGGTAGGCTCGTGCCCCTCGTATAATGAGTTGACGATGATGACCGCACCGACTGATATAGATCAAAAAGCTTTTTCAACTTTAACTTGAGTTGTTATTTAGTGTTCAACTACAAATAGGCTTAATCCGTCTATGCAGCAGCTATTACGTAATCTAGGTACAAACTAGTTAGGCTAAGCGCCAACTGAATATCAATTATCTAAATCGAAAACACGACACCAAGCATCATGTCGCAGACAAGGACGCACGATGGCGCGATACGCGGGGGCACGTCTCGCGGCGATGGTATCCCACACGGCATTCTCTCCGACACTTCGCGCCACATCTTACACGAAATGGGTCAATTAAGACGTGGGAGTGGGTTCTTACGTGACCGTAACGCCCGATCTTCGTAAACGATATGGCGCGGTGCTACGTTTCACGCCTTTGTACAAGCGTAATGGCCGACGGTGTCATGAGTTTTTTTCGATTAAATCAAGGGTTGCTCCAAAATAGTTATGTCACATCCCTAAAATTGTTGATGTCTTGAGAGAAGTACGGTTCTATCTGTAGTCGGATCAAACTCTTTTGTTTGATCAGGCTACAGTGGCTGTATTTCCAGATATATTTGAAGTATTGAGACAATTTAAAGTTACTGTGTGTAGTCACAAATACAATTTAGCAACCGATCAAAATAGCAACGTAAAGAGAATTTTACCGTAATTATAACTACATATATTTTTGTTGGGCTCCGTCGAGCATGAACGAATTATAATCGGAATTTTTTTCACTAAATGGTCAGTCATTGTCCTATTCCTATTCAATCTGCCGCACTCCACTGCTGGACATAGGTCTCGCACATTTTGCGCTAGTTATACCGGTCCTTCGCTTTTCTCTAATTAATATAATGGAAATATTTATGTAAAAAGCGTGCATGTAGAAATGCCTTCGAGTACCATACTAATAATATTATTTTTTTCCATATAAAATGAAAGTGATAAATGTATTAATCGTAGGACTGTATTTAATTTTACCTAGCATAAAATACATCATTTCTTTCCTTTCTTCGTATACTTTAATATAAAACAATAAGTTATGTATTATGTGTGAAAATATATGAAGTATGAAATTACGACTATGATTAGATTACTCATTTCTCATTTAAGCTTACTACTTAAGAAAGCAATAAATAAGATCACGGTCAAAATAAAACCATAGATCCTAACCGGGTGGTTTAAAATTGGGGCTGGATTGGAAGAAACGACGACAACAAAGGGCGTGATCCCTAAATCACTTCCTCACTCCGGAAATAATAGATAAAGGCGAAGTATTGTCTATTTATCGACTACCATTACGCACCATTAGTTTAATAGCAGAAATGAAGAGGAATGCTTTAAAATGCCAATTTTCAATTTCGTATCTAAGTATGCTTTAGAATACTTGGTATGACATAAGTAGCACCTAATAAATGTTTTATAATCGTTTATTTATGACTTTATAAAACACCTATTAAGCGAGTTTTGGGATTTTAAGCGTTGATATTGATTATTTTCCAAATTTTTAACTAAAATCCTATTAGGAAGTTTCAAACAAGCAACTTTAAAAAAGAACTTAAATCCCACGAAAAACATTTCATGTATAATGGTGCCAAGTCGATCACATAAGGTTTGCACTCTAAAAAGATGTCAAATCTCATGTAGAGCCAAGCATCTAAATCTACACGGCCTAACTATGCCGACCCTTACTTTTACAAACTCTACGAGTGGATATCAATAAATATATACGGCTTCACCGTCTCGCTACCGTCGTGGAGTTGAAAATTAAGTAACAAAACAGCCAAGCCATACATATTTACTGATACGTAGAATTTGTTGATGTAAAGGTCAGTAGAGTTAGGCCGTGTAGATTCAGACAGTGCAAACCTTATGTGGTCGTCCAGGTAACATTTTACATGAAATGTTTCTTGGTGGGATCTTCTTTTATTTCAAATGTCTATGAATATATATTTTTTAATAATTAGGTACCATAATATAATAGATTTTGATTTTTTAAATATCTCTAACTTTTAAGTTTATTAAGAGCTGTATTAGAATGAGACCACATTTTTTACTTTTACAACGATACTATTAATTATAATGTAATGACGCATATAATGGGTAATTTGGTGCACAAAATGGTGCATTAAGTTGAATCAGAACGACAAATCTTTTGCAGCATTAAAGAGAGATAACACTGGGCGTGGGAAAATAGTTGGAGACAGTGCCTGCCTGCTGGGCAGCATGACCACCCCGGTGAGTTGGTGGAACGAACTGTAAATCATGAACTGCTTGGTGACAATCCGCGGGCCTCAGCGCCTACTACGTCGAGGTCAGGGCAGCGCCCGGGATTAGGGTCTCCATATTTTTTCCTAGATAATAATATTGTTTTTATATCAGTTAAAATCACATTAAATAATTGTATAAAATAATAACTAACATATATTGACGTAACATTTATAAGCCTTGCCTATTTTCTATTGTCATAGTAAGGTGTAGAAACTGAATGCAGATATAATTTAATTAGTGGGTGAGGAGGCTTACATTCAGTGAATTGCTTAATTGACTACAATACACATCATTTGGGACTCATGCTAACCAAACTAACCCGTGGGACAGCCTGCAAAATTTAGTACAAGCTTGGTCCACCCGCCAACACTTCTGCGGCAGATAGCGGCCCATACCTATCAGAAACAAGACTCGTAATTGGAGGAGCTGTCCAGCTTTGGGCTGCAAGGCTGATATAATGATCAATATTATGATAACCTAAAAAAACAATAGATACAGCTTTAACAAAAAAATTGACCGTTCTGTACACCTATGACATAAAAAAGGTTTACTTCTTATAAGCACTATGCTGATTAAATAAGCTTTTACATGTGGTCATGTGTGGTGGTTTGGTAGGAGTTACGTGTAGAGTTACGTAGAGATAAAAGATGTCCCGGCTTGAATGTCCTTTTCTTAGGTCACAGAGAGTGACTCTGACTATATGTTATACTTATTACGGGATTCAACAGGTTTATATCAGTTTAAATTCCATAAGTACACTTTTCAAGTCTCATATTTGTAAGACAGTCTCGTTACAATAAAAATCAGTTACACCGTAGTTAGAAATCTGCGACAGTACAGTTTTCGGGCGCGGTCGTGGCGAGCGATTGTCACGCCGATGTTGCTCAGCTTTTTACCACCTTTGGTGAGATATGGTGCGTTAGCCCGCACGACTTTAGTAAAGTTATAGGGCTTGATAAATTACTCAAGTTGCAGTTGTAAAATCAGAATCAATCAAACCGAATGTCTAAAACTTTAATGATAAATCGCTACCAGATAGCTTAACGACATCCAAAGGGCCCTTATATTGTTATTGCAATTAACAGAGTTCTCATTTTATGATTTTGTTTTATTGTTTATGTTGGTCCTATATCGGATTTAGTTTAAGTAGATGCTTTAATCTGAGGTCGTGAGTAGGATTATACTTTGTATAGTGTGTTGATGCATTATCAATTTGGTTAGTAGGGTCTAGATAAATTGATTACCTGAAAAGATACATTGAGTGAAAATTATTTATTTCGAAATCAAAATTATATACCTTGTTTAAAAATACAATGAAAATCATCATCACTATTCCGCCATTTTACAGCTGAATCAGGCGTTCATAAGGGGCTAAGAACAGTTATACACAATGCTATTTCAGAGGTTCATCAGTTGTTTGACACTAAGTACCACGAGCCAGTAAGATTGCCTGAGTTCATACATTCCATAAAAAAATGCACTCTAAGTATATACGTATCGTCATTTTTGTTTTCAAGAGTTATGTGATATATAATTACTTATGTATCTAGAGGATTTATACAATATCTATCTACTATCACCTATAATCTTATGGTCTTTTGTGTGCAAAATGTTTAATTTTTTTTCTCTTTACGTGTAATTTGTAGGGGCTAGTATAAGAAGCGCGCGGCGTATCGTCACGTCGCTGCGCCGGCGCAGGTGCCTCTACCACCACCTGCGCCACGCTCCGCGCGCACTGCCAATCACAACCTGCCCATTATGTGATCATTCAACACTAACACTTATTTTTGGTACTTTATTTTTTATGTAAGGCATAAATGTTTCTATTAATGGCAGAACAGATATATTCTTCTCGCAGCTACTGTATGAGGAGGCTTAGGAATAAAATATTTAGAAGTAAACGGTTGGCAATGCTCTTTATTATATTTTACCTTTAACTCTTGAAAAGCCAGGACTCCAGACACAATAGAAAATCATTTGTTTCTGATACCTTTAGATGTCATTGGCGTTCAAAGGGTTAATATGTGAGATATATACCGTATTGTTCAACCCGCAAATCCAAGCGTGGAGATTATGGTCAAAACCGCACCATCGTGTTTCACCTGTGGACTGTCCCGGCCTGGTAAGGTATATATAAATATTTACACCTAATTATTGAAGCTAAATTATTATGCATCCCAGTTATGTTTGTGCACCAACTTAAGTGAAACTGGGCTCACAGGTGCATGAATTTTGTTCTTATTGTGCTTGACTTTTTGACAGGTATTGAGTAATAGGTATTAAGATTTTGTGTTATGAATACTAAATTACAGAGCATGGGACCCGCTTCAATTATAACATGATATATTTTAAATTAATAAAACACCAATACCTCGTGATTCAATATGATTATTCACCACAATAACATCCCCTACCAGTTCTAGAATCCGCAGCCTCTACAACTCTACTCTAGGATTCCGGGTCTCAGATCAGACCACTTCACACGAATCCATCGAATTAAGCATAAAGCCCGCCTATTAAGAGGCTCATGTTGCCTATACTTTAAATTATAGTGTTGAAACCATTGTTCCCAAAAAACGTTATACTTTAATTATGCACTTGAATAACAATCTAAGAACATATATTTGCATAAGACGTGTGTAAATCTCCCCAAGGAACAAGGACCTCGACCGAATCCCTTAGTCCTCAGGAAGGCTCGCCCGGAACCCGCCGGACCGGCTAGATGGACTTCCGCCTTTTAACTGCCCCTTTATTTATGCTTTGCTTTACCCTGCTTCCTAAAGATAACCTAAAGTACGTTCAAATATTTACTGAACAAAACATAACCGAAAGTAAATTTTAAAATCATAATATAATAAACTGGTGGTTATTCATATGTAGTCTTGTTAAAGATACTTTATTAATGAGCGTCGGTGGCTCATTTGTGTGGACTGTTACCTTTCGATCTGGAGGATGCAGGTTCTAAGGTCTAAAGAACGATTAACGTAACTAGATAATGAGTATATCTCTACCAAAAAAGATACATTACAACTGCTCTTCATAATTTCTTCTATCAGTCATCTGACTGATAGATAAATACAAGTATCTACTTGTATTTAACGAAAGTCTTATACATAGGTCATACACTGATCTTAGAATGCGCACCAACGTATTAATACGTCATAATGCAAATCTCAACGCTCAACGCGTACAAATATAACAGCGGACACGGCATGGGCTGCGGAACACAGGAAATGCCGGGGAATCCAAGATGGGTCTCAACAGTACTCCACGCACAATAGTTTCGAAACAAAGGGCCAACAATTGTACAGTTCATTTTGTAAACACATCCCTGTTTTCGAGATTCTCAGATGAATTTGTTTGCATTATACAAGATATTTGTAATCAAACTAATCATTAAGCGATTGGTCTCGCACTTGTGACGCTAATGGATAATACAACAAAACCTGTACGTTGTGTGTTTGTAAATCTAGTTGATATAACTAGTTACGAAATTCCGTTTTGTGTATGTTTCGATCACTGTAACTATGTTTCTTAGTGAGAAGTTTTAGGCAAACGTACTTTAATCAACAAGATATTGCCCTAGTCTTGTTTCATTCAAACTATTTATGATTTGCAATTATTCCACGTGTGTTTTTTTTGTTTCGTAGAGTATGAAGAATGGGTTTGTCTTTCCTTTCTTTCAGATATCTAGTAGGCATGGAAGTGCTCCCGCTAAGACGATACATTTTCTCGAAGTGTTTCGACGTTTTAAACTGGTTTCCGATGTACCAGATAGTTCATATTCTCAGGATATGACATCGTACATAAAAATAGACTTATTAAACATCCAAAGTTTTAATTAAATAGCTCTTATACTTGATATGTACTCGTAATTTATGTTAAGTATACAACCAACAAACAAAATTAACAATCTCATAACTTTTGCCCAGATCCCCCAAAAGACAGGTTTATATGACACTCACCAATTTTATAAATAAGGACATGAAAGTTTACACGGTTAAAGATAGTAACTAAACCCTATTTATAAGTACTTAAGAAATAATAAACACTTAGAAAGACTGCCAAGCAACTTACACAAATAACTGAAATCCTACCAAAACCATTTCACATAAAAGACGACCACATAATTTTGGAAATTTGCCCTTTGGAAAAGATATCAGTTTTCATGTAGAACCAAGCTTTTGAATCTACATGGCCTAACTCTACCGACAGTTACTTCAACTAAATCTACATATCAATAAGTATGTATGGCTTTACTTACTTAGGCTAGAAACAAATTTTCGCATCTCCTCCACGACGTAGCGAAACGGCGAAGCGAATTTTTGATTATGTAG
Organism: Leucinodes orbonalis; assembly: GCA_019425675.1. NCBI lineage: Eukaryota > Metazoa > Arthropoda > Insecta > Lepidoptera > Crambidae > Leucinodes > Leucinodes orbonalis. The sequence goes on along the minus strand of PQWD01002718.1, from coordinate 214,899 downwards.
AATTTATTGAAGTAAGAGTCGGTAGAGTTAGACCATGTAGATTCAGGTAGAGATATCAGATCTTTTTCACAGTGTAAACCTTATGCAATAGTTTTGGAAAAAAATACGTGAAATGAATGAATGAATGAAATATTCTGGGTGGGATATATATATTAAGGATGTTGCGGATGCTGATTTTTTCACATCCGCGGATGCGAATGGGGAGTTTTGAAGGCTAACTTCCGCGGATGCGAATGCGGATGCGGAGTTTTGAAGGCTGACATCCACGGATGCGAATGTTTAAGATATTATTTAAATAAAATCTATTAATGAAGAATTAAAACAATGATAACTTAATTATTTACATTTTTACTGTAATCAAATAAACATAAGTACTTATTTTTATATTAAACACCGCTCCTAATAACTACTACTACTAATCGCTCCCATTGGTCATTGCCACGTGCGACCGGCTCGCGGCAGTCGCCGGGCTCGCCCAATTTCTTTCTTGTCGCTACTTGCATGATATTCACATCCGCATGAACATCTGCACTGATTAATGCGGATGCAGATGTCCAAATCTATGCGGAAATTCCGCTTTTACGGATGCGGATGCGAATGTTCGCAACAACCCTAATATATATTAATATTATATTGAATATAATATATTGAATAATCAGACAATATTCAAATACAAAGATATTTTATAAACTATACTATCCCTATCCCTTAAAAATCCTAAATACCGCAACACAAAATAACTCAATTTAACACCATCCATTTACTAAATCATTAGGCGTCGAAAAAAGTGCGGAAGTGTTTTGATTGCCGCACAATACGCCCGTACGGTCGCATTAACTGGTTACCTTCAAATTGTGGCTGATTACCAATAAATGAGGGGACGAATGAGATTGGCTGCGCACGCGACGAGATCCTCGTCACCTGCCAGACTCTTGTCCGAATTACTTACACCTGGCTCTATTGCGGTCACGGTGGGATACACGTCAGCTAAGTTTTAAAGTGCGATGGTATTACGCATGTCGCTTAAATGATAGTAATAATACGTATAATGTCGAATGCCTGGAATAATTTATATAATTTTTCTGTTTCTGAAATCGTGAAAGTAATAACATACGTGTCCAGAACACGTGAATGGGTCTATCAGACTTTGTTGATATTTGTCATCAGTCAACGTATCAGATTTGGTAAGCGGTGTTTTACTAAAGTGTATTATATTAGTAAAGACGAGTATTTTATTTTAAAAATCAATATTTATTTTAGTGGTGTGTCGATTTTTTCTCAATGAAATCGTTTAACACTGAACTATATGTAAAAAAGTATCTTGAACGCATTGATGTACATTTATGTATAATTGCATAAGGGTCTCATATTTGTTTAATTTCCTAAATGGCACAAGTGCTTTATACAAATTCTGAATATTAATACCTACTCAATTAAGCCGTGACATACTCACCACACTTGCAAAATACTTCTGTATTTTTAAAATATATTCTTTTTGTCGTCACCGCANTAACTGAAATCCCACCAAAACCATTTCACATAAAAGACGACCACATAATTTTGGAAATTTCCCTTGGAAGATATATCAGTTTTCATGTAGAACCAAGCTTTTGAATCTACATGGCTAGATCTACCGACAGTTACTTCAATAAATTACATATCAATAACTATGTATGCTTTACTTACTTAGACTAGAAACAAATTTTCGCATCTCCTCCACGACGGTAACCGAATTTTTGATTATGTAGAATTTATTTAAGTAAGAGTCGGTAGAGTAGACATGTAGATTTCAGTAGAGATATCAGATTCTTTTTCACAGTGCAAACCTTATGCAGTAGTTTGGAAAAAAATACGTGAAATAAATGAATGAATGAAATATTCTGGGTGGGATATATATATTAGGGATGTTGCGGATGCTGATTTTTTCACATCCGCGGATGCGAATGCGGAGTTTAGAAGGCTGACTTCCGCGGATGCGAATGCGATGCGGAATTTTGAAGGCTGACTGACATGCGGATGCGAATGTTAAGATATTATTCAAATACAATCTATTAATGAAGAATTAAAACAATGATAACTTATTATACAATGATATTAATTAACTTAACAATTCCCAGATCTAGAACTTTTTTGACAGCCCACAAATCTTTAAAATAATTAATTAAAGGATTGCTCATATAGAAGTACGTAAACCGTCTTGTAAACACGTAAGTAGTTCGTACATAACAGTACGAACAAATAGTACATATATAAGATATTAAAATGTAAGAACATAGTTTGTAACCAAGCTCACAAATGTAATAATAACCTTAAGTTAAGTTTCGGCACTGTTTTGTCGTTTTGTATGTCAATTGTTTAAAATTCATGTGTTTTGTAATGACTGTTTGTGCCCAAATATAAAAAAAAAAAAAAAAAAAAAAAATTATTTACATTAATCAAATAAACATAAGTACTTATTTTATATTAACACCTACTGCCGCTCCTAATAACTACTACTACTAATCGCTCCCATTGGTCATTGCACGTGCGACCGGCTCGCGCAGTCGCCGGCTCGCCCAATTTCTTTCTTGTCGCTACTTGCATGATATTCACATCCGCATGAACATCTGCACTGATTAATGCGGATGCAGATGTCCAAATCTATGCGGAAGTTCCGCATTTGCGGATGCGGATGCGAATGTTCGCAACAATCCTAATATATATTAATATTGAATAATCAGACAATATTCAAATACAAAGATATTTTATAAACTATACTATCCCTTGTACATCTTAAAAATCCTAAATACCGCAACACAAAATAACTCAATTTAACACCATCCATTTACTAAATCATTAGGCGTCGAAAAAAGTGCGGAAGTGTTTTGATTGCCGCACAATACGCCCGTAGCGGTCGCAGTTAACTGGTTACCTTCAAATTGTGGCTGATTACCAATAAATGAGGGGACGAATGGAGATTGGCTGCGCACGCGACGAGATCCTCGTCACCTGCCAAGACTCTTGTCCGAATTACTTACACCTGGCTCTAGTTGCGGTCACGGTGGGATACACGTCAGCTAAGGTTTTAAAGGTGCCGATGGTATTACGCATGTCGGCTTAAATGATGTAATAATACGTATACTGTCGAATGCCTGGAATAATTTATATAATTTTCTGTTTTTGAAATCGTGAAAGTAATAACATACGTGTCCAGAACACGTGAATGGGTCTATCAGACTTTGTTGATATTTGTCATCAGTCAACGTATCAGATTTGGTAAGCGGTGTTTTACTAAAGTGTATTTATTAGTAAAGACGAGTATTTTATTTTTAAAAAATCAATATTTATTTTAGTGGTGTGTCGATTTTTCTCAATGAAATCGTTTAACACTGAACTATATGTAAAAAAGTATCTTGAACGCATTGATTGTACATTTATGTATAATTGCATAAGGTCTCATATTTGTTTAATTTCCTAAATGGCACCAAGTGCTTTATACAAATTGCTGAATATAATACCTACTCAATTAAGCCGTGACATACGTCACCACACTTGCAAAATACTTCTGTATTTTTAAAATATATTCTTTTTTGTCGTCACCGCATAAGGCGTCAAACGCGGATGAGGAACCAATCAATCCACAGAGAACGGGTAACAGAGCTCTCTCATTTAACGTTACCATTTAAAGGTATAGCTGTTAAGGTTGGGAACACCCGCGTGGATATTATGAAAAATCTCTTAACTATAGTGGAGGGGACCTAAGTCCAGCAGTGACGAGTTGATTATAAAATGGCCAAGGTACTGAATAACGACAATTTGTTGTTTAACCTTAGTTCTCACAGAATTCCATTCCCCAATTTGTATTTAATTCTAAACTAATCAAAGTCAATGCCGCTATAAATTCAACGTCATGCTCATGGCATTTCGCGTCCAAGCATGAATAATTATCCATCGAAAATGGTGTGTGGGTACTTAACACGTACCGCTATGAAATCAAATAAATGACTTAATCCAAGTGAGAAATGCCTTGGATCTTATAGCGAACATAATCTTTACCACAATGAGCTTGCTTGATGAGTAATGTAGTGGCGAATGCGGCTATTTTCCGGCAGTGAGCGGTCACTGTCGTGAGGTGTTGGTCGCCGCGACTACGCAATGTTATTACAAATTTTCCCATAAAATTGTTGTTGTACACATTTAAGTAACCGTATTATGGACGACAACATTCGAATGTAACGAGTTCATTCCATCTCAAAGCACCACAAGATTGCATGTAGTTCAAACGCATTTGTTATAAATTATGTACAAAGTAGGCTAAATACTTATTTCAGTCATGTAATTGACTCCTAAGAAAGTCCCCGTTTTGAACAAGAATAAATCATAAGACAGTAAGATTGGCTTGATTCTTGATGATATGAAAGTTGTATACGCGAATATTATTAAGTAGGTACATAGTTACATCCGTGAGAACTATAAGTTTCAAGTTTCAAATAATATAGTATGGAAACTCTACATCGACCAATGTAACCACGAGCTCTATTTTTTGGGTGGTCGTGTTAATTTCACGGTATAACCGGCCTTTGCCGCCGACCCCGGCCACCATACTTGAATAAACACAATTAGAACAGTAATCATTATCAATACCGCTTAGCCACCGACGTACTAAGTGCTCATTAACAAACTCATCACTTTTTGTTGTACGTTTAAATCGATACTCATTTAACGGTCGTATTATGTGTCCTGATTAAGTTTAAGTGAGATAAAAAATGTACTGAGTGATAGAATAGGTATACCTTCCAAAAAAATAAAGTCAATCAGTTCTTTCTTATGGTCCTAGTGTACAGGATGGTGAGGAAGCTCACATGATGGTTCGTGATATGCCTGACCGTGACAGAGTGGCATTGATGGAGACAACTGATAGTTAGTTATTATTCCGAGACAACGGATGTTAGGTCTCATATACCCGGTAAATTTTTCTAGCTACTGTAACCTCATCACAAAACACAAGAGTGCAAAACACTTCCATGTCACGGGACGCTATCTGGCACTGTGGTTGGTACCTAGACGACTCAGAACCGAGTCTAACACCTAGTAAAGCAAGTCTTTGCAATAAAGGGTTCTAACACAGAGACAGACTGGATTTAAAATTATTCTATATACATTACATGTAACAATTGCTACAAATTCATATCTTCGACAAATCGTCAACTTACGCCATCCATTGCATGAACATTAAGCTAGGTGAATTAAAAAAGGGGAATTTTATCACCCTAAGTTAAATAAATGATTTTTACACACAAAATATTTCGAAATACACTTGTGTTGGTTTTGGGCTTAACCCGTTTTGGTGAATAAGGTTATATCACCTATTACTTCCGCTGTGAAAGTCATGATTTGTTTTTACATGTAAGTATCTAAATTCAAATATGAAATAAGCAGGGTAGGTAATTAAAAAAATACCGTGCGTGAACATCAACATTTCACCACATTAATATCCAAAAATACTATTATTCAAAAGTTATATAAAAAATACAAAAGAATAAAAGTGAATGTGTGAACTGAATACATCTTAATCTGGGGGAAAAGCATTAAGATAACTAAAAATTAATTGTGTGACAGTTTTCTTTGACTTAGCAATGGGTGGGGCGTTGGGTGCAGGCGTGGGTGCAGGGCGGGGCGACGCCGCCCACCCGCGCACTTTGATCCAGTGGCACGCCCAACTGGCACCCAAATAAATACCCTAACATATATATTTAAATCTTCTTATAAAAAGCTTAGATAATTATACAATATTACAACTCATCCCAGTATCAAATATAAGTATCCGATTTTATATGGTAACCGGACGGAATCTGGACCGACGACTTACGAAAGGTCGCTAGTGGAAGCTGAATAAGGAAAGTGGCACAAATTCTGGCACAAAATGGGTATAGATATATAGCCAGCAACTGACTGCAATAGGTTAAAAAAGATATAATAATAATAAATAAATAAATATCCACTAACATTCACACAGCGCCATCTAGCCCCAAGTTAAGCGTTAAGCCTGTATTATGGGTACTAAACAACGGATAAACATACATATATACATTTTTTTTTGTAAATACATACATATATACATAGAAAACACCCAGACCATTACAAACAGACATGTTCATGCACACAAATGTTTGTACTGCCCGGGAATCGAACCCGGAACCCTTGGTGTTGCGGCCGACCTCTCAACCGCAACACCAAATGGGTCGTCATGGTCGTCAGATATATCCTAACCTATTAGCTTGGGGAGAAAGTGCTTCGCAATTCATATGAAAATTCTAAATATTTAATATAATTTATTTGCAATTGACAAAGTACGTAGGAACCATTTTGTTCAATTACATTTTATCAACTTAAAAAAATTGTAGGACTTCTGATCAAAAAACTACGTCAAGTAGCAGTTCTCTCCTGATGTTACCTAACACTACGTAAAGAATTCTGAAGGCAACGAAATTACAATACAATCTAAACAAACACAACAACAAGATGTTTATTAAGAGAAAATTAATAGTTTTAAACGACTTCAAAAAAGGAGGATTTCATACTTACCAAAATTTCCTATTGGTCTTACTAGTAAGTCTATTGGGAAGTAAATTCCCAGTAGGACAATTGGTAAGACTACACGGTAAGACTACGACGAATAACCCATTACATCTTCAGTATGTTTATTACAGTGATTACTTTTAATACGAATCACTCGAAATTACCAAAAAATATATTTAAAGATACCTTATTGAACAGAACAGGGGGCCCAAAGTTTTCCAAAAACCACTTGGGGAGAGCCATCTGGTTAAGCTTAAGACAGCAGATGGGCAATTACTTGCGACGCGCCCACAGATCCTGGAAGAGATTGAGAAATTCTATGGACGACTGTATTCATCGAGCGCTCATCAGCCACAGACCGAGGACACCGAAGATCCACGTGCCCCACTAAGGCGCCATTATACGCAGGATCCCGGATGTTGACGAAGCGAGATTAGTGCAGCCTTGGAGCAACTTAGGAATGGGAGGGCCCCGGGGGATGACGGTATTACGACAGAGCTCCTAAAAGCCGGTGGACAGCCTCCTTAGGGCATTAGTCGATCTTTAATGCCGTCATCCACCAAGGAACTACACCAGAGGCGTGGTCCAGAAGTGTTGTCGTCTTGTTCTTCAAGAAGGGTGACAAAACTCTTTTGAAGAATTATAATAGATCGATAGCGCTTCTGAGCCACGTCTATAAGTTGTTTTTCAGAGTTGTAGCGAACCGTCTCGCCATAAGACTTGACGAATTCCAACCACTGGAGCAGGCTGGGATTCGAAAAGGCTACATCGTGCATCGTGGACCACAATCATACTGTTCGGCAGCTTATACAGAAGACCGAAGAGTATAACCAGTCGCTGTGTATGGCATTTGTGGACTACATGAAAGCCTTCGACTCCATCGAAACCTGGGCTGTTCTGGAGGCTCTGCAGCGATACGGTATCGACTGGAGATATATCGAGGTGATGAAGTGTCTCTCCAATGCAGCGACGATGACCGTTCAGATCCAAGACCAGCGGACAAGACCCATCCAATTGCGACGTGGTGTGAGACAGGGGGATGTTATATCCCCGAAACTGTTCACAAACGCATTGGAGGATGTGTTCAATACCCTGGACTGGTCTGAACCAGGCGTCAACGTCAATGGAGAGTTTATTTCTCATCTTCGTTTTGCTGACGATATCGTCATCGTGGCAGAGTCATCGGAAGAGCTTGCGGTGATGCTGAACAGCCTTAATGAATCTTCCCGACGAGTTGGGCTTGGCATGAATTTGGACAAGACGAAAGTCATGTTCAACAGTCGTGTCATGCTATAACTGATATGCGTCGATGGCGTCCGTCTCGAGGTTGTGCAGGAATATATCTACCTGGGCCAAACCATCCAACTTGGCCGGCATAACTTTGAGAGGGAGGCTAGTAGGAGGATTCAGTTGGGCTGGGCGGCATTCGGCTACGTCAGCTACGTCATGTCCTTACGTCAACTATTCCGCAATGCTGAAAGACAAAAGTCTTTGAGCAATGCGTCCTACCCGTGCCAACATACGCAGCTGCGATATGGACACTGACTGCGGGATTGGTTCATAAGTTTAAAGTTACTCAACGCACAATGAAGCGAGCTATGCTTGGAGTCTCTCTTAGGGATAAGATTATAAATGATTTAATCCGTAAGAGAACTAAAGTTACATAGCCCGCCGGATCAGCATGTTAAAGTGGTAGTGGGCTGGTCACGTATGTCGCAGAACCGATGGTCGTTGGAGTAGACGAGTTCTGGAGTGGAGACCGCGTCTTGGCAAGCGTAGCGTAGGACGCCCTCCGGCCCGATGGACCGACGACTTGCGAAAGGTCGCTGGTGGAAGCTGGATGAGAAAGGCGGAGGACCGGGATGTCTGGCGCAAAAGGGGGGACACCTATGTCCAGCAGTGGACTGCAATAATTTTAATGATTAGAATTATGAATTATTGACAAAAGTCATGAGCGTAAACAATATACAAGAATTTCCGCCGTGTCGCTTTCACGTATTTAAAGGTACTTAAAAAAACTTGAGCGCAGTGGTTATCTTTTGTGAAACATACGTACGTTTATTACTATTATATTTAAAATAGCTTGTGCCCGCGACTTCGCTCGCATTAAATTCGGGTTAACACGGTACTTTCATTTATCACTATACATAGGATTTCCCCTCCCTCCAACTTTAAAGGTTTCGGGGTCAATAACAGATTTTTTTTAGCAAAAAATATGTTATAGTGAGCTAACCTTAAAAGATAGACATATGCTGTCGCAGACTTTTTGTAGACCTTTAAAAGGAGAACAATACTCTCATACATGACTTTTGTGTAACTTTTAACCGTTTACGCAGCGTACGCAGCGGAAGCTCCAAGTATGAAAAAATACCCCGATTTGAAACATTCTTCATTGCTGCTCCGCTTCTATTACTCATAGCGTGATGATATATAGCCTATAGCCTTCCTCGATAAATAAGCTATCTAACACTGAAAGAATTTTTCAAATCGAACTAGTAGTTCCTGAGATTAGCGCGTTCAAACAAACAAACAAACTCTTCAGCTTTATATATTAGTATAGATAAGCCCCTTTAAGGGTAATGTTCTCTTTAGCTTATAAGTATATAACTGTACTGACCTTAAGGTATTTCCTAGGTTACCTTGTATGCTGCTACCAAACACAGCTGTACCCTAAGAATATAATTTAAGATACGACCGTTGGAATAGGTGGGTTGATATAACATGAAAAACAAACAAAACACTCATTTAGTATGTTATGTTTTAATGACGACATTCACCATTTAAATAGTCATTTAATACATACGAAATAAGTAACCATATATAAACTCAATTTAGTACAAACAAAAAAGTAATGTAGACAAAAATCTGTTAATAAAATAATCAAAACTTCATGGAAGTAAACTAAAAATCTCTTCGGATGGGCGGGAATCCACGCTCTAAGCTAATTCCTTAGTTTTCCGTTAGATGTCGGTGTACACTGCTTGATTTCGAGGGTGCCTTCACCCTTAGTTACGAACCAACCCGCACTACATAACTTTTCTTTTATTCACGGTAGAGTGCGCTACTTTTTCTTTTACCCTGTGATGAGATTCGTAATGTTATTTTCTTTTTTTGTGAATAATACTTACCCAAAAAAATATATTGGTTGCTGGTGTTGACAGTGTCAATAAATTACTTAACATATTGCATTTATGCAAAACACGATTGTTGACTATTTAATAATAAAAAAACACATTTGTACTCTAAAGGTATCTTCATGCAATTCATTTTTTAAAGTGTTATGGGCCCTATTTTGGCACCAAAAACATTTCATGTAAAATGTTGCCAAGACGACCACATAAGGTTTGCGCTATGAAAAAGATATCAGACCTTATGTAGAGCCACGCTCTGCAGGGCTGCCACACGCTTCTAATCAACACAGGGGAGAGCGGGCTGAAAGTGCGATTTTGACAAATCCTTTTAAGATTCGGATAAAAACAGTACTATGTCTGAAAGTAGTGGTTCATCCTAAGCCAAATTTAATCTATTTTACGAATTTAACTTCAGATTTTGCACATATTTAATAGTTTTTATGAAAATGCGATTTTTTTATACAGAGGCGGCAAGGCACTACCAACCCAATCTGGGGCAAGTTGTGTCGTAGCTGAGGTCGGTTGTGCCGTTGATAATGCTGGGAGTTTTATATGAATGAAATTAATTAGGGAATTAAAACACATCAGTTTATAATAATATATTTTATTCGTTATATTTTTAATATAAATTAACAGTTTTTAAAGTTTAATTGTATAATACTAAGTATTATAATAAAAAAAAAACAAGGAACCTTCTTATGTAATTATTCAAACATAAAAACGTATTTTTAATCAATAGTTTGTACTTATTTTTATGCAAATGAGATCAATTATTAAAAATATAGTCTATACGGACTAGTAAACTACCTGCTATAAACAGTAAAGATTTCTCTTTCATTACTGTGTTCCAAAATTTTAACCAAAACTAGTACTTTCCAGGTGATTGATCAGAATAACAATTAGGACATACAAATGCTTGGTTTTCTTCATCTTCAATACATTGCAAATGGCCAATTCTTACATTCTCTGCATTCAATCCATTGTTCTCCAGGGCAGAGTTAGAATAGGCATCACAACAAATGATACAGAACCATTCTTGTTCGTCATCAGAACTGTCGTCATCTTGCAATACTTTCTCTTAGCGGGGTTTTTTAGTCGGCTTTTTGTTTGTTTACCCTTTCCCTTGCATCTTCCCGTCCTTTCCCTTAACATTCTTTTTAGTTTCGCTTTCTTTTTTTCTTTTTTACTAGCCTGTTCTTCTGCTAAAGCATTTTCTGGAGTGTCGTAAGAACAGCTGTCTTTCTTTTACGTGCTTAGTATGTCCAATTAGTCGGGAGGTGCTTTAGGCAGTGGTCTTATTAGCTCTGGTGAGAAAACTGCTGCATTTTTATCTCCTGTGTTATTATCAACTGATTGAGGAGGCTGGAAACTGCAGCAAGGGATAGGTTCTGGAGAGCACTGATGTGTCTCTGCTCTTGATTACCTGATTGTATGTCCTCATTCTGTCAAAGAAAATAAATGCAGTATAAAGTATATGTCCAAAAGCATTTTCTTTCTTTCATAATTGCTCGCGTAAATATAAACAATACTGAAACAATATAGGTTGGTTGTGCCGCGGCACAAGCAGCCCACATGAACGGCACATTTTACCCGTTTATGATAGTGTGATATTTTGTCTCACATATAAAAATCACTGTACACAAAGCATTAAAATTACACTGCATAACAAACTAGGATAAATAACAAATATTTTACAAAACTCACATATTAAAAGCACGAAAAATGCTAGCTTGAGACCAAAAAGTATTGAAACGAAAATATTTACTTACGTGGCGCTGGAGGACCCTCAATGCAGTGAGACTCGGTCCGCGTCGCTGAGCAACTAAAATGGCAGCCGCGTGGCGCGACTGTTAGGCCTTACGCGACACAATACGATCGTAAATTTATCTCTTTCTGTTTTTGAGATATTCGCGTCGGCACTATTTACCCCCGACTTTCAGCCCGCTCTCCCTACACGACCTTACTGATACGTAATCTGTGCTGATACCTACGTAGAATTTGTTGAAGTAAGGGTACGTATACGTTAATATGTACGTACGTTAATATGTACAGCTTTTCCGTTTCGCTACTGTTCGTGGAAGTGATGCGAATATTTAGTTTCTCATCTAAAGTAATTTTTTTTTTGTTTGGGAGAGCCATGCTTTAGCACGAATATGCTGACACGATCGGAGTGAACCCTCCTTCTCTAAATTTCCTTTTTTTAAGGTTAACAATGCACTCGTAAGTCCTTCTCAGTAATGAGAGTCCATTAGTGGCGTTACCAGTCACCATCAGAAAATCGTGTACTCATTAGCCTATCAGTAATATAAAAAAACCATCCCTAAGGTAAAAAAAACAAAGTGTTCGGTGCGTGTTAGCAGCTCCTTTCAGCAGCTCAGCTCCAGGCGTTGGCACATTTTAATCATAGTTGTGCCTAACAAAATATTTTTTAATATAAAATTTATGATTCAGCGTACCTAAGCGGCAATAAAGATAGCGCAATACAATTTAAATAAAGCGATTATAATCGGCCGGTGGGGAAACGCGGTGAGATGAAGGAACGCGTCGAGATCGCGGCCCTTTGCACACCACGCCGCCGCCTCGCGTCGGGCGTCACAGAACAGATAAAATGCTGCGAGATCCTCAATCTTCCGTTTCATCTTTGAAACTTAACCCTATGTTAACTAGTATTTGATAGTTCGTGTTATGTTTTCACTTGAACAATAAATTTTCAACTGTTTTCGTAAGTTGACGCTTTGGTATTTGGTTATATTTGGAGGAGTATTAATTAATCAAATACTCCTTATCGCATGATCGTTTTAAGGGAGAGCGTGCTTTAAAACCTATCTCGAGTTTTAAGGTGGAAGTGCTCCAAGTCAATACGCACGTTTTCACTCGACATTGGCAGTACATATATAAATTGACGACCCATTTGGTGTAGCGGTTGAGACGTCGGGCAGTACAAACATTTGTGTGCATGAACATGTCTGTTTGTAATGGTCTGGGTGTTTTCTATGTATAATATGTATTGATTTACAAGAAGAATGTATATAACTATGTTTATCCGTTGTTTAGTACCCATAATACAGGCTTCACGCTTAACTTGGGGCTAGATGGCGCTGTGTGAATGTCAGTAGATATTTATATTTATTTATTTATAAAACGGTAAGTGCCATACACCCTTCTTTCTACTTTTTAATTATTACCTATTATTACAATAAACCATATTTCAATCATTGAATCATTTCCAACAACATTAACTGCTCATGATTTACAATATTTTTGAACAGTATTGTTGTTATAACTAGCAAGCAAGTATCAATTTAAGTAGTTGCAACTGAAGTAGGTCAGTCTTCTTAATTAACTCCTTATCAAATGTACATAAATGTACATTGAAATTGTCACAACGGTACTCGCAGTTCCCACGAGCTTTCACCCTGGGCCGCTACCGACCGCGCAAATCTAAGGTTCATCCTCCGAACAATCGCTATCGGCAACTACCGCTGTGAGCACTGAATGAGTGATTGGTAGAGAAAAGACCAAGTTCTTCAAGCAGCTGCATTAAAACTCACTTATACACTTATGGTATAGAAATATACGCATGTGTTTGTAGATCATAAATATTTGCATACGTTTTTATTTAGTATATTTGAATTAGTATACAAAAAGTAGGTTGAACTAGTACTATTATGATCTATTTGAGTGCCCTGAAAGGTTACAATGCAAAATTTCTGGACTTCGCATCTCTAATTGATAACTAATACGTACACAGTAACTACACACGTCTTAAACATTATTTAGCATGCTTTACCACGTTTAATGTCTATTACGATAAAACTACGTACTTCATTATTCTGATGTTGAAAAAACACCCATGACGTGGAAGAAGCAGAGAGTAAGTCCTCCTAATATGGATAGGTTAAGGGAAAATAGGGAAGATGGAAAGGTCGGTTTGTTCGCGTAGAGTTATTAACTAATACATGCCGGTTTTCTGTGAGCCCGTGGTATCACTCTGGACGACATCCCGCTAATGCTTGCGTGTTTAGCTCTACGTGGTCGTCTTGGCAACACTTGACTTAAAATCTTTTTGATTGGTTGACATAATATGTAAATTCGTTTTGATTGGAGATCCAATCACTTGCAATCGTTAAATAAATAGCCTCAAACGTACAAAATAAAAAGTAGCACTTCTAGTTACAGGATTTAAAAATCAGACAAATAGCGTATATTTTCAACCTATATAGCTTTATAGTAAACAAACAAAATTACATATCATGTACTAGCTTTTGCGCGCGACTTCGTCCTCGTGGAATAAATGTTTGTGTGTGTGGAATAAATGTGCGTGGAAACATTCCTCATTGCTGCTCCGCTCCTGTTTCTTGTATCGTGATGATATATAGCCTATAGCCTTCCTCGATTAATAAACTTTCTAACACTGAAAAAAAAATTCAAATCGAACCAGTAGTTCCTGAGATTAGCGCGTTCAAACAAACAAACTCTTCAGCTTTATAATATTAGTATAGATTAAAAACAACAACGATACGATGAAATAAAAATGAAAAGTGTTTATTCAGTTTAGGTCCTTTCAGAACATTTATGAATGTCAAATGAAGCTACCACTGGTTCGGGAGGCAGTTTTCCACTGAGAAGAAACCAGCAAGAAACTCAGTAGTTACTCTTTTCAAATTTGTGTTTCGTACAGAATCATTTGTAATCAAAATAATTATATAAAGCAAATTATATTCACAATTTTCATCATATTGAGTATTGGTAAAAATATAATAATCTACAAAAGTATTAATAAGCAGTTAAGTATTATATAAATCTAAATAAATGATAACTTGATAACAAAAAAAAATACAAAATAACTTGTATCGTATGATATGTATTATTCCATTCGATCAAATTGGCAGTAGTTTATAAGAAATTTAAAATTGATTTATTATTTAATGTAGGTATATCAGAAACTTGGCGATGTACTACCAAAATTAAGTGGTCAGCCGCCATCACGGCAGTTCCGCTAGCGAGAGCGCTCAAACAATGCCAGCACGCAAACGAGTGACTGCTCAAGGTGAAAATCGATGTCCAACGTGATTTCACGCTATTGACGCCATTATTTCAAACTTCTCCATTTCAATAGATTTAAATATTTCCAAATGAACTAACGTTTACAAATAAATTATAATCAGGTATTGATTTAAGTTTCCTCGGGCGTCTGTCTGTTCATATCTTTAAGTTATTGACTCTCATGCCGAAGAAGTCTTTGAAGCTGGATGAGCTTACCTAGTATGTTTTTTTTGTACAAGTTACATGCAAATAAACAATTGTCATCATTATCATTTCAGTCGTACAGCCCTCTACTTAAATTAGTGAGCAACCACGTTTCGGCTTTATGTCATCATCACGTTGCATATTTTTGTGTAGTTATTTGTAAAATATTTATGAAAGTAAAAGTTGATAAATTTATTCTACTAAGTATGTCAATACCTATTATAAATTCATGTATAGGTAATAAATTTTGTAAAAATATATTCTTCACAATTTCTTAAACGTCTGGGTACCGTCGTGACTCTTTCCTACATTAGGTAAGACATCATATTATTAAATTTAAACTTCAAAGCAGCCGGATCATATAACCCATATTGTTTAGCATCGTCTGATTAACTTTAAAATAGAGTATCAGAAACTTTGGCAAGCTTTTGGTTTTGGGAGCGCGGCATCTCTGTCCATGCATAGTTAAGTGCATCTGTGTCAAGTGTCGACGCAATATCGGAACTTCCCAAGGGGTTGGTGGTTGTCGATTTAACTTCTTGCCTGGGCAGTCCTGCTCCAGAACGCCGTGTGGTCGCTCATGCCGCGTTGTTCATGCATATCTAAAAAGGCTCGCGTGTGCCACCGCCCCGCGGGACCGTCGCGCATCTTGAGATATTAGATCTTCAGCTGCTATGACAACTTCCTTTATACTTACTTAAAAATAAAACTAAAATCCTAAAACATTATTAAACCACGAACTACCATTTATTAATGCGGATTTATAGAACGAACCTACTAAAGATAGCCTGGTCGTTTCAGGTTGCATAGTGTCAAAGTTTAATTGAACAACGGCCCATCGCTCTGCCAACCGGGACATCGAAATTGGTTGGCCACTCTGGGGACACAATATAGCGCAACCGCTTCTTAAAAATAGCTTTGCATTCCGCATTGGTGTACAGAACATAATTAATACCGTGTTTGGAGGAGGTTTGTTGTTGCCGCCTCAATAGAACCTGGAACGCCCGAGCCCGCCTCGTATTATCTTTCTACAATCTTTAAGTGCCAAACGTATGAATGCTCGGGATCCATTCATCAGCCGCAATTCAACATAGAAACAATGAACGTACCCTTCGCCGCATTCGGGTGAAAGAGCACAAAACGCGCAAAAAATGTTATGCGACTATACTGGTACGTACTTCTTGGGAACCCTTTAATGTTGAGGGCAATCGAATGCTTTAAAACATTGGAATGGAATAGGTGTGTTGGTGGGAGCACAAAGGCTGCGGCTAGGTGTCGTGTGTCGGCCGCCTCCGCGCCTCCGCACCTCTCGCCACCGACATACGATATCGCCTTTTTATTTCATAATTTCTACACAATATGAACGCAGCGAACGCGGGGCGAAGACAATGCGCCCGGAGGTGAACCGCTCGGAAACCCTTTATATCGAATTTATTGTCTCAAAATAAAATCGGGTGCAAATTAAAATAAGTATTGGAGCGAACCGCCAAAGTTTTAGCCCTTTTAGATCCCTTTACAGATTTTGTATTATCGTAGCGAAGACAACAGACCGGGTGATATTTGTGTGTATACACACTATAGCTAAACATATTTTATAACAAGAGACGATATTAAATATAAAGCAGGCCAATAAAATTACCTATTGATTTATTATTTTTGCTTAAGCATCTCTACTAAAAACTACCCTTATTAATGAGGAGAGCTTGATGGTGTAGCGCGTTAGTGCGTTCGGTTGACGATCGCCTAGGTCAAGCAACTATCACGATGAGGGCTCGTCGGCTGGGTGACGAAAAATATTATTTCAAGTTCCTAGTTTTTAAGTCGTTGGTGTTGTCTACTAACTTAGAACGGTAGAAATTAGCATCCACCAATCCTCCACCAACCAATCCTCTGGGCCCGCCTGGAAGGTTATTGCACAAACTCTATCTCTCTATAATAAGGTTTCAGACTGCAATAATTTATTTAGATCTCTTGTATGAGCAGATCAGTCCC
Source organism: Leucinodes orbonalis (assembly GCA_019425675.1). Lineage (NCBI taxonomy): Eukaryota > Metazoa > Arthropoda > Insecta > Lepidoptera > Crambidae > Leucinodes > Leucinodes orbonalis. The sequence goes on along the minus strand of PQWD01002718.1, from coordinate 197,968 downwards.
AAACTAAATGAATTTTATATCAGATCAAGACTAACGACAAAAAGAAAACATGTTTTGGAAATTCAATTTAGTCATTTTATTTCCTAATCATCATTAGCAAATACGACTTCTACTTTCCTCGATAACTATCTATAAATAATCATTTACTCACTGACAGTTAACCGAAAGTAGCCACCGATTAAACGTACACTAACAATAAAAGCCTCCGATATCAATTGCGTCCCAAACGAGCGCTAGTCCGTGGTATTGTCAAAACAACTCATCAGCAACCGCTAATAAATTGTGTGTGGCTTATCGAGATTGGCGATCCAGTAATGTATGTTGGGGTAATCAGATGTGCGCCTTCCAACTTTTAATTCCCCGAGTAGCGGGCGGGGGCGTGCGGGGTGAGGTAGGGTCCAGCCGACGCCGATATCGCATATAAAAAGGTTGCGGATCGCTCGCTCCTCCATCCGGCGATTGGCTAGGCGGCGCCCGCTGCTCCCCGGGGTCCTATACGAGAAGCGAAATGGGCCCCAGAACACCCATAAGAGAGCGACCCCGCCCGCCACGGCCGAATAATTAGGGCTCTTTGTTTAGATAGCGGCAATTTTATTTGGGAGAGAGCGGGCGCTGGGGACGTCTTCAGCCATTCCGACCGCCTGATATTAATAAGAAACGTGTGCACACTAACCTACTGTATCGGAACAATATAACACAAAGCATAACTTTTTCGCGTTATTCAATTCAATAGAGTTCGATAAGAATAAAGTCGTGACAAACGTTTTGAGTATTGATAGCAAAAGTTGCGAAAGTGTGAACTACACCGCAAATTCATAGTTAAGAAAGGGGGACGCCGACAGTCACCGAGCAATATCACATAAATAATGCAACCAGCAAAATTGGGATTTTGATTTGTTTTCTTCGAAACTTTTATTTGTCTTCAGAGTAAATAGAGCCGCTGAGCTAAAAAGTTGATTTCTTTTGTCCTTCTCCCCAACTTCTGTTTTGAATAGGCAAATTTAGAAACTCCCGTTAGCAATCATTTTATCATTAATCGTAACAGCAAAATATTCCTAAAGCTTTTATGAAGCTAAAAGTAAATCTGGTGAAAGTGTTTAAAGACACAAAACACTATTTTCAATAATCAGTTTAACTTTTGATACATTGATATTTAAACATCATCATTATTAGCCGTACATTCACAGCTAGATGCTTTTGTCTTTCGTCTTCAAGAAATTTAAAACTATTGAAAATGTATAGTCATAACAAAAAAAGATTTTTTTAAGTCGAATTTAGAGTATTATTATAACACCTTAAACTAATGAGCTAAAATATAATTATTATTATGAAATTATTTTCCAAGCAACCAATGTTTTTAACTAAACACGCCTCATCCAGTGAATCCGTCGAAACAAAACCTTCTCATTGTTTTATCTTTTAGCAGAGGGCGCGCGCGTCGCGAGTTACCAAAAGCTTGCCTTTGTTTCGTCTCCGCAAACTTGCCATAAATGTTAATACGGGATCTTCTCACATTTGAATATCTATTTCTTCGCGAGGCCGGTTCGTTAACGCGGCCTTGAATTTTAAATTTTATCGCCGCACTGGGAGCTCCACAGATGAGGTGCGCGCCTACGTGACCTCCCCGAGAAAATAACCGGGGGCAACTTCTTATTGTTAGACTTTTTGCGGGAAAGTGAAACACGCGATATGTGAACAAAGGCTTGGCGCAACTTTAATTTTACAACACCCCGTTTGGTTAGCATTGAACAAAAACAAACATCAAAAGTAATAATCCGAGAACTAGAAGCGTTTGAAGTAAATTTTTAGTCCACAAAATTTTTAATTTTATGGTAAAAGTCACCGGACAAGAATTTAAATTAGTGCTTCCGAAATAGGTTAAAGGATTTTATCCTAACCTCGATTATTTTATATTTGTGGGGTTCCCCATATATTAAACTGAAACTCAAAATATTTTTTTTGATCGTACCCTCACGTGTCTGGTCTGTGTTTATTTATACGTCATAAACGGTGAACCACTATTTTCTTGGAATTAAGCCGTAGTAGATGTCTAAAAAATATTAATAATAAATAAAAAATATTTTCTTTTTCGTTACTTGCTCGGTGAAGGCGGAACCCTTCACAGGCGAGTCCAAGCCGCACTTGGCCAATTTTTGAAATCAGAACCTACTCGTGATTGGAGGAGACCAAATATGAGGCAAATCCATCCATCCAATCCAACCCTAAAAATCATGTCAAACTCTTGGCGAAACACATTACAATATAACAAAAATAAAAAAATGTTGACTTAAAAATATGTCGTTTAACGGTTAAATATGCGGCGCGGGCGCGGTTGGGCGGGAGCGGCGCCCGCGCGCTTATTCAAGTAAACTCTTATGGTAAATCTTTACGGTATTTGGTTCCCATAGAAACATTCCATACTATGAGTACAATAATAGGTCAAATGGATGCCACTGATTCAAAATTAACCCTGTAGTATCGTGCTTGAAATGCTAGTCAGGAAAGTAAAGTATTTGATAAAGTTAATAATACAAACTATTACCAAACGGAAGAAACAGCACAAAAGTATTTAAAAAACATTACTTTATGTAATAAGATAAGAAGAAGAAGAAACTAATAATAATTAAATGTAGAAACGCTTGTACTATCGGATAGGTGTTTCAATTTGTTTGGAAACCCTCGGCAAAATTGGTATTATCCGGTCGAGACATGTATTATTTGGCCCTTTTAATACTTATATCTTATTGCACCTCTATCAAATTAATTCCCTCTGTGGACTGAAAGTGTGTTCTAAATGTGTAATTACTAATTTCCCCGCGACAATAACTCTCGCCACGACGCGCCCGCGTCACCCGCCACACAATCCGCGACAGACTGTGACGCTAAGCTTCTACCTAAAACCTAAACCACCTATCCCCGTATCTCGTAAACAATATGTAGCTTCCTCATTACAATGCCAGTTAATTAGAAATGCTCGGTGAATGCAATCTACCAATGTTACCTGATAGCTTTATTGCATTGTTGTTTTGCAATGTTTCGATTAAAACCTTCGCTTATTTAGTAAATGTAAAATTAAACGCTTTAGGTTCAATTGAATGTGTATAAGAAAACTATAGAACATAGACATCCGTTTCGAAGTTCTGCGAAGAAAAATGCACTATTCTGTAATGCACTTACTGTTATTACTTATCATTTCTTTTATTTTAATCCGTAAGCTTAAATTAACAAATAACATTTTATGAATTTACACTTCATTATAATTGATTAGTCCATCAAACACTCTAAGTGTTTACGAGTACCTATATCATACACTTCAGACCTTATAAAGATCAAACATACTTTTGGTAACATACCCTCTAGCATTTATTAGACCTTATATTACAAGTAGTAGCAACACTTATCCATAATACTCTATTCAGTAATACTGGTTCTTATACCAAGATATATGGATAGAGCTAACCAAGCAACTAACTTCATTTTAAAATTTAATCTTAGATTGAACAAGTTCTTACTTGTACAATCAACTCTTGTTCTGGTGATAAAAATTGTCTGTATTCCCTTTTAAAATTGACCAAGTCCTAGTCGGACTTACATGTTCCTTAGCAGGTTCACCGTTTATGACGTTATTATTTTTAATAAAATATACCGACTTCAAACCATAAACTGGAACCAAAGAATTTTATTTTTTGCTAAATAGAAATGTTTAAATATTTAGGAGTTTATAAATTCGAAGTCGGTGCCAAGTAAACAAGAACTGTGTATAGAATTCCTATCTATATCCAACAATTGGCGAAATTGAATATTTAGTATTTATACTTGCCTATATTAAAGCTGAACAATTTGTTTGGCACTTCCTCCTATCCTAATTATTTAACCATTTTTATGTAGCAAAAACTTTATAATTTGCTTATGGTTTACGCTTTGAAGTTGGTATTTTTTGTAATGGTGAGCGTCCAGATCGTCATGTACACTTATGATATAAAAAATTCCTCATCCTGGGAACCTCCACCTCTGAAGTACCTATCCTCTTTCTGTATTGTATCTTGTACGAGTATAAAGTGGACGCTTTAAAGAGGGCATTGTTAAACAGTAACATAAAGATAAAGGTAAACAATTGAAATTAATTGTATCCAAAGAAAGAGTAATTATTTTAACTCCTACCTGAAATAAACATTTATCGATTAACATATGACCTTATTAAATTTGGAAACATTGAAAGGCCTAAGCAAAATAGTGGCAACGCCATCTATTGACACAATTTAGCAGAGGGAACTTTACTACTTTGTTTGATATCAATACATTTTATAATAAAATATACACTTTTAAAAATTCTAAGCATTCCAGTATCGGCAAGTGACATAAAATAAATCTCTAAATCTGAGTTTCAATAGTATAGTTCTTACAATTTCGGGGAAAATAGGGTCTGACATACGGGCAAACAGACAGACATGATTGGATGCGCGGCGTCTGCTCGTATATTAAGTGGAAAAAACAAAAGAAGATCTAATGTATGCGAAGACTAAACTCCCAGCGATACAGGTGACCGTTCTTTGCTTAATCAAAGACAATTAATTACATTGACATGAAATTACAAATGCAGCACACCCGTCCAGCACACGCTCGATTAGTTTCCAAATCTAGCCGACCGGACTCCGCGGCCAATGACGATCGGAAAGTTGGCTGCGAACATTTTAATACGCCCCCACCACCCCGTCTGACCCTCAATTATTGAAAATGCATTTCTGTCCGCGCCCAGAGCGCCGCACCACATCGCAAATGCACATTTTAAACTGCACCTGATTGCAGAGTCGTGTACACCCCGGCTAAAAGTCGCGCTGTCCGTTTGTTTCAGAGGAAATAATTGGCTTTATTAGATACGCTTATAACTTTTAAGTGACTTGCTATTTGACAAATGACTGGTGGCACATGACTTGGCATGTTCAAATAGAGTGCGCGTATAGTTTAACGACACATGATGCAAGATTTATCGAGATAATCCATGAAATACAAACAATAAGTAGGTAGGTACTTACACCTTTTATTTACACTATTTTTACATAAAATTAAGTCTAAAGCACACAAACACAGTATTTACTACAAAGTGGATTTCAAAATTATTCTACATGGATATTATATCTTATGAAATCTGTATACAAAAAAAAGGCTTCAAGGATAATAAGAGGAGTCATTAGGGTAGCTTTCGTTTAGCAGTTGTTTTTTTCGCTTAATGTGCCTAACCTACATATTATGCTATATATAGGTTACATACATGTAACAAATACATTACCTGAGTAATTTAAATACCAGTACAACCTAACACAAATCTATATATATACATTAAATTAAATAATACATATCCCATGGCATTCACATAGCGCCATCTACGCCCCAAACTAAGCATTAGCCAAATGCATGTATTTTTTCATAGCACTCCCCATGAAAGAAGATTAAACTTAATAAAGGAAGTCGCACCTGATTTTTTATAATTTGACAAATTTCTTCAGTTTCTAATGGTAGGTAACACATTAGAATACTACCAAAAATACATAATTTAAATCCTGTAATAAGCTACCTACACGAAGGTTTTAGTATTGAAGTCTAAATCTAATCCCAAATAAGTACCTGCTGATTGTGCAGTTAGCCTTTTAATTTGCTAACGTGTATCTAAATGAGGAAATACTGGTATATACTAGGTTGGGTGGCCCGGTGAGCACTCTTCGCGCGCTAAGTGACGAACGCTGTACACAATTCCGGGCGTCCATTTTAATTGTAAGTTCGGATGGTCCGACTCCACAATGCAATTTTAGCACGTTTTCGTCGATGCTCATAAGCCGAAGCATGAAAATCTCCTTTTAGAACGTATTTTTAGATACTTTACTGTTCAGATTTATGTTCGGGCACAGATAAAAATAATATGGGTACCATAGGCACACTAATCCGGGGAAACTTACTTTTCTAAATACCCTTGATCCATTTTATAAACGCAAATTTTCAGTTAATTGAATACCGAATTTGTCTTATATATCCATTTGTATGTCAATAAAATAGCAATAATTCATACATTACTATCACCGCAAAATCATATTTATTTGTAACGCTTTATGCATAGCGTTTACAATCACATTTTTTAAAGACTCGATTTCTTTTTAATTTTAGATTCAGGTATACTTAGATAGTTCTTCCAAGTAGGTACCTACCCAGAAAACAAATTTTAGTTATTCGTACAGACGTGCGCTATCCGTTAGGTTCCGCAAACTGCGTGCTTCGGTCGTAGCGGGTTTAGTGTCGCCAGGAGGGAAACTACGATTCCTCTGAGCGAGAGTATCTACTCCTCAACTTTATGTTCATTTTATCTTTTCGGCAGTATTGCGAGTCGGGGACTTGGCCAAGCGCCCTCTAGGGCTGCGTTAACGCCGCGGTCCTACCACCTCCTACTTCAACACTTTTTACACTTCACTATTTAAATATTAATATAAACGCCTATGTAGCCGTTGTCATTTAACTTAAAGTTTATTTTTATGGGGGCATTCAAATCACGCACTTTTAATTTTGCATTTCAGCTAAATCAAAGCATACGTTCGTAACTGACCTGATTCAAAACTGTCCATGCTTTCCGATTTGATGTCAGCCATATCTGTAACAAAAATAATTGGGTTAATTTATGATTGCCTTCGTGGAAGAATATACAATGAATAATAACTTAGGTATCTACTATAGATTATTATGAGAAAATTGCGGTTCATCGTTTATGATGAATAAAAAACTGCTGACATCTAGTCAGTAATTACATAACACACTTTTTAAGTTTTGTCAACCACATATTTTAAAAGTAAGTGAGAGGAGGGGGATACACTTTTTCCACTTTGTCTCTCACGCGCAAACTATTCAATTTACCTTCCTATAAAAAAAATAAAAATAAATGCATTTTAAGACCTGTACATTGATACTCGTGAGGGTACGACGAAAAAAAATTTTTGAGCTCATAGTTTTGCTTGAGTCAGTCATCATCAAAACATTGAGCAGATAATGAAACAGTGGTCTCCCCTCCAACCTAACCCGTTATAGGGATGTGTACTGCTTTCTTTAATCCACCTTTTAAAATACTATAAAATTCTCAAATTGTATTAATAATAATAAAACACAAAAAAGCACTCTTTTTAAGAATTCAAATATTTTTATCAGTAGTATTAGCTAAGTACGTTTAAACCTAAAGTGTAGAGATAAATCGGTCCCAAAAACGCCGTATACTATTAGCAAAGTTGGTAGAGTTTCTTGGAGAGGGTACGGGAGGACGACCGCAGGCCAGTCGCCCGCGGCGCGGTGGCTGCGGTCCTAATCCACTTGCGCACCTACAGCACGACGACCCACACCTTTCCTCCTGTTTTAAATTCACAATACGGATAGGTGATCCAGTTTAAAACTTCAGACAACTATGTACTTGCGCGCCCTAACGTTAAAATTTAATTATTTGGATTTCTGGGAAGTGGTTAGTCATTCAAATAAAAAAATAATGATAGAAATTATTCCAAAAATTTTCATAAGACCTCTGCTGTTTAGATATCAGCGACCAGTTCCCGATATTCAACGGACGATGGGATAAAAATGTGGATAGAATTATTGGTAGATAACATTAATTCCATAACGCTTATATTAAAGCATATTATCAACCAGCCTGGCACGAATTCCACACGAGGCGAAACTATGTAAAACGCACTATTTCTTTTCGTAATGACTAATTTTGGCCGTAAGTGAAATTCACTGCTTCACTGTTCTCTTAGCCCCGACCTGGATTAAAACTAAGTCCTAAACCACCCCGTAAAGGTTAACTAGCATATTATACATATCGCGGGCCTCAAGCCAAAGGGGAAAACTTAATATCTTTGTCCTCAATGTAACTACATTATTAAAATTTTGCATTTAAATTTTTTTTTTACCCAAAAAATTGAGATTGTGTATCGATACATGTAGAAACTATAATTATACTCTCGTAATGTCAAAAATATAATTACACTTCATAGACATGATGCAGCAATGTTAATAAAGTCCTTTCTTTTGCATAGGTATAAATAATGCACATTAGTAACTTAAAATAAGGAAATAACATTTCTAAAAAATATATTTTCTTACACCGTCCTTCGGCCTGCTAAATATACCTATTGAAATATGTTTTTTCCAACTTAGGCTGTCATTTAGAGAAACCAGGGGGAATACTACGCGGGTGGTTTACTTTTTCTACCTCTTAAGGTTTTGTAGAAGTCCTGTGAGAATACCTTGTCCTATGGGAATGAAACTGTACTCGCTAATCAAAAAAATAAAAAAGTTACCTTCTTATTTAGGTAGTCCCGTTTGCTTTAATGAGTATTGGTATCTGCTAACGGAGACTATTTGTAATATAATAAAATTAAATGAAAAATAAAGTACCTTGCAATCGTCCGGTGAATCAAAAGAATTGGGTTATTTGTCTCCACTTGTGAAAATAAGCCTGTGACAGTATTCAGTAACTTCTGAACGGGACTCACGCCCATTACAAATAAAGATAAGAAAATGAACAAATGTTTTTTTTCTAATTTTAGAATCTTATTTGTAAATTATTTTTTCCTTATCGATGTGATGTAATGAAGCTATTACATATTTATTAGACAGATAATGGGAATGTGGCCATAACGCAAGAGTTTCACGAATATCATAAGTAATTGCATTTTTATTAACCTAACTTCATGACAGGACTCAAAAATGTACTGAAAATACCTAAAAAAAATTGATTACACATTGTATATATATACTTTTAGGTAGACATTTTTTTTTATTATATGGCTTCACAGTATGTATATAACATGAGGGCATAATTATTTAAAAGTTTGTTTTAACTTTTTGATGCAACGCTTACTTACTACTTTAATTATAAGCCCTTTATTATAATAGTTTTCAGCATTATTATGAATTGTTTGTTTATACACACAGATTAAGGCAAAGAGCGTTAACGCCTACCTACCAACAGATAATAGGGGCGAGCGGCGCGTTTGCAATATAAATGAAGCCAGGCGTCATGCGGTTTGACAATACAGAATAGTTAGTCTAACAACTCAATATATCAGAGTTAGTCAATACACAAACCAGTTCAGAATAATATAAATTATTGTGCGTGCTATGTGTTACAAATATACAAATTTGTTTATACTATATGCACACATCGATATTAATTAAAAACAAATGCATGGCAATTTAAGAAAAGAAGGCTTGCTACTTTTTTCATACAAATATGTTCAAACAATTCAATTTACATACCGTTATCGATATAAAATTATGTGCTATAATATCTTTTTATTTTTGTTGCATGGTAAAATGTATGTTTTTATTTCTATATGTAGAAGTATAAACTAACTAGGTACTTACTACTAATTAGGGTCTAGTCCCAATTTTCCCCAAAATCGAATTCGGGGTAAACTGGTTTTGTAAAAGTTTTATTTAATTAATTGTTCCATTTACTTGTCCAAATACATCTATCTCTCGGTATCTAGACTTATCTCTATGTGGTACCTAGTCCACAAAAGGACAACAAGCCTTTGAGTAACCGAGGAATATAAGGATATTCTTAGCACCAATTTGTACATGATGGTAACCCTTAGGCAATATGAAAATTAACACAATGGATGCTATAACTTACGGCTTCTACAGTTCAAGTGTGCCCAAACACACATTTTTGCAATCGAACATGATTGTTTGCTGCTTGCGCGTTTTCTAGTAGGTGACCCCACCAAGACAAGCCAAGCGAAGCGCATGGGCACTACCTACCTTGCCTCGAAATGTTTCTTCGTTTTTTAACTCTCTTAGAATTGGTTCCAGATGTACCAGATAGTTCATATCTAAAACACGCCGATTTAATATTCAGTTCAGTCAAAAAAGTCTATGCCTCAAATTATAATAATATTGAAATATTTATATTCGTAAAAGTAGTATGGAGTGCAGAAGAGGTTGCAGGTGACGTCACGACGGCAGGATATTAGCCGGCTCCCGGCGGAGTGGGCGCGCGCGGCTGCGCTAAGGCTGCTCTAGATTTCCCAAGGGAACACGTTAATTTTCTGCCGCCTTGAGCATACTGCCCCCTGGGGCACGCTACCTTTCGCGTAGCCATTCAGACTTAAGGTGTTATTCCACGCCGATATGCCTCTCCGGAGGAAAGTTTTTCGCCGAATAAAAATAACAACACGTTTCGTTCCGACTACATAAGTTATAAGCCGTTCGTTGAAGAATTTAACAATTCAATGCTACTTTGCCGCACGTGCAAAAGGGCAATAGGGGTGCGATGTCATTTAAAGTTGTCCTCGTGGCTGAACTAAATTTCAATACATTTCGCATAGTTCACGGGCGTTAGGTACCTACTAGGTTTTTACATTACATTTCATGGTATTAAAATACAAAGTTGTGATTTCACAACATGGATTGAACAACAACTTTTAATTTGTGATTGGAATACTAGATTGTTTTTGCTATGGTTATGTAATGTTTTTTTTCTGTTTATCAGGCTATTTATTTTGTACATAGGTTGACAACTGAAAAGTAACAAAAAGGACCAATGAGTACAGGTAAGCTTATCTCTAAAAATATATTACTTCCAGCAATCAAAAATAATATTTAACTTTTTGTAAATAATACTTTTTGGCAATGTCATAATAATTCTATAGAACAATCCTAATTGATACTATAATATTATAAATTACTTATATAGTCCATACTAATATTATAAATGTAAAAGTATCTCTGTCTGTCTGTTTGTTTTTGAACGGATTTTATTGAAACTTGGTATGTTGATAGAAGGTAACCTAGAATAGAATAGTTTTAGGCTATTTTTTGTCCTTGTTTGTAGTACGACGCTTAAAATTTGGTATGCGGACTATTTGTCAGAAACGAAAACATATGGCATAATTTTTGTTTTCAAAAATCCACCCCATACCCTTAAACTTGGGCAGGGGATACCTATGTATAGTAATATATATGTATACATATTTGTTTTTCGAATTTACAAACAGTTTACAAGGTAGAAAGCTAAAATAAGTATGATGGCTATTTATCACGA